>CM060889.1:55232500-55632500 GCA_030762935.1 Hymenopus coronatus
CACGTCTCACCCTCCAATACTGCACCCCATCCATGATGTCTGTAGTGGACCGAGATGGAGGACGCAGCGGCCAGACGGTAGGCCAAGGTTCCCTGTGAGCTGTCGTGCCATGGAGTTAAAAAATATACATTTATACAAAATCACAATTTATAGCTCATCCAAATTGTATAAGCATCTGTTTAATAGATATACCCTCAATTTTAAGTTAAATTGTCATTTTGATACCTCTGCAACTGCTTTAATTTCTGGAGGTAATTTATTTTTGAAGCTTAATTCCTTGATATAGTACATCTTTCACAGATACAGTTTTATTTACATTACACCTGTAATAGTTTATGTTGTATTTTGGAAAGATGTAGAACTTAAATATTGCGTTTGGTATTTAAATGACTTTTTATTTTTGAGTTATGTGTTTATACACATGCAGCACCCCACCTCACTCTCAGTTTCTTGGATTCAGGAACCTCAAAACATCAATGAAATCTTGATATCAAACTTTTTGCTGGAACACAACACTTCTACCAGCTATACATAATAAACGAAGTAAATGTCTGTTAGTTTATACATTAAAATGCTAATTATAAGAAACCCTTATGAAATGTATGTACTACCAACTTCTGTAATTAAGCGTAAGACAAGCTCTTTATTTGCACTATTCATGTTTTTTGTAAAAACAAATTAATGTAAATAAATTCTTCATGTCCATTCAGGTTCAATTCATTTCATCAGAGAATGGACCGGCAAAAGGAGCTGGAATTATGGCTGCATTAATTGTTGCTGAGAAAAATGCAGAAGAGAACCCAGTTAGTTCTTAAAATAAGTATGATTTCAGAATTTCTGAAAACGTTTGAGAAATTATTATCACAAATACATGTGCACATTTTGTAAGGTCTCTCAGCATATGACTGCTTTTGAAATGCAGCTTTAATTACAAAACAAATATTCAGAAGGTTGCTAGAATATATTAATTTTTATTAAAAGACCTGTATCCATCAAGTTAATATAATACTTACTTTTCATGTTAAAGTATGCTCTTATAATCGAGTAACTTACATTTTAAACATTTTAATTGTCAATTAATATAATAATTAATAATTGTAACATTCTCCACTTATCTTTTGGAATCCAAGGACTAGTTTCACAATAAAATGATTTATTGTATCGTCAGCTCATTTTCTTTTTGATGTTGTTTATTTACACTGTTATGGTTACTGCTACTAGGTGGATTGTGTACTAAGGTATAGCTAACTACTGGAATCAAAACAAATTTGGTAAGAGTGTCAATTGGTGGTATATAAAAATTCATTGCATGACTTTTATTCATTTTCTCCCAAATCATTAAATCTATGGGCCCATTTAATAATTTAACATTTGGATTTATTTCATGATTGAATTTTCAAAAATGTTCTGCCACAGCTGATTTATCAATTTGTTTGTATTTAATATTCCTAAAGTGCTCTTTTACTCTAACTTCTAAATGACGTTTACTCTTACCAATGTAAACAAGGTCACAATTTAAACAATTGATAAATATCAAATTTTTTATTTTTGAAATTTCATTTTTTTTAGAAAAGCCTAACAAAGATTTTATACTGTTCTAGTAGCAGTAACCATAACAATGTAAATAAACAAGATCAAAAAAAAACTGAGCTGACAATGCATTACACCATTTTATTGCAAAACTAGTCCTGGGATTCCGAAAGATAAGTGAACAATTGTTACAATTATTAATTATTATATTCATAATTGTGTTACTTCACTGTTACTAGCTTCCTTTTACATTCCTAAATTTTAATTGTCATTTACATTTTACTGTTATTTTAAGCCTCAAGATTTATTCCCATTTACCAACAAACCTTTTCAATAGAGAATGTCGTGTTGCTATAACTTACTTAACTACTGCAAACCTTGAATTGAGCCACGGAGTTTCAAGAAGGTATTCTTTTGTTATTATAGTAAGTAAACAAAGTTATTTTAGCCCACCTGGGTAGTGTGTCTGCCTAACATTCAACAGGTCATGAGTTTGAATCTCGCTTGGGGTGAGTTACCCGGGTAAGGTTTTTTTCAGGGTTTTCCCTTATCATGAGAAGATGAATGTCAAGTAACTCGAGTAACTTTAAGCTCCTTGGACCCCGAGATCATTTGAGCATCATTCACCAATTTCATTCATCGTCCAATATGACCAACCAGGTTAAAGGATGTTAAGCTACCAAAAAAAGGAAATTTATTTTAAATGGGGGTATTGCTTTTTTCCCCATCCATTAAAGGATTGGATGCAAGACTTCTTGACATTAGGTTGTAGATTTATAAAATAAAACATTACTGTCATTTGACTTACCCACTCTGTATTATTTATAGGTGGATATATAAAATATTCTTATTGCTTATTACTTTCTCTATCCTGTATGTACAATATACATAGTGGACAGAGAAGGTATTGTATTCCACCCAAAAATTTGATATTGAGATTTCACTGGAAATACATGTCTTGAGTATTTTTAGAAATATGTCCATGTGCGTGTGTGTGTGTGTGTGTGTGTGTGTATGTGTGCGTGCGTGCGTGCGTGTGTGTGTGTGTGCGTGGCTCAAAACTAAAAAATTGATAAATACCAAACTTTAACTCCAGTATCTCCCAAGGATGCAACATCAACTTTATCAACAAATCCCCCCCCTCTATCCTTTACATGGAACATTTTTCAAAAGTTTTGATTTTCTCAAAAATGGCTCCAATGATATTAACTAAAATGTCATATGTTTAGAATAAGTATTTTCATGACAAACAAAACGTATACCTTGAATTTTCTAGGCATAGCCTCTGAAGATTTCTTCATTCTGGATGAATGTTGTACTACTTTTATATCACTCATAAACTGTAGAGTTAGGCAAATCTTACTACAAAAAATGCAATTCTCATTAAAACACATATACATTTTTTGTAGAGTTAACCATTTTTGAGATATTTTGAGTTATTGGCTTCAGTTTTAAGGTACTTAAAACCTTTCTCAAATGTGAGATATCTTTCTTTTCATCTCCCTTCTGTTTACTCCTAGCAAGCAAGGAGAACTGAATGTCAATTGTTTCAGTTAGCAACTGGCTTTTAAATGATCCCTTTAGCCTAGTGTATTCCCTTATTTTCCTCCTACTTAAAAAAAAACAAGTAATAAGGTTCCAATTCTAGCAATGTTTATCTTGAATAGCATGACATAGATAAAAGAATAATTTTTGTAAGGAAAGTTTGTTTTGTGGAACAGTTAGAGAAAGTCTTGGGAATGGAACACTTCTATCTACTTCGTGTTAATGAAGATTAACTTTTGAAACATGGCACATTTTGTTGTAGCTACAGAGAAAATAGCAACAGTCAAATGTTTAAAAACTGGACCCTATATGTTGGCCTTAAAATTCCATGTTCTTTTCAGCCAATCATGAGAAACAACTGATAGTCAACAGGACTTGAAAACAATACCTAAGTATTGAAAAATAGTTTATCATAAGCAGACTATTTGGAATAAATTGTGCGTTTTAAGATGTTCTACATTTTGTGGTTCTTCCAAATAAGGAGGTTTTCACAGATTATTCCCAGAAAATTTGAGATATGTACATTTCATTTGACATGATTAAAAAAAATGAATTAATTTGCTAACTAAAGGGAGTTTAGATTAATAAAAATATATGATTCACCACTTTCTTTAACTATTTTACAACAGCTGTTTTTACAAAAGCTTGTTTTTTTTTATATACTCCATGCTGTATGAGATGAACATCAGAAATTTTCTTATTAGGAAATGGAAATGAAGTTTTATTTATGGATGTTCTTTAACTGCTTTAGCTCTCAGCATCCCATTCTATGAAAGACCGCTTAATTTTGCTCAGAGACCTCTTATCAGGCTTGAGGACCTAATATCTACTGCTAGAAACAATGGCTTTGACGGAAAATTAATAGATAAAAAAATAAAAAAATTCAAACAACAGAAATTAATCACAGAAACCACAAAATTGAGCCTAGCAATAGATAAACCTTGTTTCAAAATGTTTACCTGTCACCCAAAACTACACAAGTTCCAAAAAATATTCAAAAAACATAAAATCGCACTTGCCCCCCAGAATAAGTTTAGCCTTCAAAAAATGCTCTGCAACAACCAAAAAGACCAAATCCCAGAACATAAAAAATCAGGAATCTACAGAATAAATTGTGCAGATTGCAACAAATTTTACATTGGTAAAACAAAAAGACACCTTCAAACAAGACTTAAAGAGCACTTGAGAGCAGTAAAATACAAACAAACTGACAAATCAGTCATTGCACACCACTTTTGGTCTACTAACCATTAAATAGTACCTAATATACACCTTGTAAAACCCACCAGATATGCAGCAGAGCTCGATGTCTGGGAAAAAATTCATATCATTAAAAATCAACACCATGTATTCAATTTTGAACTGCTGCCACAAAATATATTGTGAAAGTTCTTCACCCATCCACCAGGGACCGTCACACCTCAACATAGAACACCCTGTGGAAATTCAGTTGGAAACCATCGACAATGATGCCCACATGGCATCAAAACCGGTCTGGAAAAATCATACATAAGTGATACTTAAGTGTTACAAACCCAACTCAAAATTATTCTATTCATACGTATCACTGTTCCAAAACACCTTTTCATTAAAATTGTTCTTACTATGTACATAGTTCGTATAGAGAAAGCAAAAAAATTAGTGCTCAATGGGTTCCAAAATTGTTAACCAAGCAGCATCCTTGGAAGATGCTAAACTTAAATACCAAGATTGGTATTTAATGGAATTTTCATTTTTGAGCTATGCTGTCCACAGACACACAAACACTCATGCACTCATGCATGAACCCTACTCTGAAAAATTGTTTTTTGGACTCAGGAAACCTCAAAACATATATTTCTGGTGAGATCTCGACATAAAATTTTTGGGTGGAATACAATAACTTCTTTATCCACTATGTACATTGTACATATGATCTAGAGAAAGTAAAAATTACTTTAAAATTTAGTTGAGTCGATTTTGTAACACTACATCACTTACTTTTTTATTTCGGAAAACATGTTTCAGAAGCCATGTGCTTCCATTGTCAATTCCTTTGGTCGACTGCCGGCATCGCTTGCTGTGGTGGTTGTCTCTGTCCCTGGTGGTGGTTTGATGAACCTCTGAATGAGTAGATCGCCTGATCATTCAGAGGTTCATCAAACCACCACCAGGGACAGAGACAACCACCACAGCAAGCAATGCCGGCAGTCGACCAAAGGAATTGACAATGGAAGCACATGGCTTCTGAAACATGTTTTCTGAAATAAAAAAGTAAGTGATGTAGTGTTACAAAATCGACCCAACAAAATTTTAATTGTTAAAACACATCACTGTCTCAAAGTCCACCATATATCAGGGTAAAAATTACTGTTTATATTTTAATCAGCCTCATTCTAACAAGTAGCTAATAACAAAGTGAAATTGCCCCCTCTAATCATTCAGCAAAATATTTAATAATTCATATTAATTATTGAATTTGTCTTTATGCATTTTATGCAATAGAAGTGTTATATTTGTCACTCTCAGGTATACCATCTGGTTCTGTGTCATTATAAGATACATATCTGGATGGAGTATTTGTTTCTCATACAGCTGTACATCTTCATTCCCTTGTTATACAAATTAAATACTCAGGAATGAAATGGGTTATGGTGGAATATGTCATTTTATTTGATAGAAATATGTGGAATCCCAAGCGGCCCCAAGTGGAATTTGTGGTGGACAAAGCGGCATCTGGGCAGAGTTTCTTCACATCCTTGGTTGCCCCTGCCACTCATTCCAGCAATTGCTCCATCTTCACCTTTGCTAATATCTGTTTTGCTTACATTTTATATCATCCACTTCCTCACGCTCAGGCCTGGCTATGGACTGACCACTCATTCTGGCTCTCCATTCTTGAGTTTCATGCCATTGGCTCCCCAACTAGCTACTGACCCCTAGGTATCCACTTGAAAGTTCTAGGGGGTCTCCATTCTAAATATGAGGAGGGTAAGTCGATTACAAAAGAGAAATATGTGGAATATTTCTTCTCAAGTTGATGTATTCCATGAAATATAGGCTTGCAAATTTTTCTGTCTTGATAACGAAGCTGAATACAGCCTACTGACAATCTTCAATAAAATGCATTTCCTGTTAATTTGTGGCATAGGACTTTTGCCACTACATGCAGATAGGCATTTTTTTTAATAGTGTTCAATGCCTGCTTTTACTGCATATGGCACTGCAGATAATGACATGGAATGAAGATGAAGCATTGGTGGAATATGATGGCAGGGGAAACTGGAGAACCCAGAGAAAACCCATCCTTGCACAGCTTTGTCCACCACAAATCTCATATGCAGTTGCTTGGGATCAAACCCGTGCCACATAGGTGAGAGGCAAATAGTCTTAATCACTTGGCCACAGCGCAGCCATAAAGGAAACCAAGAGGTATAAACAATAAACAAATTTTCAGAGATCTGCCTGGGTAGTGTGGTGGTAGCGTGTTTGCTTCACATTCAACAGGTCGCAATGTTCGAATCTTACCTGGATAAGGTTTTTATCAGGGTTTTCCCTTATCCTGATAGAACGAATGTTGAGTAACTTTAAGATCCATGGTCCCCAAGATCATTTGAGTATCATTTCATCAATTTCATTCATCATCCGATATGACCAACCAGGACGTTAAGCTACATAAAAAAAAATCAGAAAAATGTGTGCTATGATCTTTTGCCATTGATATGGTATTTTAATCAATTTTTTGAAAAATAAAGAAATTAAAAAATATTTCTTGTAGTTTGGGATGAGGGAATTTTCTTGAAAGTCTCTGTGTTGCATTCTGGAAAGATGGTGAATTTAAATATCTCTAATTGTATTTAACAGACTTTTCATAACACCTCTTCTTAGATTCAGGGAACCTCAAACTTTTATATCAAACTTTTGCTGGCATACAATACTTCTACTTATTATACATAGTAGAGAAAGTAAAACGTTTGTCTATTCTAACTTAAACCATCTCTTAAATTTAATCATTTGTTAGTTTATACATTAAAATGTTAAATTATGACAAACATAAACAATGCAAAGTGTATGTATTACCAACTTCTATAATTAAACATAAAGGCAAGCTCTTTACTTATTTGCAATATTAATGTTTTTTTGTAAAAATAAACTATTATAAATTAATTCTCTATGTCCATTCAGGTTCAAGACATTTCACCAGAGAACCCACCGGCAAAAGAAACTGGTATTTTGTCTACATTTTTTGTCAGTAAGAAAACTGAGAATCAGAGTACAACTAATTTATAAAATGAATATAATTTCAGAACTTCTGAACATGTGGAGTTATAGTCACAGATACATGTGTACGAACCGTAAGGTGACTCAACATGTGCTGTTAATGAGATGTGGTTTTAATTGTAAAACTAATATTCAGAAGATTGTTAGAATATATTAATTTTCATTAGAAGTCCTGTAACCATCAAGTTAATATAATAATTACTTTCATGTTTAAAAAATGCTCTTATAATCTAGTGACTTATATTTTAAGCATTTTAGTTGTAATTTACATTTTACTGTTATTTTAACCCTTAGGATTTATTCACATTCACTAACAAACACTTTCAATAGAAGTATACCTATACATAAACAAGTGAATGTCATATTGCTATAACTCACTTAATTACTACAAATCTTAAGTTGACCCACTAAGTTTCAAGAAAGTATTGTTTTGTTATTATAGTTATAAACAAAGTTATTTTAAATGAGAGTATTGTTTCTTTCCCCATCCATTACTGTGACAGCTAAGTGAAGTAATAAAAGGTTAGATGCGAGATTTCTAGAAATAAGGTTGCAGAATTATGAAATAAAACATATGACTTAATCTATTCTTTCTCATTTTAGGTGAGTATATAAATTATTCTTACGAAAACTCATTTTTTCTACTTCATGTTAATTGAGATAAATCTTTGCTACAATTCACATTTCATTAAAGCTATGAACAGAATAGCAACAGACACTATATAAGCTGATTCAAAAATACTTTTACAAAGTTTGGGGACAGGTTCCTTACATCAAAACAAGAAAAAATTTACATATAAACGTAGGTCCTGAAGCAGAAACTGAATGCTCTGCATTGAATTTCCATAATTTGTGTAAATGTTTTTAAATACTTCATATCCATATTTTTTTAATTAATGAGCTTGTTGTTCCTATTATTATGGTAATATTGATGTACTTCGATAGTGTGTCAAATGACTTAATGTCCTGTATACTGTTTGAAAGTTTGTAGCAAAAACTAGAGAATCTTTTGTGCCTGCAGAAAACCATTCAGGGATCATTATTTTCAGTTTCATTTCAAAGGTCAGGAGTTCATTTACATGTATGCGGTTATGAAAAGAGCAGCTTGTAGTTCCTGCCGGGAAAATTAGAAACAACTACCAGGAAACAAAATCTTGGGAGACGTGGTAGACAACCAATGGGAAGCTAATGTGTCAGCATAGAGATAAGAATAGAGGGGGTAACTGGAGCATTGTAGAGCCACAACTACACGTTCTGAATTATGAAAATTCACTCTTTGTGAAGAAACTAACAGGGAAGGTTCGAGAGACTTTGAGAAGCCAGAGATGTCAACATGGTTCGTTAAGTTCGTGTACAGTGAATATGCTGAACTAAACAGAAGATAAGATTTCAAAATAAAATTCAGAAAAATGTATGCTATGATCTTTTGCCATTGATATGGTATTTTAATCAATTTTTAAAAAATAAACAATTTCAAAAAATATTCCTTGTAAAGGGTAGTTTGGGATGAGAGAATTTTCTTGAAAGGCTCTTGTGTTGCATTCTGGAAAGATGGTGGACCTATCTCATTTTGTATTTAACAGAATTTTCATTACACCAAGTGGCAAAGCCATGTTATAATTATAAACAGATATTGGGGTTAGGGATTTTTTTTTTTGTACTTATAAACCTAGAATACTTTTCCCACGTGGGCACACAAAAGACTTGTGTATAAATCAGTTTTTTACAGGACTACAGATTTATTACAGTATGTAAACTCTTATTTATTTCCCTAACACCCAACAAACATCCTGGTAGCCGAATCGCTATTTCTTCTGCAAACCTTGAGATCAACGATTATATACATTGTACTTAATACTTCATGTTACTTAAAGTTAGTCTGGGTTATGGGTATCAGACCCATCAGCAGTGCAAGGGTACACTGCTTGTACCAGAAGGAGATGCCCCATCTCCTGAGAATCAACAGCCACGAGGGGCGGTGTGCAGCAGACAATGCCTAGCCTGAAACCAAACATCATGGCTTCAGGCGGTCTGTCTCAGTCCCAAAATCCTTTGTTCTCGATTTGTTGAGGTTATTAATCAAAACATTTTAAAGTGATGCATTGTTCTATTTTTGAAGCAGTCATCTTGCTAGGAGGTGTTCAATATACTAACATCACCCATAGCAAATGTGCTCCTCCTGCATCTAGACACTCTTCGAAGCATGGAATGTCCAATACTCCCAGTGAGTGTCATAGCAAATGTGCTCCTCCTGCATCTAGACATTCTTCGAAGCATGGAATGTCCAATACTCCCAGTGAGTGTCATAGCAAATGTGCTCCTCCTGCATCTAGACACTCTTCGAAGCATGGAATGTCCAATACTCCCAGTGAGTGTCATAGCAAATGTGCTCCTCCTGCATCTAGACATTCTTCGAAGCATGGAATGTCCAATACTCCCAGTGGGTGTCATAGCAAATGTGCTCCTCCTGCATCTAGACATTCTTCGAAGCATGGAATGTCCAATACTCCCAGTGAGTGTCATAGCAAATGTGCTCCTCCTGCATCTAGACATTCTTCGAAGCATGGAATGTCCAATACTCCCAGTGGGTGTCATAGCAAATGTGCTCCTCCTGCATCTAGACATTCTTCGAAGCATGGAATGTCCAATACTCCCAGTGAGTGTCATAGCAAATGTGCTCCTCCTGCATCTAGACATTCTTCGAAGCATGGAATGTCCAATACTCCCAGTGAGTGTCATAGCAAATGTGCTCCTCCTGCATCTAGACATTCTTCGAAGCATGGAATGTCCAATACTCCCAGTGGGTGTCATAGCAAATGTGCTCCTCCTGCATCTAGACATTCTTCGAAGCATGGAATGTCCAATACTCCCAGTGGGTGTCATGTATCATTTACACGACACCCAGATTGAGAGTTTCTTTATCAGGATATATAAACCAATGACTTTTAAATTTTGGTACACATTTCAATTGATTTCTCTTTCTAATTTCACACTTTTTTGATAATCCCTTCTTGCTTTTCTTACCGTGCTTCTAAGCTGTTATAACTTTTCATTGTATTCCTTATCATTGATGCTGGTTTTCCTTTGCCATTTCTCCATGGCTGTTTGTATTTATATATTAGATTATGGTCACTTAAAGTTAGATTTTGGGCGACTTTCCAGCCACTCTGTTTGTTACATATCCAATAGCCAAAGTTAGATCAATATTTTCTTTTGCTTCTGCCCTATTTTCAAACGTATATGGGTTATTTGCTTGGTTCAAGATATTCATGTTATAATTAGCAATTATTTCTTCTAACAATTCTCCCCTTTCATCAGGATTTTTACTCCACCACCAATTTGATTTTGCATTTGAATCCATAGAATATAATACTCATCTACCATTAAAAGCATCTAAAATATTTGTCATTTTATCTAAATGTAATTGTATATTATCCATATATTGGAAGTAATAGTTACATAATATGAAGCTCATCCCTTTAATCGTTATTCTATGCAATTCACATGTTCTTCACAAAACTGACATTTTTACAACCTGTATATTTTTATTTAATATTACAATTACAGCTTTAGGGTTCTCACCATCCAAAATGACTCTCGCTGTCACTGGCATATGTATCGCTCGTTTTCTAACTACATACAGTTCTTGGATGCATAGGATATCCAATTGTCTATCATCTATCACTTTTCTAAGCTCCATCATCACCATTTTATATCTTTGGACATTTATCTGTCCGAATCTGAGGCCACAATCGCCGTTCCCGTCGCTGAAGACAGACTGGTACCGATTAAGTAGATGTCAGACCTTCTCCAGTTGTAAAGCAGTCAGACGGCCGGCCACCCTCTTCAACAAACCCTGCAACTGTCATGGCTGATCGGATCCATCATACAGCCTTATACTCCCTGCTGGCTTGCATCTCCCTAGTTCCGTCCCAGCCTGGGTGTTCTGATCAGTGGTTGATGGTTCAGTAGCCTCACGGGCAAGGCAACAATGAGCAACACATAATTCCTTCAATGGTGTTTTTCAGCACACTACAAGTTTCCTTGATTGTTGAACCTCTAGATGCGCTTTCACCACCATCTCGTGTCTTGTGGGCATCGTCTCTCAGCATCACCCTGCAGATCCCAGGATATACGTGGGTGCTACGGAGCAACACCTCGTCTCGGCCGAATCGCAGGATCTTATGGCCATCCCGACGTCGACCGACACCTCGTGGCTCCTGAGGGCATCCACTTCAAGTATCACATCTCCAGTCACCCTCGCGATGAATACCCATAGGCTCACAATGCTACGTCTGATGTCAACTCCAGGAGGGTCTCGTCCTCCACAGATAAGATATCGCCGGTTGGTCGGGCCGACTGGATGTTCGTGTCAAAAGCCATGCGCCTCATCATGTCTGATTACAGTTACGGCTGCTCCTGCGTCTACTAATATTCGCCACGGCTTTCCTTGTACCTAGCCATCTGCGACGAGGCTGTCCTCCATTCCACGTAGCGTCACTCGAGGAGGTGGTGAAGGCGGACCGCGGACCGGGCGTGCCCCTTGCCTCGCTGGTCCTTACTCTTTTTCCGCCTGACGGTCGGCTTGTTGTGGACACGGTTCGCCACACCTCCACCGAAAGGATGCTCTCTTCGTCTCTGTTTTTCCTGTCGTAGCAAATATTCTTTATCTTTTTGGTCGGCGAAGCTGTTGTCTTCTTGGCCCCTCCATCCTTACGGCTTCCTGGGACACGTAACTCGGTAGTAGGTTCAACAGGGTTTGTCCCCTAGCTGTTCAACCGCCAGCCTGAACTCCTGTATCGTCTCCCCTAACTGTTGTAGCCTCAATTTAAAACGAATGCATTGAGCTGCAGCCAAGCGATGGTTCCCGAAGAGGTTCTCGAGGGTCTCCAAGAACTCTTCGAACATGGTCGAAGTCGGAATCGCATTCAGTACCACTGTCACCCGACCCTGAAGGCTTGCTATCAGTTGTACGGCTTCCTCTTGTGTTGACTGATTGTGGATGGGGACGGCAGCGAACTGTCGGGGGAAGACTTCGAAGGTGGATGTTCCATCGAACTTGGGGGGGGGGGATGGACGCATCCAGATGTTGTTTTGAGTTCTGTTGTCTCAACCTTTTGTATTTCAGCCTTCCGTCGAGCATATTTTGCACCATTGCATGGTGCTGGCGTCTGCTCTTCCTTTCAGGGCACTAAATTGTTTCCTATACGTTGGCCATGATAATTTCACGCTCCAGCAGACTCTACCATCTTTTCCCCAAGCTCTTGCATTTCATTTTCCACGCCGGCCAGTTGTTTGTCGATTTTGTTCGATATCTCCTTCTTCAGGTTCTCCATTCCGCATTTAATTTGTCTTAATTTACTCCTGCTTTTTCTCCATCCCCTATTTCTTTTCCATCGTGCTGGATTCCATTTTTTCTCCATCTTTCCCTCGCGCAATTCACTGTCGTTATCTCGGTTCTCAACTTCTCCATTCCGGATTACATCTTCATGTTCATATTTTCAGTTCTTGATTTCATTTCCGTGTCCATTTTCTCCATTCCCGATTTCATTTCTGCTTTCATTTCTTCCATTCCGAGTTTTATCTTCTTTATTTCAACGAGTAAATGTTATCTTCCTCTCAATCCTGACATTAAATCCCACTCCTGACACCAGTGTAATAAAAACTCTGTGTATTTGTTCAACAAACAACTCATTTCTTCCACAAATTGATTACAGTCAGAATCTGCTTTCTAATAAGTGTCTTTCTTCGATGCTTTCTCAAGTCCACCGTATTATCCTTTTTTTGACAGCTGCGGCTTCTACTACACGCTTCGAATTCCCCCTCGAAATTGATCCAACTGCTGCATTCCCAGTTGAAAATTGGACTTTTTATACCTGTGGCAGGAACTTTCGATCACGTGGCAGGAAACATCCAGAAACAATCGCACTGCAAACCTCTGAGGTGACACAATCTCATTTGTGTAACTTTGCACGGCGTCGACGTCGAAGAACTTTCCGCTCGCACAGATGTAAAAAAAAACGCAGCTTCGATGTCAAAAGAATTCACCGCCGGCACACGTGTCCACAATAAGCTATTGCTTACAGAGCAAGCCGTTCACACACGTCAGTGAATATGACCGCCGGGTGTAGTCACAGTCCCTATGTTCTGCTTCATTCTTACAAAGTAAAACACCTGAAATCTTTCCCAACACATCTTTAAGATTAATTGCAGTACTCTATAATATGACAGCAACACCGCTCTCCAAAAGGTTGGACGTTTGAGTTTTAGAATTTGTCAGGATGGTTACCTCAGACTGTTGTTAGCCAGGCAAACCTGCTACTATACCTCATCCTTCACCAGAGCTGCCAAACAGACGACTGAAAAGAAAGCGGCACAACCTGCTACTTATTTTATATACTTTGTAAATATAGGCATTCACTCAGACACGTGAGCTTCTGAATTATGTAGTAAACGCAACTATGTAAGTGTAGTTATTGCTCCAGCAAAACGTTTAATTTAGGGCTGTTGTTGATCAACAACGCAATTATATGCTTCATGTGATAACCAGCTTTTAAACTCGCATAACTAAATGTATCTTATGCAATTAAATACAAAAATCTATTAAAAAACTCTGATGTGTTCCATTCCCAGTACTTTGTCTACATCTTTGTAACAAATAAAGTTCAAAAGTTTATTCTTCTATCTACTTCTTGATAATCGAAATAAACATTAGCAGAAATTGTACTTATTACTTGGTCCCTTGTAAGTAGATGGGGGAAAAATCTAACCATAAGTAGAATTAGTCTTATTATTAGCTTCCTTGTAAGCAGCAGGGAAATAAGACAATGTGCAGCTAAAGTGATAGTGAAGTCCTTTAAAAGCCAGTCGCTATGTGAAACAATTGAAATTCCAATCTCTGCTTGCCAGTAGTAAACAAATGAGAAACAAGAAGAAAGATGTCTTGTCGTTTGAGAAACATTAAGTAGCTAAAATTGAAACCAATAATCCGGAATACCCAGAAAACGGTTAACTCTGCAAAAAATGTATATGTCATAAATCGAGTGTTTTAATGAGGTCTACATTTCTTGTGTAGTAAGTGTATATTTCTTACGGTTTGTCGTAAAAATATCTTAAACATAAGGTGTTTCAATCAAAACCGTTAGAGCCATTTTTGAGAAAATAACAATTTTTGAAAAATGTTTCATGTAAAGGGCGGTTGGGGGCGAGGGGATTTTCTTGAAAATCTTCGTGTTGCATCCTTGGAAGATACTGAACTTAAATATTATGTTTGGTATTTAACGGACTTTTCATTTTTGAGCTAAGCTGTCCAGACAAACAGACAGCCACACATGCGGACATTTTTCTAGTACAATACCTTCTCTATACACTATGTACATAGTACGTGTAGAGAAAGAAAAAAAATTAAAAAAGTTTCGTTTTGGGCACAAACCTCCAGCCATACGAGTTTGATTAATTTTCGCAGACCAAGCCTTTCACCGCGCAGCCATTCGGATATATTTGTGTCAATATTATCTGATCATATAATCTTATGTGCTGCCTAATTAATGAGTGATTTTTAACATAGAATAGTAAAATGCCAATCTCTGAATTCAACCGAAAACCGTCAGTATCCAAACACGCCATCATACGGATTACTTTAGTTGAGCCCTCCCGGCGACCTTGGGTATATGAAGTTAGCATGGCAACCATTACACCACGAAATGTTGAACCAGTAATACGATTTTTTTTCCTGTCCTTTTTTTTTCAATTTGTTTTAAATGCTATATATTTCTTTTTTGTTTCTTTTTTATTTTATGTAGATACCTACATATATTTTATAATTTTATATATTTCTTTTTTCTGTTTTTTCTTTGTTTTTTTAATTTTTTTATTTTATTTTTTAAATATATATTGTCCCTCTCTTTTTTGAGTGATAGTCTCTTAATTGAACATTATTGACCAAGGACAAGTCTGGGGCGCTTGTAGCTTTCTCTGGGGTCGAGGTCATACTCCCCGAGGTCGCAAATGAGGACTGTTTGGAATGGCACTATAAAATTTCTGGGAAAGAGAGAGGATATACTCTGTTAATAATGGGAAAGAGAGGTCACGATGGATATTTTGGTTGGGGATGTACCATTCGGCATTTACTGCTATACGAAGAAATTTGATGTCGGGAAAGATAGGATTTAGCGGCAATGCCCCAGACTTGACATCCATAGGTCAGAGAACCTGTTTGTACAATAACAGCTTGTTATGAATGCAATAGTCGATTTTCGTAAAAACAATCGATAAAACATTGCCATTCGACGACTAAGAAATAGCTATACCATCTGTTTTTTAATTACACTTCATGGATTATAACGATGGCCATGACAGAAAAACAAAACAAAAAGCAGAAGTTAATGCAATTGTTGCAAGCAGCTCAATAGTTTAAACAAGCTTCAAATAAAGAAATATAAACTCTTTGTTTTAGTGAACATTTTACATCTGCTTTTCTTACTATCCATTTGAGACAGCAATGTGTACTCCACTTGACAAGTCCTATCAACTATGGGTAATGTTTATCATTGAAAGTAAGTACAATAATTGTATTTTTAAACATAACTGCTAAAAATGTTGTTCTTTGCAACAGATGGACCATCCAGATAATCGATATCCTCTACTTGCAAACCTAGCTGTCGCTGCACCAACAAAATTGGAGTATTTATGTAATTTGGACTATGAGAGACGATCAGAAATCCCATGTCTTACTGGAATCATAGCTACTATTGGTAAGCCTTGTTTAAAACATTGGAAGCGATAGATTTATCTATGCTAAAATGAAAATCATAAATTTATATACATCTATACTAATTTTATCTTTTTATCTATGATATTTTTTTTGGTAAAAGTTCCGCAGGAACGTCCAGATTAAAAATGTTGAAAACGCTAACCTGAGCAATAAAACTTCACATGGAACGTGAGTCTTGTAATAAATGTGATCACTTTGAGTTGCTGTGTTCCACCCGCCCGCCGTAATTAAGATATTTTGTTATGCACATAACTCGAAGCAAAATGTAAGCAACACACTCCATTTTGTAATGTTTACGAATTTTTACTGCCAACCTATTTTTTTCACGAAATCCGCGAGTCTTTTGTTCTATTAAGCATTTGTTGCTCATGCTTTGGCGAAACCACTGGAAATGCCTAAACATTAACTACAGAAAATAATAACAAATTAATTTACACGTTACCTAAACCTAACGTAATAGAAAGAACGCTGCTTTCGTTCGCATGCTTTAGTGAAAGCAGTGGAAGTTACTAAAAGCAAATTCACGAAAATCAGTTTATTTACACACACACACACACACACACACACACACACACACTAACGTATAGCAAAGTAAGCGCATGCGAGCTTGCTTTGATAAATACAGTGGAAATAACTAAAATCAAATTACATGAAAATTAGTTTATTTAACCTAGAGCTAACCAAGCGCACACTCGGTTCGCTCGCATACTTTGATGAAGTCAATAGATATTAATAAAAAGAAATTACCCGAAAATTAATTTATTTACGCACACACAAACATTAACCTAGAGTTAACCGAGCGCATGCTCACTTCACTCGCATTTTTGATAATAACAGTGGAAATTACTAAAACTTACACGAAAATGTCCTATTTACACATTCACACTACTATAATCAGCTCATTTTAAAACATTGAAACAAACACCTGAGAACTTCTATAAGCAATCCTCCCAGTAAGCATTATTGCTTAAAGCGCACACCCGTAACCCAGAGAATTTAATTTCTTCCCCTGTGCTTAAAAATGTACAATAGTCACAAAGCCCTTAGATGTCAGTATATACGACAGCTTGTCATCTCGTGGTATTACTTTCTCTACACGTACTATGCACATAGCGTATAGAGAAGTTATTGTATTGCACCCAAAAATTCGATACCGAGATTTCACCAAAAATATTTGTTTTGGGTCCCCCTGAATCCAAAAAAGGCATTTTTTTTTATCTTCCAAGGATGCAATACGAAGATTTTCAAGAAAATCCCCCCACCCCAAAATACCCTTTACATGGAACATTTTGCGAAATTTTTTATTTTCTAAAAAATGGCTCTAATGATTTTGATTAAAGTCCCGTATGTTACTGACATTTACATACCAAATAACATGTATATCTTGAATTTTCTGGGAATAGCTTGAAGACCTCTTTATTCTGGATGAATTTTGCCGAATTTTGCTTAACTTCTAAACCGTGAGATAGACAAAAACTTACTACACAAAATATGTAGATCTCCTCAAAACACACAATATATATCCCTTTTTGTTGTGAGATAAGCGTTTCCCAGATATCCTTGGTTATTGGTTTTCAATTGTGAAATACTTATACTTTACTACGAAGGAAGTGTCCTTTTTTCTTTTGTTCTACTCCTGACCAAACAATGAAGTGACTTGCAATGACAATCGCATATCGATAACTTTTAAAACATTTGGCCATCATTTTAACCTAGTGAATTCCCTTAGTTCCCTCCTACTTATATGAAACCAAATAATAAGAACACTCTGCTGATGCTTATCTCGATTAGTATAATTAGAAAGAAGAGCAATCTGTTGTAAAAAATTTGTAGAGCAGCTAGAGAAAGTCATGTGAGTGTAACACCAATTCTTTTTATTAATGTTAGCAATCGCCGCCATAGTGAGTCAGAAACAACGAAAACCTTGGAAACAAGTAGGTAAATGGGCGCTCCTAACGGCCGAATAATATACTACGAAATCTGGAACACCAAAGGAATACAGGCCGTTATTTTAAATGCTTTACAATTGAGACCCTACTTTCTTCTTCATTAGATTCAGATATGGTTGTTTTGTTATACTGTCATTGGAGCCGCTTTGGTTCTACTAACTAATAGAAGTGAAACTAACTTTATTCTCCACTGCAAAACGTCTGGGAGCCTGGATGGTCTTGGTATACCCATACCTCCATCCTGTAAATACACTTTCTTGAATAGCAAAATTTACTAAAATGAAGCGTTTGGGAGTGTTTAACAATAATCCAACTGCCTATGAAGTCAGAAACCGAATTAGGTTGCTGCTTGTATCAGGGAAATCAAATATAATTCCTCTCTCTATAGAGCATCGGTTATAGAAGAAACTCCGTCTACCAGTGTAACAAATCCATCTGACAATATACCCAAGGTCGCGGGATCAAACCCGGCGGAGGACGATGGATTTTTTTCGGGCCTAACAATCCTTAGCATGGCTTCCTTTGGAAGGGAAGTAAGTAAAGCCGTGGGTCCCGTGACGTAGGTTTATGGCACGTAAAAGAACCTCAAGCCTGATAGAGAGGCCTCCAAGAAAAATTGACCGATCTTTTACGCCCAGTATAGAATGGGACGCTAAGAACCACGGTAGTTAAAGAGCGTCCATAAATCACACGCCATTTCATTTTTCTGACAATGAAGAGGACGTTGAGCACTTCATTTCAAATGAATTGTGCTTTGACATTGTGGGTGAGGATTTTCAATCGCACACTTTAATCGGAGGAGGAGGAGGTGGAAGAACAGAGGAGGAAGAGATAAAAGAGCTTCTAAGAAGTGACAGCCCAGTTGAAGAAGTTACTGACGTTAGCCAAGACGCCCTGCAATATTTAGCAGGCTACATAGCATTTAAATGCAAAGCAATGGAAAGAGTCTGTGTGCCTAAATGAAGGTTATTCAGTGCCACCCGTAGCAACCAAAGACTGGATATGGGTTATTTCAAAAGGAGGGCTTACTCGTCCAACTTAGAAATGGATGGAAACAATTCGCCAATTTGAAATAGTGTTTTGTACATTTCATGGGCAAACCGTTTCAAAAGTCAAATGTGTGTTGAAAGCTTTACTAGTTTTACTAAAAGAAAAGTTTCCAGACGTCCAGGAAAAATATATTACTATGTTCGAAGTAGAACGTTTATTAGAATTAGATATTTAAATTCCAAAAATAGACAAATGTTAAACAAATACACACAAAGGAAGAATAAGCAGTAAATGTAAATGGCGTGCTATTTATGGACGCTCTTTAACTGCTGTGGTTCTCAGCGTCCCATTCTAAATTGGGCGTGAAAGACCGCTTAATTTTGCTCAGAGGCCTGATAGAACCGTAAAAGAACCTCAAGCCTGATAGAGAGACCATTGAGCAAAATTAAGCAATCTTTCACGCCCAATTCAGAATGGGACGCTGAGAACCACATCAGTTAGAGAGAGTCCATAAATAACACGCCATTTTCATTTTTTTTTAATATGCGGATGGTGTGGTATTATATGTCACAGGGCAGGCCCGTGAGCCAGCGCTCCTCATTCAATTTGAAGGCAATTATCAACTGTTATACAATATTTGGAGGATCTTGCTCTAACGATTATCTGAAGACTCAATTTGTACGCTTTCAGCGCATTATGTGACGGTCGATTTAGACCCTTACCTACTGTACAACGGCATGTTAGTCCGGCTTCCAAGGCAGTTTGTTTCTTGGGTGTTACCTCACATAATTAGGCTTTGCAGCCCATTATCACCGTCTTCTTTATTCGCTTCGTACCGTTACGAATATGTATCCGACTATGTTGTATAGAAATTGGCGGTCTGATCCGGTGATTTTACAAATACCTTTTGTTTTCTCACGTTTGGCCAGTGAGACATTGATGACCGGACATTTGTCGGATACGCTGGCAAAGAAACTGCGTTCTTATTTTTACCAATTGTTCAATTATTTTTCATGTGAACGGAAACCCTGCGAGGATTTTAGTACGCCAATTCTTTCCGATGTTCACCTGAGCATTTCCAGGAGTGTCAGTTTATGGCTGGTTTATTTACCCATTCCCGTAATGTGTGATTACTCATAAAAATGCCTGCACTGTCAGGATCTCAGCCTGGCAGACTGTCATCATAAAAGTTATCCTTAGAAATAGGAGAAAAATTGAATATTTTAAACTTATTTAGGGTACAAATAATATACCTATGAAATGGACATATTAAGACCATAAAAATATCGCTTTCAGTTTGCCCTTGAGCCCCACTTCAATAGCTGCCACTGTTTCAAACCAATCCTGAAATGAAAGGTTGATTGCTACTATTCCTCATTTATATAGGAAAATTTAAAACTTAAAGGATGGTTCCTTAACTCCTTCATATGAGGAAAACATCTTAACAGTCTGGTTGGTTTCCAGGTCCTGCTACTAAAGATCCAGACAAGGTGGCACAAATGATTGAAGCTGGAGCATCCGTCATGCGAATTAATCTATCTTTTGGAAATTATGAAGGTTTTGAAGAAATTATAATCCATATAAACAAGGCAAAGGAAGCAAGACGGAAAATACCTAGACCATTTGGAGTTGCAATAGATCTTAAAGGGGATGAAATACGCTCAGGAGTAATAGATGGGGTAATAGTTTTTTACTTTTACACTTATCTGGTATTGGATATAGCCAATGTGAAAATATACATTTTTGCAATTTTAACTTAAGATATTTAATGAGCTATAGAACTTGTTTGGGCAAATGCCTCTGAGCTTCTGCTCAGGTAGGCTTTGCCTCCTGATGGTCAACCATGCTTTACCAAACCACTTGCCTCTCACCTAGATGGCTCAGGTTTGTTCCTAAGCAACCGCATGTGAGATTTGTGGTGGACAAAGCGGCACAGGGGCAGGTTTTCTCCAGGTTCTCCGGTTTCCCCTGCCATTGCATTCCACCGGTGCTCCATCTTCATTTCATGTATCACCAGTGTCATCGCCTGCGGTGCCACAAGTAGTAAAAATGGGCATTAAACACTACCAAAAGTGGAAATTTCTTGTTATGGTTTTAATTCAATTTTATTGCATCCAATAGATTATTACCAGTAGTATCTGGCATTGTCAGCTATATTTAAATCATATAATAAATAGAAATTGTATACATACAAATTACAAACAAATAATGAAATAATAAAAACATTTATATTTAATCTTTACAATAAAATTTTATCTTTACAATTATTTGTCTATATTATAAAAGGCACAATTAATTAAATAGCCTTTTAGCTGCTTAGTGAATAAAGTACCTGTTCTTAATTGCAGCTGATCATTAATTATAAAATTTATCATAAAATGGTCTTTCTTTGAAGAATATCAAAGACCATTTGGTGTTCTCCTGAGCTGGTAGAAGGGTAACTCTGCAGTTGGAAATTTTCTTCAAACTAATGAAGTGATTGCTTTAGTATTGGTACAGAAATCTAGGTGTTAACTATTAAAAGAATTACTCATAGAATAAGGTCAGTGAAAGTAATTTATTTACAAGTGTTTCCTAGAAACCAGAGTACATAAACAAAACAACTATTCTGTCTTTTAACATTAAGGATTCATATTGGAGTGTATTAAACCAACTGTAGCCGTTAAGAAGTGGGCACTATGTATTTGGCAGTATGAGGAAGTATTTATAGGAGTGAAGTTGAAATGATCCCCTAGGCCTCAAATTCTCTAATACTGTCAGGGTGGAAGAAATCCAAAGTTCAGGAATAGAAACGTTTAAAGAGGGAATTGGTGAAAGAAGAGGAAAAAATCTGATGTGTTACACTCACATGACTTTCTCTAGCTATTCTACAAGCTTCCTACCAAAGATTATTCTTCTTTCTACACAATGCTTACTGAGATAAACATTAGCAGAATGTTCTTGTTACTTAGTCCTCACAAGAAGAGGATAAGGGAATATATTAGGCTAAACCAACAGTCAAATGTTTTAAAAGAGGGGTGGAGACGGTGCATGCGTGCGAGCGGCATGTCACAAACTACTCTATACATGGAACAATTTTTGAAAATTTTTAATTTCTAAAAAATGGCTCTAACGATGTTGATTAAAAACTTGTATATTAAAGATATTTACATCCCAAATAAAATGTATATCTTGGATTTTCTGGGAATAGCTTCTGAAGACCTCGTTATTCTGGATGAATTTTGCCGAATTTTGTGTAACTGCTAAACTGTAAGAGTTAGAAAGAAACATATTGCACAATTGTAAAGAACTTATACTTTTCTCAGAGAGGAAGTGTTCTTTTTTCTTTTGTTCTACTTCTGGCCAAGTAAAAAAGTGATTTCCAATGACAATTGCATAACGACAGTTTTTAAAACATTTGACTATCACTTTAATATAGGACATTCCTTTAGTTTCCTTCTTCTTATAAGGAACTAAGTAATGGGAATATTCTGCTAATGTTTATCTTGATTAGCATGGTGTAGAAAGAATAATAATATTTTATAAGAAATTTGTTTTAGAGCAGCTAGAGAAAGTCTTGTGAGTGTAACACATAAGATTTTTTGTTGTTAAATCAGCTGAAAAATTCAATGCCATAGCCAGGATTTAAACACAGTTCTATTGATTTTTACAGCTTCTCATCTAACCATAAAAAACACACATGTTTAAAACATTATTAATAATAATAACAGCACCACCACCACCAACCACAACATCAACAACTACATCAACAGGACCACCAACCACAACACCAACACCAACAAGAACACCAACACCAACACGACCACCAACCACAACACCAACACCAACAAGAACACCAACACCACCACCAACACCAACAAGAACAACACCAACACCACCAACCACAACACCAACAAGAACACCAACACCAACAAGAACAAAACCAACACCACCAAGAACAACACCAACACCACCAACCACAATACCACAACCAACCACAACACCAACAAGAACAACACAACAACAACACCAACAAGAACACCAACACCAACAAGACCACCAACCACAACCAACCACAACACCAACAAGAACACCAACAAGAACAACACCAACACCAACCACAACACCAACAAGAACACCAACACCAACACCACCAACACCATGACCAACCATAACACCAACAAAAACACCAACACCATTACCAACCACAACACCAACAAAAACACCAACACCACCAACACCATGACCAACCACAACACCACCAACACCAACAAGAACAACACAACACCACCACCAACACCAACACCATGACCAACTACAACACCAACAAGAACAACACCAACACCACCAACCACAACACCAACAAGAACACCAACACCAACAAGAACACCAACACCAACAAGAACAACACCAACACCACCAACCACAATACCACAACCAACCACAACACCAACAAGAACAACACAACAACAACACCAACAAGAACACCAACACCAACAAGACCACCAACCACAACACCAACAAGACCACCAACCACAACACCACGACCAACCACAACACCAACACCAACAAGAACAACACAACACCACCACCAACACCATGACCAACCACAACACCAACAAGAACACCAACACCAACACCATGACCAACCATAACACCAACAAAAACACCAACACCATTACCAACCACAACACCAACAAAAACACCAACACCACCAACACCATGACCAACCACAACACCAACAAGAACAACACAACACCACCACCAACACCAACACCATGACCAACTACAACACCACCAACACCAACAAGAACAACACAACACCACCACCAACACCAACACCATGACCAACCACAACACCACCAACACCAACAAGAACAACACAACACCACCACCAACACCAACACCATGACCAACTACAACACCAACAACAACAAAAACACCAACACCACCAACACCATGACCAACCACAACACCAACAACAACAAAAACACCAACACCAGGACCAACCACAACACCAACAACAAAAACACCAACACCATGACCAACCACAACACCAACAACAACAAAAACACAAACACCAACAAGAACAACACAACACCACCACCAACAACAAAAACACCAACACCACCACCAACAACAAAAACACCAACACCACCACCAACAACAAAAACACCAGCACCACCAACACCACCATCAACCACAACACCAACAACAACAAAAACACCAACACCACCAACACCACCATCAACCACAATACCAACAACAACAAGAACAACATAACACCACCACCAACACCAACAAGAATAACACCAACACCACCACCAACAACAAAAACACCAACAACAACAAAAACACCAAAACCACCACCACCAACAACAAAAACACCAGCACCACCAACACCACCATCAACCACAACACCAACAACAACAAAAACACCAACACCACCATCAACCACAACACCAACAAAAACACTAGCACACCAACACCACCATCAACCACAACACCAACAAAAACACCAACCCCACCACCAACCACAACAACAACAATATAGTAAAATTAGGACTCCTTAAAACAGCAAATTCTTTTGATTATATTTTTTAGAACCTGGAAGGAGAAGTTGAACTAATAAGAGGTCATGAAATAAAATTAACTACAGAGAAAGCATATGAAGAACAGAGCTCTGCAAATACAGTTTATATAGACTATGAAAACATCACTAAAGTTGTACAACCTGGTGACAGAATATTCCTGGGTGATGGTGCTGTATCTGTAGTAGTCAACAATATTGGTAAGTCTATAGCCTTATTAGTGTAAGCTCACGGTGATGTCATGAACAAACCTACTATCTATAGTGTGTTTCAAAGGTCATTTCAAATTTTATCCCACTATAAATACTGGGTGATCCAAAAACATCCGAAACGGCTGTGCAGTGTTTTGTCTGTTTGCACCCTTGGCGCTTGTTGCCATCTGTCGATATCATGCAATATTTTTAAAACTAGAATATTTTTGAGCTGGGTTTGTAACACTTAAGTATCACTTACGTATAATTTATCCAGACCGGTTTCGATGCCATGTGGGCATCATTGTCGATGGTTTCCAACTGAATTTCCACAGGGTGTTCTATGTTGAGGTGTGACGGTCCCTGATGGATGGGTGAAGAACTTCCACAATATAGTTTGTGGCAGCAATTCAAAGTTCAATATATGGTGTTGATTTTTAATGATATGAATATGCAGCAGAACTTGATGTCATGGTTAGTAGACGAAAAGCAGTGTGCAATGGTTGAAAGACTTAAAGAACAGATGAGAGCAGTAAAATACAAACAAACCGACAAATCAGCTGACATTTTTGTTGTGGAGATGACCATTTCCGTGATATTTCTTGTTATCGGTATCAATTGTAAAGTACTATTCTTAGACAGGAAGTGTCCATTTTTCTTTTATTCTACTCCTGCCAAGCAAAGAAGTGATTTGCAATGACAATTGCATAACAACAGCTTATAAAACATTTCACTATCACTTTAGTCTAATGTATTTCCTTAGTTCCCTTCAACTTGTAAGAAACTAAGTAATAAGAACATTCTGTTAATGTTTATCTTGATTAATCTGGTGTAGAAAGAAGAATAATCTTTTGTAAGAAGTTTGTTTGTAGAACAGCTAGAGAAAGTCATATGAGTGTAACACATTAGATTTTGCAAAGAAATTTTGTAGAATATTGGATAGAGAAGGTCATGTGAATGTAATGCATAAAATGTATAGTGATTGCTTTGTTCTGTATATCATGAATAATATGAATGAATATATTTAGGTGCAACAATCCTAAACTGTGTGATTGAAAACACTGGAATAATTGGCAGCAGAAAAGGGGTCCATGTTCCAGGAGTTGCATTGGGTATGCCTATTTTAAGCAACAAAGACAAACAAGATATTAAATGGGCATTGATGCATGATATTGATATGGTTTTTGCATCTCACGTTAGAGATCCACATACTATAGAGGCAATACGAAACCTTTTTGGTGAGTATTGATAAAGACAATGTAGAAAGATAATGGGGGAACTTTGTTTTAGTTTTATGACTTCTCTGATGTCAGCCTAAATGGTAAGGAATTTTATATGAGGAGCGTTCAATAAGTCCTTAGAAAATCCAAGAAATTACTCTCGTAGCATCGAAAAAAGTTTGTATTTAGCAGCTGTTATCTTGTGCTAGATGGCAGTTAAAGTTTCAGCTATATCCATTTCGTCATTTTGTTGCCATAGGCAATTGAATCAACAATCTCATGCTTCTTTAAAAAGATGGAAAAAAATGAGTTTTGTGTGATGATTAAACACTTATATTTAAAAGAATTAATACCAAAAGAAATAAAAGGCAAGTTGGATGAACTTCATGGCATATCTGCTCCTGCATTTGCAACAATTTTCAGTTGGACAAATAAATTTAAACATAGCCATACATGCACAATGATGAACATTATTCCAGACATCCAGTAGAAATGACTTCCTCTGAAATTATTGACAAAATTCAGGATATGGTTTTGAGTGATCAACGAATCATATTTTGTGAAAAAGTAGAGGCCACAGGCATATACAAGGTAAAGTGTTCTCAATTTTGCATAAAAAATTAGTGACAAAGATCTCAGCAAGTAGAGTCCGCGTTTGCTCTCCTTTATGCAAAAAAAGGTAATAAGAATAATGGCAGGGGCAAAACAATCAACTCATAGCAAGTCACTTTTCAAAATATTTGGAATATATTCTAGCCTTAATTTGTATAAATAACCTAGAAAAATTAAAAAAAAAATGCAGATATTCATAGCAGAGACCAGACAAAGACAGGACTTACAACAAATAATTTGCAGTCATTCCAAAAATGGTGTAATACTTCCTCTTCTTTAAAAGAATTGCAAATGAACAAAAACAAGTTTGGTTCTTATACCTCATTCTTCTATACAGAGGAGGATTTCATTAGTCAAAAAATACTGGTAATAATGTAACATTGGAAATATAATAAACATGTATATTCTAAGAATGAATGCATATGAGTAAGTTTTTGGAAACAGACATGTAATTGTAAATTATGCAAAACTGATACCTCTGAAAATTCATTGTTAGAGTTATTATTTGTAAATAAATGTATTAATAAGTATGAATAAATATAACTCAACTTGATCTACATCCTAGAGTTTGGGCATAGAGTCTAATCTGAAAATAGGATCTACAGATTACGATGTTGTTTATGTATGTGGTCAGAATGTAGAATAAGAGCTGAAGCTTTCTTGACAATATATTGTCTCTTTTCTTGGGGGGCCCCAAGATGCTGAACATTTAGCATCTTCATATTCAGGATGAACTGATTAAAATGACTGTATGGATCTCTATATTGATAGTGCTAAATTCCAATTTCATCCTGAAGACAAAGATGGTAGAAATCTCCAAAACGTTGGTGTCAAACCTGGCTAGAAGATTTAGATATAGTTAGAATATTAAATATTAAAAACAGAAGCACTATTAACAGTGAAGTATACATCATCTTGGAGTTATGCTGAGTCACACTTAATTAGTTGCAAAACATTGAAACGTTTTCAAAACCGTTCATGCTCATCTTCAGCAGTTTAGTGACTGACGCTCCTTTGCTGCTTCCTCCTCCTCCTCTTCCTGTTATTTCCCATCCTGTTGCTATCTGCTGTTTTCACATTTCATTTAGTGGTAGGATTTCAAAATGTATTACACACTAGCTGTTTTTTACTTTCTCTACACATCCTATGCACATAATGTATGTAGAAGGTATTGTATTGCACCCAAAAATTTCACCAGAAATATATGTTTTGAGACCTTCTGAATCCAAAAGAATCATTTTGTGTGTGTGTGTATGTGTTTATCAGTGTGTGTATATGTGTGTATATGTGTGTTTTGGTCAGCATAGCTCAAAAACGAAAAGTCAGTTAAATATTAAACTTGGTATT
Organism: Hymenopus coronatus; assembly: GCA_030762935.1. NCBI lineage: Eukaryota > Metazoa > Arthropoda > Insecta > Mantodea > Hymenopodidae > Hymenopus > Hymenopus coronatus. Next base: position 55,260,488 of record CM060889.1, read on the forward strand.
TAGGTTCAGTAACACCCAAGGAAGCAACATAAAGCTTTTAAGTAAAATCCCCCCACCCCAAACTACCCTTTACTTAGAAAAAATTTCGAAAATTTTGATTTTCTCAAAATTGTAACGATTTTGATTAAAATACTGCATATTAAAGATATTTACATGACAAATAAAATCTTGAATTTTCTAGGAATAACCTCCAAAGACCTCTTTATTCTGGATGGATTTTGTGGAATTTTGCATAACTCATAAACCATAAGAGAAACACGAAAACTTACTTCACAACAATTGTAGGGCTCGTTAAAACACACAATTAATGTTATAGACATTTTTTTTTGTGGAGTTGACTGTCTTAGATTCCTTGTCATTGGTTTCAGTTTTAAAATACTTATATTTTTCTCATATGGCAATTTGCCATACAAACAAAGGAACTTCAGTCACATAACAACCAGCTTTTTAAACATTTTACTGTAGCTTTGGCCTATGATACTCCCATATTTCCCTACTACTTATAAGGAAGCAAGTATTGTGACCATTTCTGCTAAGTTTCTCTCGATTAACATGAAGTAGATCAGTTTTTTTACAATGTGTTTCAGAGATGTTGAGAAAGTCATGTGAATAGAACAAATCAGATTTTTATTATGCGTATTCTCTTAGATGTCCAATTCTATTGCTAATGCCAGTGGTTTTAATAATTTTATATTTTGTCCAATGTTGTGCTTTTCTTTCCAAAAATGGTGTGACACAACAGATTTGTCTATTTGCTTTAGTTTTATGTTTCTCTGGTGTTACTTTAATCTGATTTCCAAGTTTCTCTTTGTTTTGCTTATTTAGTATTTCTCACAATCTTCATAACTAATTTGGTAGATTCTGGATTTTAATGTGCTCCAAATTATATTTTTAAGAGGTTTGTTTAGAATGTTCTTCATGCCAAATTTGTTTTGTGAAGCAACTCTTATGTTGAATTTGTTCAAATTTTCTAAAGGCCTAAGGGCAGTAGGTACAGTTTTTGTATTTCCAGTTTGTGTTTGATAGTGGTGTTAATGTTTTAGTCAGCAAAGTTTTAGCATTTTCTTTATGAAAAAGCAGCAATTATGTAATCAATTTTGAAATCCCGCCACTGAATGAAGTGTTAAAACTTCATCAGGATGGCAACAGGATTGGAAACAACAGGAAGAGGAGGAGGAAGCAGAAATGGAGCATTAGTCACTTAAGTGCTGAAGATGAGGACCAATGTTCTTGAAAATGTTTCAATGTTTTTCAAGTAATTCAGTGGAGGTGAGTGTAAATATGGAGACTCAGCGTAATTCTAACACAGTTAGAATATTGAAAACTTGCAAATATGCATAGAAGCTTGTAACAGTGATGTGATTAAATAAAAAACAAAAGAGTTTGATTCGGTTTTTGTAACACAAACATCGCTTAGTAATTACCAGTTTCGGTAACATTTGTTCCCCTTAATTCCGACTAGTACACATTCCCATGGAGAATAGTGAATACCAAAAAGAATACCAACAGATACTCCAACAATGGCTTCCAAAAAAGTGCAGTCGACAAGAGAATCACAAATACAAAATACTGAACCACATAACACACAACCACCCTACAAGATCTTCATGACCAATCTCAGTTCAGAAAATTCATTATCATCCTTGGGCACACAACAAACTTCAGAAAATGTTCAGGAAATAAACATCACCTTAGCTCTGAAAAGCAACTGCAGCATTCAGAATCTGCTTTGCAAAAATTTAAAAGATCCTATCTCTGCAAACAAAAAACTGGGAATTTAAGAAATTAAATGCTCAAACTGTAATCTAGTATATATAGGAAGGACAAAGAGAAGTTTGGAGACCAGATTAAAGGAACACATGAAAAACCTAAAATACAAGCAAACAGAAAAATCAGCTGTTGCCTATCATTTTTGGACATCAGGACACAAAATCACACCTAACATAAAACTGTTAAAACCAGCATATATACCCATAGAATTAGATGTCTGGGAGAAGATCTACATTATGAAGAAAAAGAGCCATATCATGAATTTTGATTTACACCATACAGTAATCTTTGGAAGTTCATAGATCCAGCAACAGATGCCTCCACAAGTGATACACCACTTGATGCCATGGATGAAAATGAAGCAAGATTCAGTCGGGTTTAAGGGTTGAAAATGGGAACAAGTGTTTCCAAAACCAGTCCCAGTAAGTAAAAATAAGTGATGTTTGTGTTACAAAAACTGACTCAAATTCTTTTGTTTTTAGTTAGAATATATTTCTTACCTAAGATTTGTTTAATGTTACATTGCAGAAGAGCAGGACAAACATGTTCTTATTTTGGCAAAGATTGCTAATCACCATGCAGTGGTGCACCTAGATGAGTTTATAAACATATCGGATGGTATCATCATATGTAGAAATGATCTAAGTATTACATATCCACCAGAAAAGGTTTTCCTTGTGGAGAAAGTCATTATTTCAAGATGTAATAAGGTTAGCAAATTAATATAAAGAATTTTGATTGATGGATATTTAAATACCCTTGACATGCTTTGTAAACTTATGTCGGCAACATTGAACATTTTTAGTAAATCAAAAAGCATTATGGTCAATTAGTATTGATTTAATTGTTTTTTCACACAAGCCATGTGTAAGACAGGAGTTGGATAGGTAGAGTCAATCACGCATCTCCCGGTCTCTAGCCAGTCGCTCTACCACTGAGCTACCATGGCAACATGCCGGCATAGCATTGAATTACAATTATTCCAATACCAATTGACCATAATAGTTGGCTATACTATGAATCCTGGGATTTAAAGTGCTTACAGCATTGTAAGTAATTTGAGATCACCTTGTGGTTTACTGGGAAGCATATGAGTCAGTTGAGAAATTACAGTAGTCCTTATATCTCCTAATGTTATAGTAGCAATGTAGTCAGTTGAGAAATTACAGTAGTCCTTATATCTCCTAATGTTATAGTAGCAATGTAGTCAGTTGAGAAATTATAGTAGTACTTATATCTCCTAATGTTATAGTAGCAATGTAGTCAGTTGAGAAATTACAGTAGTCCTTATATCTCCTAATGTTATAGTAGCAATGTAGTCAGTTGAGAAATTACAGTAGTCCTTATATCTCCTAATGTTATAGTAGCAATGTAGTCAGTTGAGAAATTACAGTAGTCCTTATATCTCCTAATGTTATAGTAGCAATGTAGCAATTTGTTGAAAAACAAATATTTGATGTGTTCCGTTCACATGACTTTCTCTACATTGCTGTAACAAATTACTATTGTTATTAAAAACATATTTTTCTGTCTACTTTATGATAATCAAGATAAACATTAGCGGAAATTGCCTTAATTACTTGCTTCCTGTAAGTAGAAGGAAAATAAGGGAATACAAGTGAAATCCTATAAAAGCTGGCTGCCATGTGGTTAAAATCCGTTTATATGCAGGGCCAGGAATTTAAAACTTTCCAAGTGAGAAAAAGTGAACTATTTTGAATCTGAAACAAATAAGAAATATCTCAGAAATTGTTCCACGAAAAATGTGTATACTACAGTTGAAACACACAATTTATGTTATATACATTTTTCTTGTGGAGTTGATCGTTTTTCAGATATTCTTTGTTTTTGGTTTCACCTCTAAAAAGCTTGACACTTTTCTCAATCAGGAATTTGTCAACTCCTGTCCATTCAAACAAAGGAACTTCAGTCACATAGCAACCAGCTTTTGACTGTCACTTTAATCTATAGTACTCCCTCATTGTGCTTCTTCTTACAAGGAAGCAAGTAATAAGACTATTTCTGCTAATTTTTTTCTCAATTAGCATGAAGTAAATAGAAGCATAAGCTTTTTAACATTAATTTATTGCAGATATGTAGAGAAAATCATGTGAATGGAACACATCAGATTTTTTGCTTTAATGTGTGTTAATTGTGCTACCTGGAAAATTACAATATGTGTGATAGAAAGAAACAATACTATCAGGTCTTCAAGGATTCTTATAAAATAGGATTCCTATTTAATTTACATGGAGATTTTGTTCATTTACTGCTCTGAATATTTTTCACATTATTAATTTTATGTCAAGAAAAACTATTATGCTTTGCTGAATGAGGGAAAGTTTTATGGGTTTCAATTTCAGGAAGTTGACAAGTATACCTGTATAAAATATTTTATTATTATGCATATCAATGTTTAAAAGAATTATTCATTAATATTTAGTATATGTGATATTCTTTCTAGGCAGGAAAACCAGTTATTTTTTCAACTAAGATACTAGAATCAATGATAGCGAACCCTCGACCAACGCGATGTGAATGCTCTGTATTGGCAAATGCTGTTATAGAAGGAATAGATTCTATAATTCTTTCAGGAGAGACAGCCCTTGGAAAGCATCCTGTGGAAACTGTTCTTACATTGGCAAATATATGTCGAGAAGCAGAAAGTGCAAACTGGCAATTGCAGTTTTTTAATGATTTAAAAAGCCAGGTAAAAGACAATATTTTAATAATATTACCTATGCATTAATGTTTTGATATGATATTAGTTTAACTTTAGCAGCGAAAGATTTTAATTCTTTCATACAAGGGTCATTTTAGAGGTCATGGCAGCTATTTTTTGTCAGTCAATAAAGCTGCAGAAAACAAAACTCAGGATATACGATTGACACTCGCTGGAATGCTGTTTTCAATGCTGGTACTAAATTGGGATCTGGGCACAAAGGATTATGGGTAAGGGACCTTGAAAGATGCACAAATAGTCATCATTGTTTTATTCATATTACATATGCACAAAAGAATATACACATACATGTGCATAATATTCTTATGAGCTAAATACCTTCAAAACAATCCCCCAAGGCTTCCACACACCTTCAACACACACGAGCCACGCAGAAATACAGTTTTTATGTATGCTTGCTGTTCAACATTCTTCTTGGAACACAGACTCTAGGATACTAATGTTTGCATGTGTCTACTAACACCTACCAATGCACTCAAAGGTCATCTGGTGGTTACATCCCATTCTGTGTACAAATGTTTTCAAATGTATATATTGCAATAACTGCATATACAGTTATTCAGAGTATATAAAATAGTTGCCATGACTTCTGAAATGACCCTCGTATACAAAGTATAGTCTTTCTTTTGAATTTTTGATAGTAAGCACTAATCTACAGGGTCATTGACAAAGGTTACAGCAATTTCAAAAAATTATAGCTCAGGAACTATTTGAGATATTCAAAACAAGTATTTACTTTTTAAAATTCACCAACTGAAAAAGTTTTTTTTTTCTTACCTTATAATGTTTCTATGTTGGTTGTTCTGCAAATATCCAGTCGATAGTCAATTTTGGCCCAACAGCGCTGGATCATCTCAGGTGTGATTGTTGCAACAGCATTGGTGATCCTTTGCCTTAAATGTTGCAGATCTCTGATTGGTTCACTGTACACAATGTTTTTTACATATCCCCTTAAAAAAAAAGTCTAGGAGTGCCAAGTTAGGGCTTCTAGGAGGCTGTTGAATAGGACCAGACCTACCAATCACCGATCAGGGAATCTTGCATGCAGAGCGTCTTGCAAATGTGGGGGTGCGCCAGCACACAGCTAACAAATTGCTGTTTAGCAAATACCAGAGGCAGACTGAGACCTGAACTGCTAATGTAGGTAAGCTGCTGCCGCGCACTAGAGAGTCATGTGATTTGCAGCTCTGTCTGCCTTTTCTGTATAGTGGTGGGATCACATTGTCTATGTAAAGATTTTCCTTGCATTTAGCATTTAAAAATTTCCATTTAGGCCACTGTACACCTGATCTTACTATCCCCTAGTGATACACAGTGTAGGAGTAATTTCTAGCCTACACTGGGTATCCTACAATATTTTAAGAGAGAAAATGTTTATAGGTGTGTACATGCATGGTAATCTCAAAAACCATTCTAATGAGTTAAATACGAGGGCCATCCAATAAATAAGTTCCCCATTTTATTTTCTGCAAACCACATACTGTAGGAAGTTGATACTGTAGGAACTTTTTGGGGTATGGTAGCTGCCCTTGACCTTCAACGTCATGTGCTTTCTCTGCTTTCGCCAGTGTGTGTTTATGGTGAAGGATGCATGAGCATCCAACTGGTTTGCCATTAACCCATTCTCCACTATATGTGTGAACATTTAGGGGCTATCTTTAAGAATTTTCTGAGAAGAGCCTCTGAAAATCTCATAATTCTGTATGAATTTGTATAACTGGTAAATTGTAGGAGATAGACACAAAATTTACCTCACAAAAAATGTAGATCTCATTAAAACATGGAATTTATTTGTTTTTTTACTTTCTCTACATGTACTTTGTACATAGTGTATAGAGAAGGTATTGCAAGTACCCAAATTTGATACCGAGATTTCACCAGAAATACATGTTTTGGGTTCCCCTGAATGCAAAAAAAGCATTTTTAGAAGAAGGTCCATGTGTGTGTTGTGTGGGAGGGGGGGACAGCATAGCTCAAAAACAAAAACACTGTTAAATACCAAACTTGATAATTAATTGTGGTATCTTCCAATGGTGCGACACAAAGGTTTTCAAAAAAATTCCCTCTCACCCAACTACCCTTTATATGGAAAAATTTTTGAAAATTTTGATTTTCTCAAAATGACTCATGATTTTGATTAAAGTATTGTATATTAAAGATATTTACACATCAAAAAAATATATATCTTGAGTTTTCTGGGAATAGCTTCTGAAGACATCTCTTTATTCTAGATGAATTTTGCATAACTGGTAAACCTTAAGAGGTAGATAAAAACTTACATTACAAAATTTGTAGAGCTCATTAAAACACACAATTTATGTTATAAACATTTTTTTTGTGGAGTTAGTGATTTTTTAAATATCCCTTGTTAATGGTTTCAGCTTTAAAATACTTATACTTTTCTCATATGGGACTTTGTCAACTCTTGGCCATATTATATTGGCCTCAATTACATTGCAACCAGCTTTTTAAAATATTTGACTGTCAGTTTGCCTAGTGTATTCCCTTATTTCCCCTTCTAATTACATGGAAGCAAGTATAAAGACCATTTCTGCTCATTTTTCTTGATTTGCATGAAAGAAATGGAAGAATAAGCTTTTTAACAATTTGTTTCAGAGATGTAGAGAAAGTCATGTGAATGGAACACATCAGATATTTTTTTTTTTTTTCAATTTATGTTAATTAAACATTTCTCAATTAAGAGGTTATCTTTCATTTCATCTTTCTTTTGTTTGACCTCTAGGTTTGCCAAGTGAACAGAATTTCAATTGTTTCGTATAGCAACCAGCTTTTTAAAATATTTGACTATTTCTTCTGGGTGGTGTATTAGCTTATTTCCCTTGTATTTAGAACTAATACAATCATTTCTGCTAATGCTTATCTTGATTACCACGATGCAGATAAAGGAAAATCTTTTGTAACAATACTTTTTGGAGAAAGTTGTATGAATGCAACTCATTAGATATTTTATAATGTATTTATGAAGAGTTTACAAGTTTTGTTTATTAAATATGCCTTTATCTTTATAAAATATAATTATAATAAACATAAAAAGTATATATTTGATTATATTTTATTGTATGTTGATCAGTGAGTCCAGAATTTAATCATGGATTAATGGCAGTTTGTGGTGTATTTGTCAAGCTTGTGTGGCTTTTTCACTAGGGTCATATAATAAAATATCATAACATACTGTCTATTTTTTCAGATTGTATTACCAATTGATGCAGCTCAGATGACAGCCATAGTAACAGTTGAAGCAGCAGCTAAATGCCTTGCTGCAGCTATTGTAGCATTTACAACATCTGGACGTTCAGTTCATCTCATTGCCAAATATCGACCCCACTGTCCAATCATAACTGTAACCCGTTCAGAAGAAGTGGCCCGTCGTCTGCAGATTCACAGGGCTATAATTCCTGTCATATACAAAGGTATGATTTTAAAAAAAACTAAGCCTTGTATTTAAATAAAAAAAATCTGATGTGTACCATTCAGATGACTTTTTCTGCATCTCTGCAACAAATTATTGTTAAAAAGCTTAAGCTTCTATTTACTTCATGGTAATAAGAAAAAATTATCAGAAATAGTCTTATTACTTGCTTCCTTATTACTTGAAATAAGGGATTACCATAGGTTAAAGTGATAGTCAAAAGCTGGTTGCTATGTGACTGTGGTTCCTTTGTATGGACAGGAGTTGACAAATTCCTGTAAGAGAAAAGTATAAGTTTTTCAAAGCATAAACCAAAAACAAGGAATATCTTAAAAATGATCAACTTCACAAAAAAAAAAAAAAAATGTATGTAACATAAATTGTGTGTTTTAATGTGCTCTACACTTTCTGTGTGTGTGTACGTGCGTGTGCATGTGAGTGATAAACAAAAAGTTACTATACAAAGAATGTAGAGCATATTAAAATACACAAATTATATCATATTGTAAACTATGGGCCATGGATAGAAACGGATTTCAAACCTATAGCAGCCACATTTTAAAACATTTGACTATCGGTTAAACTTGGTGTATTCCCTATTTTTCTTCTGCTTATGATCTAAGTAATAAGACCGTTTCTGCTAATGTTTCTCTTGATTAGCTTTAAGTAGAGAGAAGAATAAGCTTATTAATAATAATTTGGCACAGAGATACAGAGAAAGTAATGTGAATGGAGCACTTCAGATTTTTTCCCTTCTATTTGTAAGGAGCCAAGTAATAAGGATAATTTCTGCTAATGTTTATCTTCATTGTAATGAAGTAGATAAAGGAATAAGCTTTTTAAGACTAATGTGTTACAGAGATGTAGAGAAGTCTTGTGATTCAAGCTCATCAGATTTTTACTACTATGTACATCTGTATGTACTATGTACATAAAATCATTTTTAGAAAAATGTTTGTGTGTGTGTGTGTGTGTATTTCTTGGACAGCATAGCTCAAAAACGAAAAGTCCGTTAAAAGCCAAACTTGGTATTTAAGTTTGGTACCTTTAAGGATGCAACACAAAGATTTTCAAGAAAATCCCCCCACCCCAAAATACCCTTTACATGGAAAAAATTCAAAAATTTTGATTTTCTTAAAAATGGCTCTGATGATTTTGATTAAAATCTTGTATATTTAAGATATTTACTTGACAAATAAAATGTATATATTGAATTTCCTGGGAATAGCCTCTGAAGACTACTTTATTCTGGATGAATTTTATGGAATTTTGCATAACTATTAAACTGTAAGAGATAGACAAAAGCTTACTATATTAAGAGCATATAGAGCACATTAAAACACACAATTTATGTTACATACATTTTTTTTTGTGGAGTTGTTTGTTTTAGAGATATTCATTGTTTTTGGTTTCAACTTTAAGAAACTTATACTTTTCTCACACAGGAATTTGTCAACTCCTGTCCAAATAAACAAAGGAACTTCAGTCAAATAGCAACCAGCTTTTGACTATCACTTTAACCTATGGTACTCCCTTATTTTGTTTCTACTTACAAGGAAGCAAGCAATAAGACTATTTCTGCTAATTTTTTCTCGATTAGCATGAAGTAAATAGAAGCATAAGCTTTTTAACAATAATGTGTTGCAGAGATGTGGAGAAAGTCATGTGATTAGAGCTCATCAGATTTTTTTAAGTTTGTCTGATTTGAAAGAGATAGATTTAAGACTGAATTTTTATTGATGCTTACAGAGCCTTACCATCCAGATTGGCTGGTGGATATAGAAGGAAGAATAAAGCTGGCTATTAATTATGGCGCTCAGATGGGATACCTTAAACAAGGAGATCCAGTAATAGTGCAGACAGGTTGGAAACAGGGTCCAGGCTACACTAACACAATACGCATGGTGTACGTTTCGGGAGACATCAAGGGTGCAATGATAGACAAGTCTCTGGAACAGTCACCCTCCCCATCACATCGTAAGTTTACACTAACAAATACCTATTAATATAATAATTAATAATTGTAACAATTCTTCACCTATCTTTCAGAATTCAAGGACTAGTTTTGCAATAGAAAGGTCTATTGCATCATCAGCTCAGTTTCTTTTTGGTCTGTTTTTTTTTTTTTTTTTAAATAAAGAAGTAAAAAAGAAACTGAGCTGACGAGTGAATTATAATTTTTATATATTGAAATATATAGACAAGAAATATTGTTGAAGTTGATAAAAATATTCTTTTCCATGAAATTCAGAGTTTTTAGATTGTTAAAAACTCAAAATGTTGTATTTCAAAATATCTTTCTGTTCATTTTATGCACCACTAAGTGTTTTATCTCTCCTAAAAGATTGGATTTTCTGTGAAAAAAAGTGTGCCCATTACGTGTACCTAAATAATAATATGTGTTTTGAAAATGTTGTTTGTTGATGTCATTTTAGAAACCTTCTGAGAAAAAGTATGAATTTATATTACATACTTTACGTTATCAACATGTTAAGAAATAGTTGCTTGTTACATGGTATGAATTTCATTGTCCTGTGAAAAAGTAATCCCATGAATTTTGATTTTTCAAAAGTGCAAAGTTAAACACAAGTATTGTGTTTTCCACACGTCCCTCTGTCCTTAATTACATAATTCAAGATGGCCTGTTTGAGTAAAGTTTAAGTAGCTTAAAATAGAAACCAATAACAAGGAATACCTTGGAAATGATTAACTCTACAAATAAAATTTACATGACATAAACTGTGTGTTTTAATGAGATCTACATTTTTTGTATAGTAAGTTTTGTCTAGCCTTTATGGATTATCAGTTATACAAAAATTCATTAAGAATGTAGAGCTCTTCAGAGGCTATTCCCAGAAAATTCAAGATATATATTTAATTTGTAAACTAAGTTTGATATTTTACTGACTAATTCTTTTTGAGTTGTCATGTTATACAGAGACACTTGGACCTTTTACTAAAAATTATTTTTTACTTTCTCTGCACATACTATGTACATAGTGTAATATATATGTTTTAGGGTCCCCTGTAACCAAAAACAGCATTTTCAGAAAAAGATCCATGTTTGTGTGTCCATGAATCTGTGAACACTATAACTGAAAAATGAAAAGTTTAGTATCTTCCAGGGTTGCGACACGAAGATTTTGAGAAAAATCCACCCACCATAAACTACCCTTTACATGGAAATTTTTTCGAAAATTTTAACTCTCTAAAAAAGTGGCTGTAACGATTTTGATTAAAATATCTTATATTAAAGATATTTACCTGACAAATAAAATGTATATCTTGAATTTTCTGGGAATAGCCTCAGAAGACTACTTCATTCTGGATGAATTTTACAGAATTTTGTATAACTGCTAAACCATAAGAGATAAACAAAAACTTAACACACAAAAAATGTAGAGCACATTAAAACACATAATTTATGTTATATACATTTTTTACATGGAGTTGATCATTTATGAGTTATTCCTTGTTTTTGATTCCAGCTTTAAACAATTTATACTTTTCTCATACAGGAATTTGTCAACTGCTGTCCATACAAACAAAGGAACTTCAGCCACATAGCAACCAGCTTTTGACTATCATTTTAACCTTTGGTAGCCCCTTATTTCGTTTCTACTTACAAGGAAGCAAGTAACAAAGACTATTTCTGCTAATTTTTTCTCAATTAGAATGAAGTAAATAGAAGCATAAGCTTTTTAACAATAATTTGTTACAGAGATGTAGAGAAAGTCATGTGAATGGAACACATCCGATTTTTTTGGATACAAGGGATCCTTAAATTTTTACGGTGAAATTTTTGGAGTGGAATACAATATCTTCCCTACCTATGTACTATGTACTAAGCAAAATAATCTATATTTCTAAGTTTTTCTAAGAACTCATTATATAGAATCAGTCAATGAAAACCCATAAGCTGCAAGTTGCATATTGTTATATATTTCATTAATTTTATTCATATCTCTTATTCCTAATGAAGCTTTTAAAATGTACAGATATATTGTACCTATGCTTTTCTAATAGCTTGTTCATTATACTTATTTTGCAGATTCCGGATCTAGCAAAACTAGCGTGTAATTTTCAGAGCCACTACTCACAAAACTGAAGAAGAAACAAACAAGATACTATCTTAAATCTTGTTCTAAATACTTGTAGCTGCTCCTGAGAATCTAGCTTAACATTATATGTCAATTAGCATGTTTCTAACACTAGGAGGACCTGAAATGAGCAACATCAATTTGAAACAAAGCAACAAAAGATATCCTTTTATCAAGGTTGAATTGCATGTAACCATTATTTATATTTGCCTTTTTAATTATTTAGTATTGATATGAGTTTTGCCAGGATATAAAATGAATTTTTGTTTTGTGTAACAGATAAGAAAATACATTTAATTTTAATAGGTATTTAAAATGTACTGTGAAATATTAATATATTTTTATTATTGTATTTGAAGATATAACTTTTGAATGTCACAATAGAATATGAATGGCTATGAACATGCACTCTAAGATATGTTAACAGTAAATAATTCCGGAAATTCATGTTTTCACCTTCTCTGCTACTTACCTATAATAAATATAAAGTATTGATTTAATTGTTTTTTCACACAAGTTGTTTGTAAGGCAGGAGTTGGATAGGTAGAGTCAGACTGAAAAATTCAAATCCACAGCCAGGATTTGGACCATGGATCTCCTGGTCTCTAGCCAGTTGCTCTACCACTGAGCTATGTTGCCAGTGGTAGAGCAACCTGCTATATGCTAGAAATCCAGGATTGTCTCTACTTGCTTGCTGATTATAGCTTCATCGTTACTTTTGGTGGGTTCCTGGCCACGTCGGCCTGTGCATCAACGAGGGTGCCAATGTTGCAGTTTCAGCCCCAAGGTGTTTTAACTCTTCTGTGGCCTCTGCAGACTTATGCCCCTTTTTACTTCGTTTAATCCTTTTGCGTTGGAGTGCTGACTGGGCCAAGCTACAGGGCAACAAACTTCGGGAGGTGAAGTCCCTCCCTGTCAGCTGGCGCACCTCCTCTTGCGTGTGCCGTCGCGAAGAGGTCATTTTAACTAGACTATGTATCGGGCACTACCGTTTTAAGTCACAACCATTTATTGTCTTCGGTTTGTGCTCATTGTCAGGAGCCGTTGACTGTGAGGCATGTTTTAATTGAGTGTCAGTTTTTAGCTCCGTCGGATTACCAGGTACTGGCAGATGAACTCATTGCTGTGGAACGCATTTTAGATTTTATGCCTCTAATCAGTATGAGCCACCGTGTGTGATTTTAACGTTTTACACTTTGTGTCCTGTATTTGTCTGGTTACTTTGTGGCATTGGTTCTTTTGGCGGCTTGACAGGAACCCTTTTATCGCTTTTTATTTTTACGTTCCACAGTAGCTGACACTGCTTTAGCCACATTTTACTGTGTTTTTAGATTTTAATTTGTAGATCCTTTTATCGCTTTTTATTTTTACGTTCTGCAGTAGCTGACACTGTTTTAGCCACATTTTATTGTGTTTTTAGATTTTAGTGTGTGGACCTGGTCCTTAGCTTTTTTATTACCCCCCTTGTTCAGGCACTAATAACCGTTGCCCTAAGGTTTACTACCACTAGTGTGTGTTCCAGAAAACTTGCAAGCACTATGCTACTCCCTTCACAAGGGATAATCATGAATGATGTTCTTCATATTTCCATCTTGTTAGAAATACAAACCTTTTCTTTAGGGAGGAATTATTCATTTTCTTCCAATAAGTAAAATTCCAATCATTACAAGCCCAGTAAAGGTCTTCATTCTTCTTGGCAACATCACATAATCATGCACAGAAGTGCACAGTACCATGGCATGACCAAGTGATCAGAAGTTAATAATACCAATCAACTGAATGAATATCTGCACATTTCAAAATGTAATTTTAGGCATAGAATTAAATATGCAATTTTTGATTACCCATATGATCGTAATATGGGACACTGTTCTTCCTCCTTGAATATGGGAAAGACTACATAATAAGGACATCTGGCAAATCTACATATATAACACTTATCACAATGCATGTGGTAGATACATTAAAAATTGAAACAATGCCACATATATTGAAATCCTGCAAATAAAACATGTAAATGCTATAATTTTAAAATGCTACCAATAAAAATGTAAACTTTAAAATATTAATAATAAATGAATATAAAGATTGTTTATAAGTTTTTTAATTCTGTCAATAAAAATGCAACCAATGTATAAATTTTGATTTTCTGCTAATAAAAAAATACACACAATGTTATAAGTTTTAAAATCCTAGAGAATGAAATTTTGAAAACAAAAATGTAAACAAAGTTTTAAGTTTTGAACTTCCACTAATAAAAATGTAAATAATATTTTAAGTTTTGAAATTCTATAAAAACAATGTAAACAATTTATAGACTTTGAAATTCTGATAAGTACAACTTTAAACTCAATATAGATTTGGAAATTCTGCTAAAAAATGTAAACAGTTTTATAAATTTTGAAATCATACTAATACAATTTTACACAATGTTATAAGTTTTGAAATTCTCTGAATTACTGAAATCTTAAGATTATAAAATATCAAAATATCAGAGCAGCAAAACGGAGACCAGACCAAGGGTGCTAGACCAACTTAGTCAATAACATCTGCAGTGGAGGCAAATGTCTCTGAATATTTATCACAATTTAAACAGCTATTGGTGAGGTTTTTAAATGTACATATGGACTATTTATGGACCATTTAAATGTAAATGTGGATTATTCACTGCTAATTAATTGTGAAAGTGAGTTTACTGTTAACAGTGCCTCTTTATGTAACAATGCAAATAAATGATGGTACTTTGGAATCAACAGTCACTAATAAAAGCTTAGAGCTGTTCAGAATTCTTTTAAGGATTTTATGTATTAACTTTTCACAGTGCTAAATCAACTTAGGTACAGGTTTAATGGTAGGTGCTGTATATAACATATGTACATTTTAACATTTCTAATGAAAATAATATATACCTTTGTGAAATGCACAGCTCCATTCCTGAAATATAGAAGTTTCTGGGTGAGGAATCAGGAACAGGCTGTTTTTGGATTACAGAAATAAATGTATAGTTGGCACAATGCATTTTTTATTAAGTCAATGAATACCTTCATCATTGCTAAATAAACATGGCCATAAACTTTCTTTAATCTCAGTCAATATTAGAATGTAAAATCTTCTTTTCTTCTTAATGGCACTTTCAACTCTTCGTGAGCATTCGTCTTATAAACCTCCTTTTGCAGCATGTTTCTACAAAGTATTAATTGTATCACTTCTGTTTCACATTTAAAATCCTAATGATGAAAAATTAAATACTTTCACAACCTGTTTTTATCTCATGTGCCATTGGTTACATGTAGGTTGAAATAAAACTTTTGCCAATGTTTTTGTTTGGTAGCTTATCACAGAGAATACATTTCTTAATTTAAGATCTCTTACAGATGACTTAAACAATTATCATTTGCTTGCAACATTGATAATTTTCTCTTAAAATTAAACCTGTTCTTACATAAGGGAAGGATCTGTACATTAGCATTTAATTCCACTTAATAAATACTGTCTTTCAAGTAATTCTCCTAAATTTAAGAACAAATTTATATGACCATTAAACCAATGAATACACACAAGATGGTTCATAAATGACCAGCATAAAGAACTGTGGTACCTATTTGCAGGAATGAAGGCATATGAACTCATAAATTTGTAAAATATGAGGTTTATCTCCTGAAGACAAGCAAAATATCTTTTCTTTATGTGGAAGATTCAATCAGAAAAAAAAAAAAAAAAATGGTTTATAAACAAGTGTCTATATACTTAGGCATTTATAACAGTTAAAATGTGCAGGCAAATTTAAGAAAAGGTGTGTCAAATTTAAAGAATATTACAGTCATTAATCATGCGGAGTATATTTAACCAATACTTACTTTAAAATTCTTAAACGTTATAAATTTTTACTTTCTCTTTGTATTCCATCCAAAAATTTGATGACGAGATGTCATAAAAAGTATACGTTTTGAGTTCCCCTGAGTCAAAAACAAGCATTTTTAGAAAAAATAAAAAGGTGTGTATGTGTGTATGCATGTGTGAGTGAGTACATGTTTGTGCATGTATAAGTCAGTGAGCAGCATAGCTGAAATATAAAAAGTGTGTTAAATACCAAAGTTGATATTTAAGATCAGTATCTTCCAATGATGCAACACAAACATTTCCAAAAAAAATTCCCCCATTCCAAGCTATACTTTTCATGGAACATTTTATGAAAAATTTTATTTCCTTGAAAATGGCTATGATGTTTTTTATTAAAATACTGTATATTTAAGATATTTTTATGGCATATGAAGTGCATATCTTGAATTCTCAGGGAATAGACGCTGAAGTCTTCATTCTGAATAATTTTTGTATGACTGATAAACCGTAAGAGATAGTAAAAAATCTTACAAACAATGTAGAACTAAGTTCCTAATAAAGGCTATTTATTTTGGGCACATTTTGTTTTTTTATATTAAGAATCATGCAGTAGTATGCAGCAATGCATGGTGAATCATCTAGCATATATTATTTCTTCAAATAGATGCTATTCAGATTATAAAGTTTTTTGTCTTCTGAAAAAGTTTTAAAAATAGAAATGGCTCCTTTTTGCATCAACTGAATTAAATTGCAAGTGCTGTGCAGTAAAATAAAGTCACTTGCATCTCTGCTAGTCTGGAAGAATGTGCAATAGGAACAAGTATTTGGTTAGAATAGATTGTTACTTTCTCTACACTTACTATGTACATAGTGTATAGAGGAAGTATTGTGTGCATCCAAAATTTTGATACCAAGATTTCACCGGAAATGTATGTTTTGAGACCCCCTGAATCCAAAAAAAGAATTTTTAGAAAAGTGTCTGTCTGTCTGTTGGCAGCATAGCTCAAAAATGAAAAGTGTGTTAAATACCAAACTTGGTGTTTAAGTTCAGCATCTTGCAAGGATGCGACACAAAGATTTTCAAGAAAATCCCCCCACCCGCAACTACCCTTTGCATAGAAAGCTTTTTGAAAATGTTTATTTTATTAAAACGGTAACAATTTTGGTTAATATGTTGTACATTAAAGATATTTACATGACAAATAAAATGTATATCTCAAATTTTCTGGGAATAGCCTCTTTATTCTGGATGAATTTTGGCGACTTTTACTTAACAGCTAAATCGTAAGAAATAGATTGTTTTAAGTTCTATGTGGTCTATACCTTTAATTTCTACTAAAGGAGTTAGACAAAATCCTTTGATAATTGGTTTAGATTCAATTAAATATATTTATTTACGTTGAGAATTTTTGGTGCTCAAAATGTATATTATGTTTTAATGAAATTAAGAAGATTTAATTAGAGCATATAAAATGTAGATCTCGTCAAAACACACAATTTATGTGCTTTATATTTTTGTTGTGAAGGTAATCATTTCTGATATATTTTAGTCATTGGTTTCAATTGTAAAGTGCTTATACTTTCTCAGACAGGAAGTGTCTGTCTGTTCTACTCCTGACCAAGCAAAGAAGCGAATTACAATGACAATCGCATAACAACAGCTTTTAAAACATTTGACTCTCATTTTAGCGTAATGAATTCCCTTAGTTCCCTTCTACTTATGAGGAACTAAGTAATATTCTGCTGATGTTTATCTCGATTAGTATGGCATAGAAAGAAGAATAAATGTTTGTAAGAAGTTTGTCTTGTAAAACAGCTAGAGAAAGAAAGTTATGTGAGTATAACACATCAGATTTTTTTTGTTGAAACCGTAATTCTGAGAGGTATGTGTGAAACAATTTGTGGCTGTTTGTTGGTGAATTAGCTTATAGGGAGAGAAGTTATATAACTTTCTAGTAGAAGTTATATAACAGCTCATTTAGAGTTATTACTAATAAATGGCCTCTGTGTCCCCGATTTAAATCCTTGCAGTTTTTTTTATGTTGAGCTAAGGTTAAACGAGAGTGTACAAAACAAACCCATATATTTTAGAGGAACTTAAAATAACATTCATTAAGAACTTGTTGCCATTTTTTAGAGGAACTGCAGCATGTAATGTCAATTTCCTAAGAGAAGTGCTGGAACAACAAAGGGAGGGGATTTCAATTAATGATTACTCACATATATCATATATTAAAAGCCCCTCCCTTTGTTGTTCCAGCACTTCACTTTTATTTTTAAATGTTTACTTTTTGTTTCTATGTTAGAAGTAACTTTTGCAACAAGTAGTAAAAGTGGGCATTAAACACTATCACAAAAACAGCTGTAGTATATTTTACTATGGATGGGCTAACACCCACAAGCAGAACCACCAGCCAGCGAAACCTTTCTGCTTTCTGCTGACCATCCTATAAATAAAATGTGGATTAATAAGGAAACTATGAAGATAAGATTCGTAGAGAAACCAATATGATACTTAGCAGTTAATGTTGGTTGGTATCTGTGTTAAACTGTTGATAGTGAAAGCATTCATTTTGTTGCAGTACAATATTAAGCTGGGAGGTTGTAATTTTCCGAAGTCAGAAAATGCAGAAGATAATCACAATCCATTTCTTCATTTAAGTTATAGAAAAGCCATATGGGAGTCTGTACAAGTATTTTTGTAAACAGTCATGTCCTACCAGTAGTCTGAAGGTTGCTACTGCACATTTTCTTGGTCATGTAAAAATATTGTAATCTTGTAAATTTTTTCATTGTTTTCCAGATGCTTCGTTTGTGTATTCTACACTGATATTTTTGTCTGCTTATTTGATATTATTTTAATAGAGAAAACTGAAATAAAACTAAATGTTGATTTAGTGATAATTTTACTTCCCTTTTTGGCCAGAAAATCAGCCATTTTATTGCTTATTATTCCAAAATGGGCTGGAATCCATAGAACTACCCTCTTTTACATAAATGGCTTAATTGTTGTATTATTTTCTAGCATTCTAGAATGTTAAGACTTTTGGGTATTATATCTCATATTGAAGCAGATAGAATTACGGTTTTTTCAACTTTTTATATGACTATTTCGGTCATGACATGTAATCGTAGGAAGTGCCCAATCCAGTACTTTGACACATAAAATTTCAACCAATCGGAACTCATTATCTCTGTATTTTAATCTTTTTATTTTTATTGCACCTACGTGCATTTGTTTTCTCTCCGAACTAATGTTCGTCTCATAATAATACTATCAGTGTGCAGTGACATTCCAGTACATAATGGCGGAATTTCCAAAATGTGTTTATTTTATGCCAGAATAATATAATGTAGCAATACAACGAGATCTGAAATTTATGATATGGACATAAAGTTGCAGTTACCTCAAGACAAATAAGATTTTAAGAATATTATTCTTTGTGTCTATATAGGCTAATCATTGTTATTTTAGTCATGAAATAGTCTTATTAAATAAGTCAAGCTACAGCCTCTCTCCTGATAAAAGTTGGAGCTCCTGTTATATTACTTATGATAAAAGAGATTAATCCACAGGAATTAACAATGAAGTCATTCTGCTTCTAGCTTCCCAGTATTCGGCAACAATGTTAGAATACATCTTGAAAGCTAGTCATGATTCTAGATGTTCCATATTCATAATTTCTTGTTTGGTACATAGTGGGCAGTTTGGTGAGGTTGAAAGGCCAATCCTACAGAGATGGTTATTCAGATAATCATGTCCAGCTATTAACTGACAACAGCTGATTTTGGAATTCAATTAGGAGCCACTTTGAATTTTTATTTTCTTGTGTTATTTTATTTATAAAATTTGTATCTATTTCTTCTTTTTACAATGCGTTTGATTGATACATAAGGAAATGTTATAGTTTTTTGTTTAATTTGGGTTCCTTTCTTTGCCAAAAAATCTGCTTTTTCACTACCACCCATCCACAATGAGATGGAATTCATTATAATACAACTTTTTTCCCTAGTTTATTAATTTGAGAATCATCTTTTGGATTTCTTTAATTTTTTCCATTTTAGGGAGTCTTACTATTGCTTGTATAGCAGTCTGTGAGTCTGAAAGAATAACTATGTTTTTGAATTGATGTAGCCAGGGAAATAAATTTCGCAGTGTCATATAAGCAGCTTCTTTTTCTCCATCAAAATTTGTGGTATTTTTTCCACATTTCTATAAAAGGAAAAGAACTGGCATATACCACCTGCTCCAGCCCCATCAGAGAGGGAACCATCTGTGTCCTTTTGTGATTGGGTAATTTAGATTTAAGGTTTCTAGTGTAAGGGCTTTACCTATAACAGGACTAACTTTTTCTTATTGAGCTCATATTTTAGATTTAACTGGTGTTCAATTGTAATAGTCTCAGTAGGTCGATGCAAGTGATGAGATTTTCTCTTTGACAATCACAATCTGTGAAAAAGAAATTTTGTAGCCTTAAGAGAATTGCCCGCTAATGTACAGGTCACTCACATTGTTAATAACATAATGGAACACATTCAGGCTCTGTTTATAAATGTGTCTTTCATTGGTCAGCAGTGTTTTCTGTTTAGGACCTTTAATACATCATGTTCAATATATTCTTTTAGCTAATACAGAAAGAGACATACTCTTTAAGGCATGAGCACAACAACACGCTGCACATCCTGAATTGTGTCCCATTGAATTACCCATTTTTCTTAGCATTTAACATATCACATAAAGTATTTTTGTTACCTTAGTGCTTATGTAGAAAACACATTAATGATCTTTACAATGAAAGCAAGCTGAAAACAAATTCACTTTGATGTAGCATTATTGGCGCACTGCAGCAGAAAAGCCACATTTATATGCAATGTTCCTTCATCACAACAATAAGCTTCACTACCAAAAGTCTCAAAGTTATTGTTTACCTTTAATAAATAACAAAGCTTTTATAGATGTAATTGTACAAACTGTTTGTTTAATATCCATTAATCATTTTGTTGCTCTTAAAATAATCATGTATTGGTTAAGCTGATGACAATCATCACACAAAACAAACACACTGGTATAACACACAGAGGTTTCACTCCCATTGATGCGAGTCAATCTTTCACTTGTTAATTACTTATGGAGTACAATAAATAGTAGCTCCAAAATAATTCTGAAGTCATAAGGAAGGCATTAAGCACAACATGTTTTTTGAACAAAATCATACCAACCCTTTTTGTTGACCTCACTTATACCAAAAACATCTGAACTGCTGCGCACATGGAAACATGATAACTCACAGCTGCTGTACACAAGTCATGGTGCTGAGTTATTACTTTCTCTACACGTAAAATGTACATAGTATATAGAGAAGGTATTGCACTCTACCCAAAAATTTGATACCGAGATTTCACCGGAAATATATGTTTAGGGTCCCCTGTATCCAAAAAAAGCATTTTCAGAAAAAGGTTTGTATGTGTGTGTGTGTGTCCATGTGTCTGTGAACATGATAACTCAAAAACAAAAAGTGGGTAAAATACCAAACTTGGTATTTAAGTTCAGTATCATCCAGGGATGCGACACAAACATTTTGAGAAAATTCCCCCCCCCCCCTAACTACCCTTTACATGGAACTTTTTTCGAAAATGTTGATGTTCGCAAAAATAGCTCTTAACTATTTTGATTAAAATATCATATATTAAATATATTTACCTGCCAAATAAAATGTATATCTTGAATTTTCTGGGAATAGCCTCTGAAGACCACTATATTTTGGATGAATTTTACAGAATTTTTCATAACTGCTAAACCTTAAGACATGGATAAAAACTTACTATACAAAAATTGTAGATCACGATAAAACACACAATTTATGTCATAAAAATTTTTTTTCGTGGAGTTGATCGAAAACTTACACACTTTTCTCATACAGGAATTTGTCAACTCCTGTTCATACATACAAAGGAACTTCAGTCACAGAGCAACCAGCTTTTGACTGTCACTTTAACCTATGATACTCCCATATTTCCTTCTACTTACAAGGAAGCAAGTAATAAGACTATTTCTGCTAATTTTTTCTCGATTAGCATGAAATAAATAGAAGCATAAGCTTTTAAAAATCATTTATTGTTGAGATGTAGAGAAAGTCATGTGAATGGAACACATCAGATTTTTTTTCTCTGCTCTGAAAAGGTAGTATTGAGCTTACCAGTGTGCTTTATTATTTTGTCCTGTACTTAGTCACAAAGTGTTTTCTACTGCACAGCATGTATTTATTTATGATTCTATGTGTTAACACATTTTGTGAGTGGACTCTCAGTAGTGTATACAATGGTGAAAATGACCCACATTTAATATTTTTCATGGACGAGCCTTGGTTCCCCCTTCATGGATATGTGTACACAAAATAATCATTATTGGAGCTCTGAGAAACCTAATATTGTTCATAAAACACCCCTTCATTATGAAAAAATTTGTGAATAGTGCACAATTAGCGGAGAAAGAATTATAAGCCCATTTTTTTTCGAGTCAATAGTTGACCCCCCGTGCATACATGAATACAATCTTATCCCCTTTTTTTATAGAATTAATAGATAGGATGTGTGATTTTGCCTTTTTTCAACAAGACTCTGTAACAGCTCATACAGCCAATCTTTGATGAGAACAAATGAAAGTGTGTTTCAGGACAGAATTATTAGTAGAGATTTGTGGCCTCCTCGGTCCCCCGACCTAACCCCCTGCAATTTCTATCTCTGGGGTAAGTTAAAGGATAAAGTGTTCAAGACAAATCCACATGCCCTGGAAGAATTAAAACAAAATATCCGCTAGGAAATTGCCAGCATTTGTCAACGTGAACTACGGCGAGTGATGGATAGTTTCCTAAAGAGGTACCAAAAAGTATGGACAACATCTCCTTTAATGACATTGGTAGTAAAGCCTTTAAAAGTAGTTTTAAAAATGTTGCATGGTTTCATCTGTGCAGATGGAAACGGATACCGAGGTCATACTGCACAGCCAGTTTAGATGCTTTTGGATCACCTGATAGTACCATGATGAACCACAATATAGCCAACATATAAAAAAATTCCTAGTGAAAAGTTTGTTACTATACACATACCTTTTCTTGGGCGCTTGGCTGTCTAGGTTACATTTGGTAGGTTTCCTTCAATTATGGAAGCAGAGCAAAGCGACAACATTGAAACACAAAGTACTCAAACATCCTGATATCTAGTGGCTTCAATGCTAAGTTCTGTAGATCCCAGAGTTTACTATGCACATGCATGTGGGCTGCGTTTCATCTAATAATTCAGCTAGTTCACGGTAAATTTAGCATAATGGCTGAGGGTCTCAAAAAAAGAAACTTTTTTGGTTGGCAACACTGTGGAAAGACAAGTGAGCAAGCTCTCTCTTCTTTCTCGTAAAACTATTACCCAAGAAAAGGTGCATGCATACTAAAAAAATGAAATGGAGTTTTAATTATGGACACTCTTTAACTGCTGTGGTTAATTTTGCTTAATTTTGCTCAGAGGTTCTTTTACATGCTGTAAATCTAGGACATGGGACCAACAGCTTTACTTCCCTTCCAAAGGAAAGGAGTGGTTCATGCTAAGGAGTTTTATGCCTGAAAATTCATCGTCCTCTGCTGGGTTTGAACCTGCGACTTGGGTATATGGAGGGCATCATGCATACTAAACATCATGGTTCATTGGGATTATTTCCTTGTTAAAGTTTGCAATTTAGGGCCCTCAATCCCTCAGCTATGCTTTGTGGCTTAGGGCCCACTAATGTTAACACAAGGATAGCAGAAGCAATGTTCCCATGATTCCTCAGGTGAGATGCATATGAGTCACCCTCCATGGTGTAATGGTTACCATGCAAACTTCATGTACCCAAGGTCATGGTTTCAAACCCAGCAGAGGCCACTGGACTGTTTTGGGTATAAAAATCCATAGTATTGCTTCCTTTGGAAGGGAAATAAAGTCATGTCACAGATTTACAGCGCATAAAAGAACCTCAAGCCTGATAAAAGAGGCCTCTGAGCAAAATTGACTGGTCTTTCACACCCAGTATAGAATGGGACGCTGATAACCACAGCAGTTAAAGAGCATCCATTTCAATTTTTGTGCATATGATGTGTTTAATATATGAGGAACAACAGTGAAATCGTATGTAATAAATGCATTAAAACATGCTCCATAGAGGCTAATCTGTGATATTTGTGTACTATTTCTACACTTTCACCATAAATGAGTGTGTGTTATGTAAAAGTGACTCACATCAATAGTAGTTTATCCCACATAAGATAAAAGAAAAGTACATTTCTGTAACCTTTTATCTATGAATAAAATCCAGTAAGATAGCAATAACTGACCAATTCAGGCAAAGGATTAACAAATAAATTGAAGAATAAGAAATAATGACAGCTGAAAATTCATTTATATTAAGAGATTGTGCATAACCAGCTGCAACTTCAACTTCTATGCCTCTCACAAAATTGGATATATTGCTTATTCACTGCATCATTCAACTTTGGTTTTGCCAATGGCAAATAACTTTGGTATATTGTATTTCAAGGTGATGATAAAAAGTCTGTCTATTTGAGAATTTAAAATTTTGACAAACATTTGAAATGGCAGCAAAATTTTCAAGAAGTTTCAGAAGTACCCTGCTACTGGGAGAAAAAGAGATTTTATGGTTATGTTTACTTCATGTTTCACTGTATGACATTTTGCACTTCTTGTTTCAACTCTGAGCTAAATATTCAGGAAAACAATTCATACAGCAGCAGATAAAGGGATGGTGCAAATGGTGAAAACTGGTTTTGTCACTTATGGTTATCTAAGAATAGCACATTCTCTCTTGGTTTACCCAGATGGTTTTCATGATCTTCATTTGGTACTAATTCAAAATCTTCTCGGGCTTCTAGCCAGGTAAAAACTTGGCTTGACACCAACGTTTCGAAGAAGTGCATCTTCCTCGTCTTCAGGGTGAACTTCAGTTGGTGTCAAGCCAAGTTTTTACCTGGCTAGAAGCCCGAGAAGATTTTGAATTAATAAGTCGCCAGGAAAGCTTCAGTTCTTATTTCATTTGGTACGTTTTGCACAATTTCAGAAGCAGAGAAGAGCAATAACATTAAGACATTAAGTACACTCTAAATTCTGACAACTAGTGATTTCATTACTAAAGCTTCATTCTGTCTGTAGATCATAGAGTTCACACATATGCATGTGCACATGTGCTCCATTTTGTTTAGTATTGCTAGTTTGTGGTAAATTATAGATGACCTATTCACTATAATGACTGCGAGCCCCAAAGAAAAAAACCTTTTTTTTTGTGGACAACAGAAAAGGGCTGGCCTTTGAACTCAAAGTCATGGGTTCAAACTGATAGTTTTTAAGTGTGCTTAAATGAAGACATGGAACATATATGAGCGTCAGTCAATAAATAATGCCTCCTATTTTTTTTTCTCCTGAACTAAGTAAGTTATGTGAACAATTTAGCTTTTGCAGAATTCCTCAAATCTCCTTTTCCACTCCACTGCAATAGCAACTTCACACGCCTACCAGTGGCAGCACTGCTTCCTGTTGCAAAATGGCTGACATTGATGTTCGTATTAGACAGCATTCCATTGAATTCTTGAATATGGAAGGTGAAACCTCCATTTGCATTCATGAAAGGCTCACAAAGGTATACGGTGATGCAACAGTGGATGTCAGAAGATGGGTTCATCATTGTAATGAAGCTGAAGGGCTGACATGGCTGATGAACAGCAGAGTGGTATACCGGTGACTGCAGTGACTCTATGCAACATTGAGCGAGTGGATGAGATCATTCAAGCTGACCAGCGGATAACAATGGATGAACTGTGTTGTATTATGTCCCTCAGTAAAAACAGTATAATGTCAATTATTCAAGAACTGTGGTACTCAAAAATGTGTTCGCAGTGGTTACCCCGAATGTTAACTGAGCAGAATAAGGAGACTCAAAAAACAATAGCCTCGGAACATTTGCAGTGCTCCAATTTGGAGGGATAAGGAAGCTCATTGCAGGATTCACTTTCCAGATGCAGAGACCATGAAAAAATCTGTTCGTCAATGATTTCGTAAGCAAGACTGTGCATTTTACCACACAGGAATACATGTCCTCTTTAAAAGGTGGACCAAAACTGTGGAAAAGGATGGGAATTACATAAAAAGGTGACAATTTAATCCTCAATGTTGTGGCTTTCATACTGTGTAATCAATGTTTAATTTTCTTGCAAATTAAAAGAGAAAAACAATAGAAAGCATTAGTTATTGACTGACCCTCATAACATTTAAATGTAAAGGGACTGAAGTTTGGAGAAAAGACTATATTATTAAAAAATGGTTTAAGAAAGATAAAATCATAGCTGTAGTTTCAAAAAGACAGTAAGAAGATTGGATAATTCTTGTATAAAGTGAAAAATAAATGGGCATGGACAGTAAATAGAGTCAAAAAAGATGTAAGAAATTAAACCTAAGAAACTATTGTAAAATATGAGTATGACCAGTAAAGAAGAGCAGTCATATTTAGCTTGGCATAAATAAATAAAAAGTGTGCTTAAAAGCGACAGCCCCATGTCAGTAGATTTACTGGCATGTAAAAGAACACCTGCGGGACAAAATTCCGGCACACTGATATGATCCTGGCAATTGGCAGTGTTGTTAACAAACAAAATAAAAACACTACAGAAAGACAAGCAGGTGAGCTCTTTCTTCTTCCCCCCAGCCCTTGAAGTGTGTGCATGTGTGCCAGAGCACATGCTCCTTGTGTCTGACAGAGTGCTTTGTTATGATGGGCAAGGACTTGCCTTATCCATGCACACTGAGCTTGTCAGTGACAGCATTATTTCTTGGCTACCACAAAGACCTATTGTTACTTGAAAAAAGTGGAAATGGAGTTTTATATATGAGTGCTCTTTAGCTACTGCAGTTCTCAGCATCCCTTTCTAAATTGGGCATGAAAGACCACTTAATTTTGCTCAGAGGCCTCTTTATCAGACTTGAGATTCTTTTACATGATGCAAATCTAGAGATGCGACTGAATCAGTGGCTTTCTTCCAAAGGAAGCCATGCCAAGGATTTTTACATGTGAAAAAAATCCATTGTCCTCCGCTAGGTTTGAACCCCCAATCTTGGATATATGAAGTTAGCGTGCTAACCATTACACCACAGAGGGCAATGAGTATTACTGGAATCTAGGTAGTTATGCAACTGTCTCAGGCAGAAAGTCACCATGCTTGAAAGCACATGCCTCTCCTGTGAAACATAAAATAGGAACAAGGAGATTCATATTAAATCTGACAGTCAAGCTATACTGCATGCCCTCAACTCCCACCAGTTTAAATCACAGTTTGGGAAACATACCAAAAAGTTACTCAATCTCTCTTTTTCCAACAAAGTCAAACTATGTTTGGGTACCTGGCCATACAGTGTTGAAAGTAATGAGAAAGTTGACTCTCTGATCAAGAAAGCAGTTTATGCTCCATTCATAGGTCCAGAAGCATTCTGTAGAATCAATTTCAAGTCAGCTAAACAACAGTTATAGGATGAGGAGTTCATTCAGAGATGCTCTAAATCTCTAGGACAAGAAACTTATAGGATAAGAAAATAATAAAAGTCTAAGTGATTGTCTCATTAAATTAAATAGGAAGCTGTTAAGGAAAGTCATTAATTTTCTCATTGGACAGTGTGTTAGGAAGATGAATGATTATTTTAATCCCCTCTCCTTTTTGTTCATAGACTTTTTTCGTTTTCATAATTTTCTTACTTAATAGACATAGAATTGGTAGTAAATATTGACATCTCTAAAATTGAGACTAATTTAAAATGATGACAAATGCTTTTGCTAATCATTGCATGACCTTCAAGAGGAGATGGACCAATATGATCTTCAGTGGTGCCTGCTCATTCTTCAACATCTGAAAAATATTAGAGAGAAAGACGATGGCTTCATTGCCAAACTCAAGGCATTTGATGACAACAAAATATCAGACTTCCATTTTGATGTGGACTGAGATTGAATACAATAATTTTGCTATGAACATCCTATTTCATGCACTCTTTTGAAGGGAATTTAATGCAGTTAAGTAAAATCAAGTATCAAAACTTGACAGAACAAACTCAGAATTTTACAATCATATAAACCTCAATATAATCATAGTTGGACTTGATATAGTTTGGAAACAATCGCATATGAGAATGCTTGTCTGATTCATGTGAATTATTTGTATACAACCAAAAATAAATAAAATTATTTGAAAAATAAAATTGATAGCTCTGAAATATGGGCATCTTATCCAGCAACTTATTATCACAAAGATCCCTGCAGATAACTTATTGCTAAACAAAAATTAAGCTGACAAACAGGACAAATATAATATAACAAGTAATTAGACACTAAAGGATTTATATGTTCTTTACAAAATAATTTTGTTTAAAAACTGATTAAATTAACAATTTAGTTCAACTATTCAAGTGCTAATGCAATGGCCGAGATTATATAATTCCTACCAACTGCAGTCATCTGACTGAATCAATATTGCTGAACATCTTATCGCAGTTGTTCATCTCTTTGAAATCTTATAGCACTGATGTCCATTTGTTTAATCTCCTGTCTTGGTTATTGGTAACAAGGTGACAGTCCAGTCAGCCAACCTTCACTTTTAATAACTGTCAGTTCCACAATTGTACTTTAATGTATTTAGTTCAAAAAAGGAGTGAAATTAATCATTTGTATTTCTTATGTATAAGATGAGTGCAATAACCTCAAATAAAATAACGTTTGTTTCCATTTCATGTATTAGTTATTAAAAGCTGAAATAAAATAATTGTTCCCTATTTATTGCTATCGATATTTGAACATTGTGGTTGGCCATATCATAATTTAGGAGGCAGTGAAGAAAGAAGGGGAAAAAAAAAAAAAACATTTGGTAAATAAACATGGTTGAATGTGTGATCTACCATTTGAGAACTAATGTATTATAATCATAACCTCATAAAATCTCCCTTACTTAATATTATAAATTACAAATAGTCTATTCTGCTGAATTGTCTTATCAAATACAGCTCGTGTTGTGATATTACTTATAATAAGATATTATGACAAAATTATTTATAATAAGATACTATGACAAAACCACCTTCACCACTGCTGTCAAAACTTTAATCTGAGAATATATAATATTATCAGGGCTTGCCTTCTTATCAAGTAAATGTTTTTTTTTTTATTTTGTTTTTTCATCAGAAATTTTGGAATTCATATTCACAATTTAATAAAAAAGTGATAAAGTAAATAAAAATGTAACAGAATAAATAGATCTGTTAGCTGAACCACTGAATTTATACAATCAGTTCAGTTATAATTGTTTCAGAGCTCACTATGGATACATATGCTTCAAATTTTGAGAGTAACAGGCAAACTTGATGTTGCAGATGATTTTTCTATTATTGGGCAATGAGAAAATAAATATAGCAAACATGATTATAAAACTCCCTCAATAAATATTGCTTAGTTCTCGATTTGAAAGAGAAATGAAAACATTTCATTTCTTCTTCCTCTTCTTGTGCTGCGCCTCCTCCCCAAAGATGATCTACTTGTAAGTAGAGGCCTTTACAGGGTTGTCCATTACCTCTGCTTAACAAACATAATAACTCTTACAACTTCTTGTGTCTGTATGTTTTTTCCATATTAGATAATGTTTATTTCATAACATTTCTTATCTTATTCTTAACTGTACATTATTTTACAATGTGGTAAGAGAAAATAGCCCCAACACAAAAAATAATAAAACCCTGATAGCTTAATGGTATTTGTTTACGTAATAGACAAAATGAAAATCATTGAAACATATATATATATAAAATAGGCATCCTTTATTCTTTATAGCAATAAATGATAAAATAATTAAGAAAGAATATTCAAATGGAAGTACACAAAAGTTTTCAAGGTCCTCTTAGGTATACATTACAAAATCTTCAGAACACATGGACTCAAGTTACTCTCATGAAGAATTATAATGCTATCACCACAAAATCCTTATTTTACAGTTCTCTTGCTTTAAGAAAAATTAAATCACATATTAGTTGTTGTTTTTGTTACAGTTCAGTAAAGACAAGCACATTTTTGGCCTTAAGAAAAAAAAAAGAAACTCATTATTATTTCATTTTATAGAGAGCTTTTGAATGAGAGATTTAGTCCATTGTTTTATGTTTCTTATCCATTTCAGTTACAGAATAGTGAAGAATTAACACACACTTTAGTGCTCTGCTTTATAAAAATCTTCTCATATTGACAATATAAATTATGCAAAAAATATATGAATCAATCTACAGTTTTATAGTTATCTTCAAAAGAAATATGAGGTTCACTCATTCATTTCCCTCTTTTTGTACTTCATTCATATATTTCCCAGTTCACTAAAATCTGGCAAACTGAGAATTTCAACTAAACACATAACACAGGGTTGGGAAATAAGAGTTTCCATCTTAATAAACTCAAATTTCAGTGCAGAGGAAATAGACATCTTGTCATGACAATATAGTAGGAACTTGGTGGCTATAACGTCTTCAATCTTAGGTGAACTATATTTTTTATTTTATTTATTTAATCCTCTCCTACATATCTAGCAGGTAGAGAAGGTACTGCATTCCATGCAAAAATTTAATAAAAAGTTTTCACTGGAAATTTTTCCCATAGGAGGCATTTTTATAAAAAGGTCTATGTCAAAACTCAGAAACAGAATGTTCAATATTGATATTCAAGTTAGAAGCTTCCAAAGATGCAACACAAAAACTTTCAAACTATCCTAAGTTTAGATCATTTGTACTTTCTCTACACATACTATGTATACATAGTGTATAAAGAAGGTATTGCACTGAACCCAAAAATTAGATACTTAGATTTCACAAGAAGTGCATGTTTCAACATCCCCTGAATCCAAAAAAAAAAAAAAACATTTTTACAAAAATGTCCTTGAATGTGTTTGTGGACAGCATAGCTCAAAAACTAAAAGACTGTTAAAACCAAACTTTTACTTAAGTTTATTACCTTCCAAGGATGTGACACAAAGATTTTCAAGAAAATCTCCCTACCCCAAACTAATGTTTACTTGGAAACTTCTTTTGAAAATTATGTTTTTCTCAAAAATGGCTCTATTAATTTTGATTAAAATACTCTATATTAAAGTTATTTAGAGCAAATAAAATTATTAATTTGAATAATCTCTGAAGAGCACTTTATCCTGATTGATTTTTGCAGAATTTTATATAACAGACTGTAACAACTCAAATTCCAGATTAACACTCTGAGATAATTATAATTGCCACCCTATACTGCTTCATATCTCAATAAGTAGATAGAAAAATAAACTTTTTGTAAGAATAGTTTATAATAGTCGCCCCTCATGATGTAGTAGTTACCATGCTAATCTCCGGTACCCAAAGTTACAGGCTCAATCCTGCCAGAGTGATGGATTTTTTTCAGACATAAAAATCATTAGTATGGATTCATTTTGAAGAGAAGTCAAGTTGTTGGCCCATATAATATTTACTTGGACATAAAAGAACCCCTTACCTTAAAGAGAAGGTTCCTAGGAAAAATGTTCATGTTCAAAAATTGTCATTTCGTCCTATGGGTGACAAACTGATCAATTGCCACCATATGTGCATAGTGGCACAATCGTTAGCTAGAGATTCTAACTGATTTAAGAAAACACTGCAAGGTGTCCCAAAATATGCCAATATGCCATGGTGGAACTTCAATAATAGCTTGTAAAACCTATACAAAAGTAAATTATAGTGCTAGAGAAAGTCATGTGAATGTAACACTATGGAAGTTTTCAACACAGGAACTATTTCAAATTAAATAAGAAGGTTTTTATATGCATGGGCAGAAATTATATTTGTGTCACTGAGTTTGCAATATATTTAACAGAATGATAGCTGAACAAAACTGCAAGATAACTGTTTTTTATTGAAGAGCTCTGCCTGACATCAATTTTGTATTTCTTTTATTTGTACCATGATTAATATGATACTTTGAGTACAGTAATTACTATGATTTCAGACATTATAGCCACCAACCAAGAGGGTTTGCAATTCAAGCAAATAACGCAAATATATGTAGAAGTGGGAAGTTTGGTTTACTCCTTTAAGCTCATAAAGTATTTAGCAGAAGCCATAATGCATTTCAGTCTAAGCTTTCATTTAGGCATAACCCACCCAAAGGGATAAAACTATTCATTTCATGTCAATTAGGAATAATAATTCACTTGGTATTGAAAAATTTTTAGGCTGGATTTTGTGCTATTGTTTCATTTCCAAAATAAGCAGTTATATTAATGTAGGGTATGGCAGCATTCATAGTGTATTTTGATTTGTGTAGTACATGGACATAATACATCAATGATAAGCACATTATTTTGCTGTTAATGGGCTGCCATTTTGTTTGTATGGTCAACATGGAGAGCTGAACTGCTGAGCATCCTGCTTTCCTGTTGAAATTTATTTAAACAATATTGAAAGTGTGGTTAGTTCATAATCAGTGGTGGCTCATAAATCTTTAACTTGGAGGGGCTCAGTGAGTTACATTAAAATTAAGAACCTTTATGTTAAGAATGTCAATTCATGCCAAAGAAAAAAGAATGCAATAATGCAATTACCTTTCATTTATATTGGAACCTATGCGATGATGCTTCTTGCAGAATAATAGTAGTATTAGAGTTACTTTGATTTGGTTAGTAATACTGAATACTCATAGCAGTTGAAAACTGACTAAATTAGCTTTATGCTTAGAAGAACCATTATGGTTATTTTTATTATTTTTTTTATTTTAATAGGTTTTTGGAGTTGTCTATGGGTATGCTGAGAAATAGGGAGGTAACAATAAAGGATACTTTAGGTGAAATACTGATATCTTTCAAGTGCTTAATAAGGTCCAAACACAAACAAATAGAAAAATCAGCAGTTGCCTTTTCTTTTTGGGCATCAGGACACAAAATCACACCTAATATACAACTGTAAAAACTAGCCTAAAAACCCACAGAATTAGATGTCTGCGAAAAGTTCTACATCATGAAGAAAAAGAGTCATATCATGAATTTTGATTTACCACCATACAACAACCTTTGAAAGCTCATAGATCCAGCACCAGATGCCTCCACAAGTGATACACCACCACCCTCCTCATTGATACCAATGAAGCAAGATTTAGTTGGAATTAAGGGTTGAAAATGGGAACAAGTGTTCCTGAAACTGGTCCCAGTAATTAGTTACTAAGTGATGTTTATGTTACAAAAACTAACTAAATTTCTTTTGTTTTAATTTAATGACATCACTGTTATAAGCTTCTTTGCATATTTGCAAGATTTCAAAATATACAAGTATATGCAAGTAGATAAAGAGTGAATAAAGGGACCAAATAGCATATTTTAAGTGTAGCTCATGAATAAGTTTGCATGTTAAATGGAGGATAAAGGCCTACCCAAATGACGCCAGATCCAAAGCCATTAGCCTTTTTATTGAATTTAGCACTGCTATATATAAAATATTAAGAGTGTTTTGCCTGAAAGTTTGACTATTCCTAACACAAAAAAAAATGAAAGAGTATCACAGAGAATCACAAAATGGCAGATTTAAAAGATCCTTCAAGAAAGAAGCTCACATCTAGAGCCATATTTAAATAGTAAATGATAAATGACAATCCTGTAACTATTACTGTACCGATAAAATAAAAAACAGTTGTTTGCTTTAAAGTATAATTTTATAAAAAGCACTATAAACACTGCCATTCCTGTATTAAGATAAATGAAGAAGTCAAAGGTGCACTGCATGTCATTACATATATGATATGCGCTTCAAGAGGGAAATGTTTACCTTACATTTGGATTTGAATTTATATTGAAAAAGCACGTTGACTTGAGAAGTTTTTTAAGATTTTGGCAACTACAAAGCATAAAACAGGAAAATCAACATTTTTGATAGTTGTATCTTTGGTAATATGTCAATACATAGGTCATTCAAAAATTAGTGGCAACACTGCTTACATTTGTCATCATCAGCATTAAATGACATAAGTTGATAACAATGAAACAGAAGAACATCTAATGTTGAGAAGTTGGCAGTGAAGCCATTCGCTCTCTTACATTCCAGTATTTTTATGCCATATTATCATGTTGACTAAAGGTTGGGCAGCTCAGTAGATGGTTTCCATCTATATCTTCTTTAAGTGTACAGAAAGGACACAGAGGAGATCTCACTATACCAATCCTCAATAAATGTTTACTGAGACAGTCATGGCCTGTTTGGAGTCTAAAAGTTGCTACAGAGGATTTTCTTGGTAATGTAGTGATTCTGGTCTAATGTTTTTAGTTGTAATTTTATTTATAAAAAATTTTAAGTAGGTTTAATTGTAGACTGTTGTCTTTAGTGTTCTAAATATGTTTAGTAAACAAGAACAAAGGTATATTGGTAGCTGTTTCTGGTATTGGCTGTGTTGTCTTGTAGCTCATGTTTTTGTCAACGTTTTGCACAACTTATGTTGAGCTTCTTATCTGGGCAGAAGCTCAACAAAGTTGCGCAAAACGTTGGTGAAAACATGAGCTACAAGACAACATGGCAATATCAGAAGCAACTACCAATATATTTGACAACGGCCATGGAAGCCTATGAATTTGTATCACAAACAAAGATGCTTCCTTAAAATTCAGGTTGCAAGAGGTATCAATGCTCAACAATAACATACAGAATTATTGGAAGCTAGTGGTAGAGAGACTTTACCAAATCGTACCATGGCTAGGTGGGCAAATGCATTTCATAGCGGAAGGGAAGTGGAGCTTGTAGATCACAATCACTTAAAGTCAGGTTCATTGTTGCTTATGATTTTGACAGTGTTCTTATCACTCATTCAGTTCCTCAAGGAAATCGTGTGAATTAGTTACTTTCTTGAACACTATTTATGACCAGCTCTGTGCTCGCTCTCACATGGCTGCCCCTACTGATAATTTTTTTTTTGTTTTGGTAGCTTAACATCCTTTAACCTGGTTGGTCATATTGGATGATGAATGAAATTGGTGAAATGATGCTCAAATGATCTCGGGGTCCATGGAGCTCAAAGTTACTCGACATTCGTTTTCTCAGGATATGGGAAAACCCCAAAAGAATCCTTATCCGGGTAACTCACCCTAAGCGAGATTCGAACTCACGACCTGTTGAATATGAGGCAAACATGCTACCACCACACTACCCAGGTGGGCTTGCTGTTAATTTACTTTGCAGATGGAACCAGAAAATTCTGGAGCATCCTCCATATTTCCCAGATATGAGCCCATGTGATTTTGACCTTTCTAAGAAAATGAAATTACCACTTAGTGGAGTTTGCTTTAGAACCAGACAGGCAATTATAGCAACAGTCGATTCGAGCATTGCGACATCAAGATGCTGTGGATGGCATCCGTCATCTCCCTGATGTGTGGAGGCGAGTTCCTCATGTTGGGGGAGATTACTGCAATAATGTGACTGCTCCAAAAATGTTTATTGTTGGTTGGTGGTTGGTATCTAATGTTGAGCAGTTGGCAGTGAAGCCATTCACTCTCTTGCATTCCAGTATTTTGATGTCATATTATTCTGTGGACTAAAGGTTGGGCAGCGCAGTAGATGGTTTCCATCCATATCTTCTTTAAGTGTACAGAAAGGACACAGAGATCTCACTATACCAATCCTGAATAAATGTTTATTGAGACAGTCATGGCCTGTTAGGAGTCTAAAAGTTGCTACAGAGCATTTGCTTGGTAATTGATTCTAGTCGTGTTATTACATAAATGTTCCCATGGTTTTCCATTTGTTTGTAATACATAAGGATTCTTTTGATAGAGTGATAACTTATTGGATCAGATGAATTTGATGTAATTTTACAACCTTTCTTGGCTAGAAAGCCAGTTGTTTCATTACCCTGTATTCCGCAATGTGCTGGTATTAATTGAAGTGTTAATCTTTTATTTAAATTAATTAGTTATTTTATGATTTTGCAGCATTCTGCAATATTTAGGTTATTAGGTGTTAATCAGATATTATGGATATTATAGCTTTTAACGTTTTGTAACTGTTTAAAATTAGGCACCATAAATGGCAGTTATATCACCTAAGTAAAGAAAGGTATGGAGAGGAAAGAAAATGAATGATCCCCTAGGCCTCGAATACTCTAATACCATTGGGGTCGAAGAAACTAAAAGTTGAGTCAAGCAAGACTTTAATTCAAATGTTGCCACTAACTATTGAATGATCCATATATAACTGAATTCAATCTCTGTTATATAAGCATCCATGGAAGGCTAATTGTTATTTTCATTGCATTTTTTTAATGAATTTATGGCACCATTATTTTTGCAGCACAAGGAGGAATACTGAATGCAAATTCATAAACTGTGCACCCCATTATTCAGCAGAAATAGTCCATACGGATAGATACCTGGAAGGAATGATATGGCTTTTCTTTATTTTGTATTGTGTACACCAGCGTAGGATATATTTACTTACCATTATGATTAATTCGTTTTATTCTCAAATGAATAACAAACAACTTTAAAAACCATTGTATATAATTAATATATAGAACAGGAAGTTGTTGCCTGTAGAATTACTAGTTATAAAAATTATCTTTTCAGTGGCGGCTTGTGGCACCTGAACAAGAGTTGGCACAAAGTTAGTTTGGTAGCCACTACTTCTGAAAATCTTTTAGTAATAATTCAACCTTGCTCACTTATTTCTTGTACATGTAAGTTACACACAGCTTCAAAAATACCCCAAACAATAAATAGTAAAATGAAAATACCAAACTGTCTTTTACTTTCTGTATTGCTTACTTATAGCAAATAAAGGAATTTTATATTGAGATTTCACCAGAACATCTAAGGCTCCTGAATCCAAGAAAAGCATTTCTACTTTCTCTACACATACTATCTACATAGTGTATAGATAAGGTAGGTATTGCATTCCACCCAAAAATTTGATATTGAAATTTCATCAGAAATACACATTTTTGGGTCTGCTGTATCAAAAAAAAGAGCATTTTTAGAAAAAGGTCTGTGTCTGTGTGTGTGTGTCCGTCCATGAACACAGTAACTCAAAAACGAAAAGTTGGTGAAATACAAAACTTGGTATTTAAGTTAGTAACTTGCGACACAATGATTTTGAGAAAAATCCCCCCACCACAAACTACCCTTTACATGGAAAAATTTTCAAAAATTTTGATTTACTCAAAAGTGGCTCTAATGATTTTGATTAAAATACCATATATTAAAGATATTTACATGACAAATAAAATGTATATCTTAATTTTTTGGGAATACCCTCTATAGATCTCTTTATTCTTGATGAATTTTGCTGAATATTGTGTCATTGGTAAACCATAAAAGATAGACAAAAACTTACTACACAAAAAATGTAGATCTAGTTAAAACACTGAATTTATATCATATATTCCTTGTTATTTGTTATTTGTTTCAGATTTAAAATTCTTAAACTTTTCCCACACAGAATTTTGTAAACTCCATGGATTTCAACCACATGGCTACCAGCTTTTAAAAGATTTGACTATCATTATAGCCTAGTATATTCCCTTATTTACCTTCTAGCAAGCAAGTAATTAAGACAATTCTGCTGATGTTCATCTCAATTATCATAAAGTGGATAGAAAAATAAGCTGAATAACAATAATTTGTTACAGCGATGTAGAGAAATTTATATGAATGGAACACATCAGATTTTTATCCATGCTTTCTCGTGTACCTATAGAGCAAGAATAATGCCATAATTGACTGGTGAGCCTACATTGAAGCCATGGTGCTTCCTACCAAGAAGGAGTGTTGTACTTTTGCAAAAAGTAGTCACACTGACCTTTACCTTGAAACAACGACCTCTATTTAGAAACAGTGGTGAGAGGGTTCATTAAACAGGAAGTAAATCACAGCACTCTGTAATATGGTTGCCTCCCTCTGGTCTTAGTAATGAGCAACTTTCAAAGGTTGCTCTGTTCTTTGTTGACAAACTGAATATGAAGTTGTTCTCCACATGTAGTGGTTATCATGCTAGCCTCTAATACTCAAACCTGCAGATTCAAATCTGGTGGAGGATGACAGATTTTTTCCTTTGGAAGGGAGGTAAAACCATTGGTCCTATGTAATGCTTATTGGCATGTGAAAGAACCCCTTAACACATTGGAGCCCCAGCCCGAGTATAGCTTGGGCCTTGCAAACTGTTCATGAGGCCCATGCCCAAGCATAGCTCGGGCAGGTATTTCCAACGCTTTTAATGCAATTTCACAACTGTAACTCGGTCTTGGGCTATGCGGCAAAGAACATACATCAGTTATCTGTCCTTGCTTTAGTCAACTATTAGGAATTTTAGGAGATTTAGTAATATTGGCTGCTCTCGGATAGTCGCACCATTTTCTTTGAAGGTGGTGATCTGTTTGTTATATTTGTGTTCTTAAATGTTAAAATGCTGCATTTTCCTCGATTGCTGTGAACTGAAGCTGAAATTCAGGATACAAATGAAGCTGTGGAAAATTCTCATTCCGAGGGAGAGCTTTTCCAAACTTTGAATAAATGTAGTGTAAGCTGCTTTACACATTTTTTTCTCAAACTCATATTTGATACTTGTAAGTTTAAAATAAAATATTAATGCAGAAGGTATGACTATTTTCTTACTTGTTGAGAAATCCTTGAATGCCATACTTTTAGATTGTCCCAATACTTTTTGACAGATTTAATTGATGTACTGTAAATAATAACTCAAAGTAAGCGTAAAAACCCTGGTTTTCTTGGCACTTCAACTACTGAATTACCTGGACTTCAATGTGTTGAAAGAAAAGCTCCCTGGACTAGGTTCTGTCTTGATTTGATCCTATAGTGCCATCTATGGGCAATGAGTTGATTTCTCATCACTATGTGCACATAGTAGTGAACTCATGGACTAGAACCCTGATCAAGAAACCAATCTGTCAGTCAAGATGACACCAAAACCATGTCTGTTATTAAAATGAATAAAGAACTATAGGATATCAAAGTTGTAAAGTACTTTTTGAAACATGCTGTATATAAACTCTCTTTTTCAATGGTGGCATCAATGATATTTCTTGCATGGGAAATCTAAATAAAAATAAACACCCAATATAATGTTGTATAAATCTATTCTAAAGTACAAGCGAAAAAGGTTGAAGTATTAAGCATCCTAGAGCTAGCTACCAGATGATTTACAGGTTAGTGCTAGAGAGCACAGACCTCTCACCAATAGATTTCTAGACAAAGTCGAGAGAAAATGCATTTATTGTTCAAGCTAAGAACCAATTTTTCAGATTATCGCTTTATAAATATAACAGAAAAAATCCTAAACGTTATAAAACTCTTGTTCAGGAGAACTGGTCAATTTGGAGCTTAACATGTGCCACCTTTAATCCTTTTCTTCATATAATTCCAAATATATTTCAACCTTGTTGATCTTCTACAGTTGCTGCAGAAACAATAAGTGGGTTTTAAAGTCAAAAACATTTTAATTCCTAATAATTATCCATATGTCTATTACATTAGCTTAAAGTACAGTTCTTGTAGATTGGAGTTCACTTTTCATTTATTGAAGATTCCTTATGCTTCAATCCAATATGCACAAAGCAAGAACATGCTTCCTTGCTGACTTGTGTGGACAGAACTTGTACAGTGCATAAGAATGAGGTGGCAATTTCTTTGTCCTAATACCTTCTTGATTGCATTGTTGCGTCCTTGTAGTAGTCCACATCAAAATGCTCTTTGGGTTTGTTGCTGGAATGGTTCTGATTGTGACACAAAAATGCTCCCTCACTGTCCAGAATAACACATTGGAGAGAGTATACAAACTGAAACTCATTTCCAAGATCAATTCTACAATCCTGTTGCATATGCACATTAAAAAAAAAAAACCACCAGATACAAAATTGCTGTAAATTCAAACCTGCTTGTTGTTTCTGCCGCACCTTGTACGGTGGCGCGTAATGCATCTACCAATTTTGCTCAGTATTCCTGTTCAACTTGAGGTGTGCATGCGCATGAATCAGATATGATTATACAGCTACAATATTTGCAATTGATACGCCATGGATTGTTGGCTCATACAGACGAGGATTGCAGCTGTAGAAGCCTTCGTTGTTACGCAGCTCCACATGTATTAACACTAGTGCAGATGGCTACTTAACCAACTGTTCAAGTCAAACGAAGCAAGATTCTTCTTCAGAGACTTTGAGAACAAACAAAACCAAAATCGTTGCATAGTTTATGTTGTGGTGTGCAATTGGAACGTGTGGGATTGTTGGTCCATATTTTTCCAAGGATTGTGCTGGTCAAGCACTAACTATAAATTCTGTTCGCGATGATGAAATTTACAACATTTTGTCTTGTCAGAACTTCAGGACAACATTTGGTTTTAGTAGCAAGGTGCTATGCCACATACTCCACTTCAAAGGATGGTTTTACTCCGAGTGTTCCCCAATCAGCTGATTTCCCACTTTGGAGATTTAACTTGACTGTCCCAATTTCCAGATTTAAAAGTTCCGAAATAATTTTTGTGGGAATAATTGAAATAAAAAGTATTCTTGCACCTTTTGCAAACCATTAGGATTGGAAGATACCATCGGCCAGGAAATCGATGCCATTCCACGGAGGCATTTCTTCAAGAATGCATAAATGCAGATGGGGGGCCACTAAGCTGACATCATATTCAAGTAGTGTTCATGTAAGTGTAATGTCCATAAATGCAAATGTATATTGTTTCACTTTTTCACAAATATAGTAGTTTCACTTTCATTTATGGTTTTATTTCTCAACCAAAACTGGTAAATACATTACGCATCACCCTGTATTACAGCATACAGCTTGCTGCATGCATTTGTAAAATAGAAATGATTAGTCACTGTTTAAAAACATTTTGGAATGATTTACTTAACATGGAGGAATAGAATTCTAACAATAAACAAAATGTTTTAACATGATATTATAAAAATAATTTGTGGCCATAGTTCTGCTTTTTTATATAATCTGAAGTTTTCAGCTCTTTCTGGTCTTTATGTTAAGTATCACTGATGAAAATAACGGCATTCATATAATCTCTGGAATAAGCTATTTCTCACGTTACAGCAAGAAATACAAACAGCCTAAATCAACAACAGTGAAAATATAAAATATGTTTTTGTTAGTACCATAAAGATAAAGCTTGTGGCATCTCTTGATGTTGCACAAATTTTTATACAAAATGTTTTATGTATATAATAGTGATTACAGCATACTGGAAAATGAGTCTTGCTATCAAAAAGAAGGAATAGTGGATAATTTTCAACTCATCTAAATTCATAAATAGCATCATATACCAACAATTTCTTGATGATTGGGGGATCACAACACCTTCCTTAAGGTTTGAAACTGTACAAAAATGTCTCCGTTATCCGTCCTAATGGGTTAAATCGGAGGATGTACAAGGGCCGATCTCACCTTGATAACCCATAGAGGAGGAAGCAATGGCTTTACTGTTGCTGCTGTTGCTGCTGTTGCTGCTGCTGCTGCTGCTGCTGTTCTGGTTGCCCCTTGCCATTCTTGTATTGTTCATTGTCGGTGTTGACTGTTGGCTGTCCTGTAAGTGTAATACCAACATTAGTAATCGAAAAGGTTTTGCTTTCAAAGAGGAAATGTAACTAGATAAGAAATATATAAAGCATGGTGGAATCAATGTCTTTTATATGTTTTAATGTACAAATACATATATTTTATTTGCTTGTTGACGTTGAAAAACACTTTAGTGCTAAGATCAGTTTTAACCCTTAATTGCCTGTACTAGTATACTACTTATGCTGTTTAAAACTGGAGTTCTAGTAAAAATATTTGGGAATAAACCTATAAAATTATTATATAAAATAATAGAGAAAATAGAAATGAAAATAAATGTAGATTCTTTATTAATCTTTATCTTCCCAATTAAAAGTTTAAATTCCTCCTAATCATTTTTCATAATCCTACCAAAGGCACTATCAAAAAAGTAGTTCAAATGGCCATGACTGTTAGGTGACAGGTAATGGACTGGCCATCCATTCAACACCAAATGTTGAATGTTCAAATCCCAATGATTGTGATAAATGACGGGGAGAGCCCAAGTAAAATAATCGGTGTGATGCTCTGAAGTTAATGGGGTTACATTTGACTGTAGTTATGTCGGTTTCATCCTTTATTTATTTAAGAAAATCACTGCAGTTTTAGGGCAAATATTGTATATATTTTTACAATATAAAACAGTCTTGATTACTTGTCGCTTATGGTTGAAGGTGAGTATAACATGAAATTAATCCTAGAGTACAACCCTATTTGTATAGTTACGTTTAAAATAAGCAGATCTTAAGGTACCGACAGGCAACAAAGGGTTAAAGAATGATAAATTACCTCTGTACTTGAGCTAATTAAGGGAAAATAATTCTATATGTGAATAGAATGTGAACAACACAACACTATTTCAGAGCATTCCTAAAACACAGCACTGCACACTTTAAAAATGTTGTTCAAGTAGTTTTTTCTTCTTTTAATTATTAAGAAATTTATTTCCTGCAAACTACAGCATACCTCATCTTATTGTCTTTAGCTAAGGTACTATACAGATTATTCTGTGTTGTAAATTTAAGTTGCTGTATCTGAATATCT
Organism: Hymenopus coronatus; assembly: GCA_030762935.1. Lineage (NCBI taxonomy): Eukaryota > Metazoa > Arthropoda > Insecta > Mantodea > Hymenopodidae > Hymenopus > Hymenopus coronatus. The sequence continues at coordinate 55,303,082 of CM060889.1, forward strand.
CTGTCCTTGTTTACTCTTTTAATTTTTTCTTTTTTAATATCGCTTACTATTTTGTGTATTGCAAAAGCATGTATGGTCTGTGGACCCATGCGATTGACAAGATCAATATATGTATATTGTTATTTTAATAAATACCAGGGAATTAATATTTTGAAAATATTTGTTGTAACTTTTCAACTGATTACATTTAGAAACTTATAGAGTATTTTTAAGAATATTCAGCACCTACCCAATTTCTCTGTAATAAAGGGTAAAATGCTGCTCCATACATTCTTTTACAGTTGGTAATGCCCAACCCTAAAACAATGGGGATGAAAAAAATCCTTTGGAGGATTTTCAAACAAATGGGAAATTTGCCACAATTAAGTTAAAGTGACCAGAAATAGTTTATTTAAGTCTGCCTGGGTAGTGTGGTGGTAGCGTGTCTGCCTCACATTCAAAAGGTTGTGAGTTCGAATCTTGCTTAGGGTGAGTTACCCACATAAGGTTTCTTTGGGGTTTTCCCTTATCCTGAGAAGATGAATGTTGAGTAACTTTAAGCTCCATGGACCCCAAGATCATTTGAGTATCATTTCACCAATTTCATTCATTGTTTGATATGACCAACCAGGTTAAAGGGCGTTAATCTACAAAAGAAATTTATTTATTTAATTTAAATGTAACTAAATACATATTTGGAAAATTAATATTTTCATAAACTCAAAGTCCCAATGAATGACCATATTATGGGGAGTTGTTTGCTTTGCACTGTGCTGTTCCCCTCCAGGTGCTAGCTAATCAATTGTTGCAAAGTCTGTGCTAAAAGGAAGTTGATATGTTACAGCACTGTACAGGATAGGCCTTGGGAAATAGTACACTTTATATTGGTAATGCTACAGTTAATAATGCATTTGCCCATCAAATGTTTTTCACAAGTAAATCATCTGTTATTGCCATTTTGTTAGTCATAAATGTTTGATAGCTGGAGATGCGTATTAGGGCAGTGGAAGTAGCAGTATAATTGGAGAGATGCGCCATCACCGCATTCTGGACAGAAGGATGATACCATGTACAACTCATAGGAAGGAATAATCTCAACACAACATTTTCCCAACAAGATGGAGCTACAGCCCATAATACCATGGCTACACTGTATTAGTTGTTTCCAAATCAACTGTTCTCACGACTGGGAGATATCTTATGGCTGGCAAGGGTTCAGTCCCACATCTTTTTCTTTGGGGTTACCTCAAAGAAAAAGTTTACTCCCAGAGGTTCCACACTATTCCTGATTTGAAAGTGGCAGGCAGTCCAAGAAGAGATTGGCACATTATCCAGCATGTTAGGAGAAACTTCAGAGAGCGTTGCAACAATGTATCCGTGCCAATGGAGCCTATTTGTGCAATGTTATATTCAAGAAATAGAAAACATGGCAATTCATGTACATCTCATTGCCATCAATAAAATGTTTATAGTTGTGCTTAAGTTCTGGCATTCATCTTTTCATTTTGCACTGTTTCCTGAGGGTCATCCTGTATTATGTTATATTTCTAAACTCTAAAATGTTCATATACTAAGGATACAGAATCCTTATGTATATTTTTGTATGATAAATTCTTATAGAGAAGCAAGATGGTGGTTTATAGATAGATTCCCTGCTGTTTATGCCTTCATAGAAATACAGTTTGTAAATCTTATGAGTAAATTCAGTGAAACAAGATCTGAATACCCTTAAAAATTGCCCCAAGACATGTTCAGTCCTCTCTCTTACTGGTACTGATTTATATTTTTATTTCACAAAAGTATTGAGAAAATTCACCTGTTTGTGATTAAAAAACTTAAAATTATTTCTCTGTTGTGTTAGAGATGCTTTTTATGGTATCATCCCCAGAGTATTTTTACTCTTTTCCTAAAGGATTTGTTACCAATTGTATTGAAAATCCTCCAAAGTGCTTACTGTCCAAAAACGTTGAACTCTATTTCCCATTAGGGGTGGTTTATGCATTACTATCCTTAAAAGAATAAGGGAGCAACATTCTTCCTTTTAGTTAACTAAAGTATTGAGAAAACAGGGTCAATTGTGCTAAAAAGTTTCATAATTGCTCCATCCATGTTCTGTTGGAGTGTTTTTGTGAACCTATCCTCACAGAATTCTTAATGTTGTCATACAGAATATATATTTGTTGAAGTCAGTGCAAGAGTGTAGAAGCCAATAAGGAACATACATACATGCATTGACTTCAACAATATCTGAAGCTAGGTAACTGATTATATTAGAATCTGATTACACTTTTATTATTAGCAAAACCTTTATATTTTATTCTTATTCTATACTTTGTGCTGTGTTTAGGATTCTTTAAAAACTGATTGGTACTATGAGAAACTTGTATATATAATTATATTGGAACTGCCAATTTTTGCAAGTTACATATATTTTAGTACAATAAAATAAGTTTATTACTGCTTCCATCATGCCTTATTTTTTAATATTATAAGATGCATGAATAAAGCACTGCATTCAGTTTTTAAAAAGCTAAAATTCCTCATTGTTCATTCCTTATTAAGATATAAAATGTTTCTAAATAGCAGCATTCTACCATAGCACTACTAGCTTGGATTTGCTCAGCTATGCTATGTACTATTTTACTATACATGTTGTGCACTTTTGAAGTGTTATAGTTTAAAATGTGGTGTGTTTCAAGTCCTTTTGTGGAAAGCAAATGCTAATATGTGGAAAGAAAAGTAAAGCTTGTTAACCTATCGGGCAGCCTCTTGGAAATTAAGCTAAAATTATGCGATAAAACTGCAAATTAATTGATCTCTCAATAACACTATTTAAAATCAGATATGTGTATATGTATTTTAAGTTAGAAGTAAGTGGTGCTGGATATAGGATGTAACAATAAGGTACAACCAAAATCAGGACACAATCCTCACATTTAGAAGAAAATATGTTATAGGGATATATGTCCAGAAATGTTTTACTTCCATGTTAGAACTTATTTTCTGAAATTCTCCTTAGTGCATTAATCATGGGAAACACACAGGAATATAACAAACCACATGTACACTTTCTTTAATTAAATGTTAAAATAGTATATTGCATACTAAGAACTATAACTTATCAGATTGAGATTGCATATTGAGAATACAAGGCCCACAGGGCCGAGTTTTCCCAAGCATTCAAGATCTGATAAGTAACTTACAGTTCATGGTTAACCAACTATTTTTTGAAATACTTGAAAAAACTGTAAAAAAAACAATAATAAATCAAAATTACTTTTCAATATTTTATTGAACATTAAGAAAAACTTAATTCTTAATGTGAACAAATGAAAGGCTACATCTAAATTATATGGACAAAGCCTTCTTCTACACTCTTTTGTTCATGACTTTTGCAATAGATTTTTTACTTGAAGTAGCACATGTGTGAGTGTTACTTCATTTCCTAATTGTACTGTATTAATGACCTCTCAAGTACTTACACTCTTGTTGGCATGGCAATTAATAAATGAATTGTAAATTCAGCTTACATTACCAAATGTGTGTTCAGAATGATTAACTTACTTCAAAAGTGCCTTTTTGGTTATGTCTGGCTTCCATTTGAATGAAGCCAATGTTGACATACAATTTACTTCATTGTCTTTCTGCATCACCTACTTAGTGTTCATTATGAACTGCTATTAATGTTCATCACAGTGCAGTGCAATGGAAGTGTATATCCTCCTGCATAAAAAGTGGCACATTCCTCTAGATCACAGTATACTCCCTTCTTAAGACTTCCATCTTTAGGTATCCAATTTTATCCCACTGTCAGATCACTATATGACTGGGATAAAAAAGCTTCAGGGACAGAAAAAACAACTAATGAATGATGTTGCAATAAATCTGATATTTTCAGACACCACCTCTGCGAAAGAGTTTTGCACACCATTGTTAGGTACTATGCACACTTATTACTTTCTCTATACATAGTGTATAGAGAAGGTATTGTATTGCACCCAAAAATTTGATACCGAGATTTCACCAGATATATGTGCTTTGAGACCCCCTGAATCCAAAAATAGCATTTTTAGAAAGATGTCCTTGTGTGTGTCTATGTGTTTATGGGCAGCATAGCTCAAAAACGAAAAGACCATTAAATACCAAACTTGGTATTTAAGTTTGGTGTCTTCCAAGGATGCGACACAAAGGTTTTCAAGAAAATCCCCCCACCCCCAACCACCATTTACAAGGAAAAAATTTAAAAAATATTTATTTTCTCAAAAATGGCTCTAAAGATTTTGATTAAAATATCATATATTAAAGATATTTTCCTGGCAAATAAAATGCATATCTTGACTTTTCTGGGAATAGCCTCTGAAGACTGCTTTACTCTGGATGAATTTTATGGAATTTTGCATAACACAAAAACTGTAGAGCACGTTAAAACACACAATTTATGATATATGCATTTTTTTCGTGGAGTTGATCCTTTTTGAGGTATTCCTTATTTTTGGTTTCACCTTTAAAAAACTTATACTTTTCTCATGCAGGAATTTGTCAACTCCTGTCCATACAAACAAAGAAGCTTCAATTCAAAATCTTCTCGGGCTTCTAGCCAGGTAAAAACTTGGCTTGACACCAACGTTTCGAAGAAGTGCATCTTCCTCGTCTTCAGGGTGAACTGATGGTTTGAGCTTGTGGAGACTGGTATTTATAAGAGCTGGGATGAAGCTAACATCTGATTGGTTCGCGTGATATTATGGCCTGGTATTTAAGATGACTTGAGACATGGGCATGGACTTCGTAGAAAACTATTTATGGCAGTTATTCGGCTAATGTTTTGTGTTTGAGCACACACCTGCTCAATTACAATTGTACAATTAAGTTCAGCATGGACACCAATGTTAAAGAGCCTTAATATCTAATCCTCTACCTGCAGTCTTCCAAGACTTATTTTCTAGCAGGTGCGTGCTCAAACACAAAACATTAGCCGAATAACTGCTATAAATAGTTTTCTACGAAGTCTGTGCCCATGTCTCAGTCATCTTAAATACCAGGCCATAATATCACGCGAACCAATCAGATGTTAGCTCCATTCCAGCTCTTATAAATACCAGTCTCTGCAAGCTCAAACCATCAGTTCACCCTGAAGACGAGGAAGATGCACTTCTTCGAAACGTTGGTGTCAAGCCAAGTTTTTACCTGGCTAGAAGCCCGAGAAGATTTTGAATTAATACATCGCCAGGAAAGCTTCAGTTCTTATTTTAAAGAAGCTTCAGTTACATAGCAACCAGCTTTTCACTATCATTTTAACCTATGGTACTCCCTTATTTTGCTTCTACTTACAAGGTAGCAAGTAATAAGATTATTTCTGATAATTTTTTCTCGATTAGCATGAAGTAAATAGAAGCATAGGCTTTCTAACAATAATTTGATGTCGAGATGTAGAGAAAGTTATGTGAATTGAACACATCAGATTTTTTTTATAGTGTTTAACACCTGCTTTTAGTACAATTGGCTTCACAGACGATGATACTGATAATACATAGAATGAAGATGGAGCACGTGGAATATGATGGTGGGGGAAACCAGGGAACTCAGGGAAAACCTGCCCCTGCACTGCTTTGTCCACTACAAATCCCATTGGGATTGAACCTGAGCCATCTAGGTGAGAGGTCTGTTGTTTCCTCTGTTGACCCTTATCCACCATCTCTTAACAATTTCTCCATTGTTATAATTGAGATCTAGTAACTGTAACCCTTTGGCAGTTGATGACATTTTGGAGGACGTAAAGTACCATACCAATCCAGAGTTGGGAGTATTCTCAAGTGGCAGAGGAAGTTCATGCTAGCAGAAGGCAGGGGTAAATTGCCATTACCAACATAAACAGCCTTGTTTCATTACGGGCCACTTTTATGCACATCAGCATTCACAGCAGATGCTCATTTGATGTACAAGATATAGAGCCCTCATAATTGCACAGTGAAACAATAGCAGTTCTTCAGGGATACAATGTAAGGCATGTCTCAAATATAACCAGAGAACATTTCATGTTACACTTTGTTCCTCTCTGTTTCCCTTGATTAATATACTACGAAGAGCTGTAGAAAATATGTTCTAACATGGAAATAAAATGTTTCCAGTCTAATATTTATATAACATATTTTGTTCTACATTTGAGGACTTTATTCCCAAACTTGGTTATATGTAACAGTTACTTTCTGTAAATATTAAATACAAGCATGTACGTTTATATCTGAATGTTAATTTCTTTGTGTGTTTCAGTGCGCGCATATGTGTGTGGTGCGTGCTTAGTTGGTATTTACTTGTACATGCATGTGATTCTGTGTGTGCATCTGATTGCACAAGCCTTTAGCTCAAATTTGCAAGAAGCAAGTGCATTGATCAGAATTCTCAAGTGCTTGCAATTTAATAATGTTATAAGTTTAAAAGAGTATTGAAATTCAAGCAGTAAAATATTGTATATTTAAACATTTTACACTTTCTCTGAAGAAATAAATAAAAAAGAAGCTGATGTATGAAAGAGAAACCTACCTCAAAAAGTTTGAAGACTGTCACTGATAGACAACTGAACTGAATGAAAAGCATTTTAAATTGTGTTTCGCTTAGGAAACATTAGGCACATTAAAAATCCTGACAATCTTTACTCTCAATTTTGTGATAGCTGTTAATATTTTCACCAACTGAAAATCATATTTTTGTCATTTAATAACTGAATCATATTTAACATTATATATACTTTGTAGTATTTTGAGCTAATAGGCATGAAATAGGTCAGCCTGGGCATTGCACAAGCTTCTGTGCCTGAAGTTGTAGGTTAGATCCCAGGCCAAAATGCTCGCACCTGAGTATCCATATTTTAGTAGATTTATTGATATGAACTCCTGCAAGAAAAAATACTGGCACACGAATGATATTTAAATGTGTGGAATATGGGAGTTTCTAGCACAAATTTAACAATTATTAAAGTCATTGTATGGATTGGCAATATCTAAAATAGCCTTTAACCCATGTTGAAAATGCATTCATAATCAGTCTTAACTCTAGTAAGGTAGAGTAAATATAATGACCAAGAAAATATAAGTATTTTAAAATTAGGAAGCATTTTTAATATACTTTAGAACAAGAAAACATCAAAAGAGAAAATATAAACTTTCTTGGAGCCAACTAAACACTCATAGGATTTCTTTTACTATGCTATACTAAAGAAGCATGGTTTCTTAGGAGCATGCTCTTGTGCTCTTCTACAGCAGTTCAACATTGATTTAGTAAATAGTAAGATCTGCAAATTTAAGGGGAGTCAAAAACCCTATCTTGCCAATGTTAAAGTTTGACCCAATATCTCAGCAACTATTTAAAACATTGAGCTAAATGTTTCATGTATATTAAGCAACACCTTTACAGTTGATTGATGAAAAATAGAATACTTCTGTTCATTAGAAGGAAAGGTATGATTTTATTAATTAAGCTCTAAAAATGTTATTGAAAAATTATGATTTTTAAATTAAAAAACACTAATTCACATACTTAAAAACCTTTTTGTTAAAATAAAGCCTATGTCAGCCCTTTATGGCAATTAGTTACTGAGATGGCGGGGCATTTGTATAGAACATTTTACTTCTTCAGAAATTGCTTTCAACATAAAATTAAAAAAAAAAAAAAATGTAACCTAACTTTCCAAACACAACTTTGCAGTACTTTGAAATTCTCACATGAAGGCAGTATCAGTGGGATTCCAGTGCTGCCAATAGCTAAAGTAAAACTTTCCAATAAAAAACAAAATCCCTTCTCTAACACTAATATAAAGTTATTGATGTTTTACCAAGTGAGTGTACCAAAATGTTCTTAAAAGCTACTACACAGGATTATTTTCAACAATATTTTTAAACCATTTACAATTAGCATACCTCTATGAAAATTACACCAAAATGAGCAGCAGACTCAAAATATTTACATACAATTAAAACATAAAAATGAAAAAAAATTACTAAAATTTGATTTTGATTCCTCTTTAGAAGCCGGAACATTTGAAAGAAAGAAATTAAATCTTGGTAAATAAATTATATTGCTTAGGAAACTCCCCCATCAACCTAAAGCTATGCTTTGTTTCTGAAGGATATTTAAAAAACACAACCTCTTTAGCCCCTCCAAACAGATTTTGTCTAAAAAAAACTTACTAAAATCTACCACAATCAACACCGGATTTGTGCCAGATTAACTATTCTGAGGCAGATTTTATGTTGAAAATTATTTTAAAAATTTGCATCAATAATTTCAATTATTGGTGCAAGTGTTGAATAGTCTGCATAAATTGACATTAATTTTGTGCTATTTTTCAGGCAGAATTAATAAAAAATTGATAATAACTAATGTAACATTGATTTTAAAACTGCTGATCTGAGTAATGTGGGGGTAGCGTGTCTGGCTCACATTCAATAGCTTGCTGGTTCGAATCTCGCTTAGGGTGAGTTACCTGGATAAGGTTTTTTGGAGTCCCTTATTCTGAGAAGACAAATGCCAAGTAACTTAAAGCTCCATGGACCCTAAGATCATTTGAGTACCATTTCACCAATTTCATTTATCATCTGATATGATCAACCAGGTTAAAAGACATTAAGCTATTAAAAAGAAAAAAAATAAATAAATAAAACCTCTTGTTTTCAATTTCAATTTTTTTTTTGTAGCTTAATCTTCTTTAACCTGGTTGGTCATATCGGACAATGAATGAAATTGGTGAAAGGATGCTTAAATGATCTCAGGGTCCAAGGAGCTTAAAGTTACTCGACATTCATCTTCTCAGAATAAGGGAAAACCCTCCCCAAAAAACCATATCTGGGTAACACACCCAGAACTCTGTTGACTGTGAGGCATACATGCTATCACCACACTACCCTGGCGGGCCCAAAAACCTTTTATTTAAATCAGTATCACAAATACAATCAAACCAGACATCACCAAACTGTAAATTGCAAGAAGTTGTGACGTTTTCATAGTTGTCCTTCTGTTTGTACAACTAAGTTACACATAGAGAAAAATCTCTCCCTGTCAGTATCTGATATCATTAGCTGAAGTCACTGAAGAGATTTTTACATAGAACATTGTAAGACTCACCTTTGCTTTCAATGCCAAGGGTGTGGTTAGTGTATCTAATTTGTTCCTGTTACCACCATGGCTTAGCTTTTTAGCTTAGTACCTTAATGTAGCATTTTAAGTACTGTAAAAGCTAACACATATTTTCTTAATTCTAAACATTACTTCACAACTTCTAGCTGCAAGGTAAGGAGGTGCAAAATGTTAAATTCAAGTTTGATTTTTACTTTAACTAGCTGATATGTACATACAATGTACAAAGCAACTATTCTATTCCACTAAAATATTGTATGTCGAGATTTCATGGAAATATATGTTTTGAGGACCCCTAAGTCCAAAAACATCATTTTTAGAAAAAGGCCTGTGTGTGTGTGTGTGTCTGTGGGCAGCATAGCTTAAAAACGAAAAGACTGTTAAACACCAAACTTAGTATTTATATTTATTATCTTCCAAGGATATGACACAAAGATTTTCAAGAAAATCCCCCTACCCTCAACTACTCTTTACATGGATTTTTTTAATTTAATTTTGTTTTTCTCAAAAATGGCTCTAACGAATTTTATTAAAGTACTATATATAAAAGATATTTATATTGCAAATTAAATGTATATTTTGTATTTTCTAGGATAGCCTCTAAAGAGCTCTTTATTCTGGATAAGTTTTGCACAATTTTGCATAATGTTTATCTGTAATAGATAGACAAAAACTGACTGTGCAAAAAATATAAATGTTTATGTAATATATATTTTCCATGTAGAGTTAACCACTTTCGAGTTTTTCCTTTATTGGTTTCAATTTTAAACAACCTAACTTGTCTTAAATGGGACCACGCAAAGCTAACTGAACCTCAATTGTTTCACAGAGCGACCAGCTTTTAAAAGATTTGTCTATTGCATTAGCCTAACGTGTTCCCTTATTTCCCTTCTATTTACACAGAAACATGTAACAAGACCAATTCTGCTAATGTTTATCTCAATTAGCATGATGTAGATAAAAGAATAATACGGAACAGCTAGAGAAAATTATGTGGATTGATCACATCAGATTTTTTAAAGTTGAAATAAATGCATATTTTTCTAACTAAAATGAAAAAGTACATATATTTCCCTTTTATCACTAAAAACCATATTATTCTTAAAAATATGAAAAATTCTAATAAAATTAATGAAAAAAATAAGCCTATACATCATTTCAAATTATGTCAAATATATATAAAGCATTTTCTTTTTGAGCTCAACAAATTTCTCATTTATTTTAAAAACAAATACAGTTCTCTATGGTGATCTTGTATACAATGGAAAAATAAAAGAAGTCTGGATGTTAGGCTAAAAAAACACATAAATAAACACTATTTAAAAGTACCTATGAAAATTGCCATGTGGTTGAACATATAGGAGAAAGTGTTCACATGATGCACCAAGGTCAAGTTATTAATCTTGATGATTCTCTGGATGTTAATCTGTTCATCACTCCACCACAAAGGGAACTTTACAGAGCAATGAGGGTCCCAGATATCCAAAAAACACAAGAGCAGCACACATGTAGAAAGCATGCTCCTCTAGTATATATCCTAAGTGAAAACTTAAGAGTGTTTTGTGGACTCCAACTCTAGTTCTTTACATTATTTGGGTTTCAGTGAATAAAATTCCTTTTTAAATTGCTTATAAATATTCTTTGTAATGTATTATTGTCTTTATTGATAATATATTTACTATCATTTTTCATTATAAAAAATTATATATTATAAATTCAACAAAGCTGCTTTCTCGTGAATCTCCTTCAGATGTGGGAATATAATAAACATCTGCCAGATTCTAAATGCTGCTTATAAATAACTCAGTAATCAAAATAAAGCCACTGGAAGTGAAATAAGTATGCAGATTTTACCAGCATCTTTCTCTGGTCAAATATTGTAAAATAATACCATATTTCTGTAATGTGTATGCTTTACTAGAAAAAAATGTACCTTTAGCAATGAATACTTCAAAAATTATCATCTATGAGAACCATGTTTCAGTTCGAGTGTAATAGAAATAAGCCTCAATTTATTCTTCTGCAGGTAACACCAATATTAGACTATTTTTATATAAAATAAAAATGCCAATATTTGGTATTTAATTCTGGAAGTATGGTAACATTGCAGGAATATTTTAACTTGACAGACTGGCAAAATACATGTCATAGAAATTGTATCAGTAAAGATAAACGTATGGATGAATGAAGGGGTTCTGCAACTGGGGAAAAAAAAAAAAAAAAAATTGTAAATGGCACGTTATTTATGGATGCTCTTTAACTACTGTGGTTCTCAGCATCCCATTCTAAATTGGGTGTGATAGGCCACTTAATTTTGTTCAGAGGCCTCTCTATCAGGCCTCAGGTTCTTTTATGTGCCGTAAATCTACGACACGGGTCCAATGGCTTTACTTCCCTTCCGAGGGAGGCCATGCTAAGAATTTTTACACCCGAAAAGATCCATTGTCCTCTGCCAGGTTTAAACCCACGACCTGGGTGTAAGAAGTTTGCAGGTAACCATTACACCACGGAGGGCGACTTCTGCAACTGGGGCAGAACACCACACATAGACCATGTTTCTGTTGTGGTCCCTGGGAGGTAGGATAAGGAGAAAGATCCAGATGACTTTGGGCACAGCATGGACAGTTCCTTAACATTTCCAATTTTAATGCATTCAGCATTATCTACAGTGACTTTCAAGTGTGATGGTTTGTCCTTGAGTGCCACCAAGGAGTGCTGCAGTGTTGACATATTGCAACTGGGGGTAACACCCTAAGTTATTTTGTCTCTCATAAATAGGTACTACTTGCACTAAAACAAAATAATCACATTTTGCAAAAAATTACACAGAGGAAGACAGGGAACTGTTGTAGCAGAACTGTAAGAACCACAGATTTTTAGCTCAAATAGTTTTCGTAATACACATGAATAAACACACCCATGTATTATACCATAATCAGAATCACACAAGCATTGTAATGACCATTACCATTTGTATGTATGTTCTACTATACTGAGTGTTAATGAACTATACTGAAATATTTTCACAGAATATGTAGATTACTTAAGTAAGTAATTTGCAATAGGAGACTTATGGCCTGTTTACTGAAATTTCGAAGTAACGGCTTTAAGTTTCTGAAAGCCAGTATGTCATGTATCGCGGCACTTCATCTGGAATGAAAAAAATAATAATAAAAAATATTTACTCTATGACGGAATTGGACCCATGACCTTTGGGATAGCAGCTTCCCCGGTTACGCATTAAGCCACCAGAGCAGTTGAAAAAACACCTCCAGAATAGGCTAGATAACTCAAGAACATTGTTAATGAATGCTCAGTGTCGCACTGTCATGATTTTTACAGATTTTTGCGACATTAAATCTTGAGATCACTAGTAATGAGCTGCTAAAAATCTGTACTTCTATATTCAGGCAGCACTTTTAAAGACATTCTAAACCATTTTTTCAACCTGCTTTGCTCTAACACCGACTTATCAGCACCTGATACCCACTTGTTTAATGCTATGTAGTTGTGTTATGTTTATCTGGGACCATGCATCGCCGATCTCACATTACTTATATCAGTCACGTGCACAATCTCACAAATTATTTTGGTGTAGTTCATTAACAACCTAAATGCGTACGTTCATGCATAATTATGCAGAAATGGAATGAAAACTACTGACAGCTTAGCAAGCTGTTAAAGTCAAGAAACAGTTGCAAACACACTCTTGTTAGCCGTAGAATGCTGCGCCAGCTATCACGTGTTTATGTCTGGATATCAGGGCTTGTGTTTATTTAACCTACAGAGTTCAAGTCAGTTTGCAGTTGCTGTTTAGTCAGGAATAGAGCAACTGTAATGGCTTTTAGTGGTGAATTTAGTGATGAATCTAAGAGCCAGATATTGCGTAGTCAGACTCAAAGTATTATATTTAGGGTCTAAATGTTTTTTTAAAAAATGCAGCAGTGACGAATTATTGTCTCTTGACATAACTGATGACAGCGGCACAGAGGAGCCACTGGAGGTTCCAATGGATTAAAAGAGCAGGTCATTCATAAACTATAATAATATAGCATTTAAGAAAATGTATACATACTATGCAAATATGCATGTCCAAATTTTGAATTTAAAATCTGCAAAATTATAGAAGTTTAGAAAAATCGGTTAGGGTTTCCTTATGTTGACCATTATCTCGCCAGGCATGCTTAGTATACAAGTGAGAGGGAAATATGAAAGCAACCTGGCAACACAGAGCACAATATCACATCTCAGTCACTGTAGCGTAAAAATCTTCCCATTTGAATAAGATTTTACTCCATTCATAGACTTCTAATCCCCAGTGCCTCCTCTAGTGGGGCGCACTCAGAGACGGGTCCAACTATGCAGGGAAGAAACCTCTACAAAGTGCACCTCCACAATCTGCTGAACACTGTCATCTGGTCCTACAACCTTAAAACAAATGACAATGAAGGAAATTATGGTATAACAAATAAGAGATCAGAAAGTCATGGTAGAACAGGAACTATAGAAGCATTCACCTACCAACCCAGAGAAACCACAAAAAACCTATGGGACAGACTAGGTAGTTGCTTGGGGTTGAAACCAGGACCTCCAGAATGTTAGTTGCAGCAGTTACCGCTTAGTGATCATGTCTGTACTTATTCTAATGCAGGCCAAAATTAGCAATTCAGTTAATAAAATCATTTGCTTGGGTAGTTTCAATCACTTCAGGGCAAGCTGATGATATTCGTGTGCTAATCCTCAAGGTCTCATCCCTTTATACCATATCATTTTGCTCACATGCATATTAGTTTAGGGTGCCCTCAGGATCAGCTAGTTTCACTATCTGTGCATAGATGGCAGTGCAAGTGCTATTACCATATGGCTAGAAAGGAAGAGGAGACTTTTGTTTGACATTCTAGGGATGAGTGAAAGGTAGTCCAGTGTTTGACACTTTAGAATGAATAAAAGACAGAACAGGAGTCAAGTGTTCAACACTTTAGTGAATGGCCAGAAGAGAAGTCCTATGTGCGATGCTCTGGTGAGTGACTGAAAGAGATTACATTATGCATTATTTATTTTTTAACAATGTTGTTAATAGGCAGGATCAATTCAGTATCATGCTGGAATTTAATCCCACAGGAGTTCTTTTACATGCCAGTAAATCTACTGACATTGGTCTGTGGCTTTTAAACACACTTAAAAACCATTGGTTAGGGCTGGGTTTGGACCCACAACCTTGTGATGAGAAGGCCAATACCTAATCAACTGGGCCACACAGATCAACAGCTGAACGGGAGGGGTCCTATGTTTGATACTTAGTGAGTGACTGAAACAGAGGATAGCTGTGTTCAACACTTTAGTGAGTGACTGAAACAGAGGATAACTGTGTTCAACACTTTAGTGAGTGACTGAAACAGAGGATAACTGTGTTCAACCTTTGTGAGGGATGAAACAGAAGATAGCTGTGTTCAACCTTTAGTGAGTGACTGAAACAGAGAATAACTGAGTTCAACCTTTGTGAGGGATGAAACAGAGGATAGCTGTGTTCAACCTTTAGTGAGTGACTGAAACAGGGGATAACTGTGTTCAACTTTTAGTGAGTGACTGAAACAGAGGATAACTGTGTTCAACCTTTAGTGAGTGACTGAAACAGAGGATAACTGTGTTCAACCTTTAGTGAGTGACTGAAACAGAGGATAGCTGTGTTCAACACTTTAGTGAGTGACTGAAACAGAGGATAACTGTGTTCAACCTTTAGTGAGTGACTGAAACAGAGGATAGCTGTGTTCAACACTTTAGTGAGTGACTGAAACAGAGAATAGCTGTGTTCAACACTTTAGTGAGTGACTGAAACAGAGAATAACTGTGTTCAACACTTTAGTGAGTGACTGAAACAGAGGATAACTGTGTTCAACACTTTAGTGAGTGACTGAAACAGAGAATAGCTGTGTTCAACACTTTAGTGAGTGACTGAAACAGAGAATAGCTGTGTTCAACACTTTAGTGAGTGACTGAAACAGAGGATAGCTGTGTTCAACACTTTAGTGAGTGACTGAAACAGAGAATAGCTGTGTTCAACACTTTAGTGAGTGACTGAAACAGAGAATAACTGTGTTCAACACTTTAGTGAGTGACTGAAACAGAGGATAACTGTGTTCAACACTTTAGTGAGTGACTGAAACAGAGAATAGCTGTGTTCAACACTTTAGTGAGTGACTGAAACAGAGAATAGCTGTGTTCAACACTTTAGTGAGTGACTGAAACAGAGAATAGCTGTGTTCAACACTTTAGTGAGTGACTGAAACAGAGGATAACTGTGTTCAACCTTTGTGAGGGATGAAACAGAGGATAGCTGTGTTCAACACTTTAGTGAGTGACTGAAACAGAGGATAACTGTGTTCAACCTTTAGTGAGTGACTGAAACAGAGGAATACTGAGTTCAACACCCTAGGGAGTGACTGAAAAGACGACTGTTCAACCAAAAAAGAATAGGAATCCTGTGTTTCATTCTCTAGTGAGTGACTGAAACGGAAGGAGTACAGTGTTCAACACATCTGGAAGAGAGAATAAGAGTCCTGGGTTCAACATTTTAGTGAAAGACCTGAAGAGAGAAATATTGTTAACTGTAGCTACAGGAATGCAAATACCAAGTAATAATCATCTGCATATATTATTTAGGCACATTTTAATCAACATTATTGCTTTTGCTCATACACATATACAAGGGAACATGGAAGTGAAAACAGAGGATATTTCTGTTTATGTGCAAGATCAGCAATACGTATCAATATTACAAGATATGAATATGAAATGATTTATATAGAGAAACTTTTAAATTATTATGTAACTAATTTGAATTAAATATGGACACTATATTTTCACTTACTTAATTATTTCCCCGGCTGCATTTCAAAGATTCACTAAATTCATGTCAAGACAAATTATGTTTGACTTATACGTATTCTCCGTGCAAATGGTGCTTCAATATTTTTAGCTGTATTTATTTACATATTGGATGAAATAAAATAGTAAATATTAATCCTTGAATGGCTTGACTATTATTATTTTCTAGTAAACCATGGTGGCTTCATGTACCATCGATAAATGCACAATAAATTCAAAAAACAATTCCAAGATCATCATGTAGAGCTGACACCTCAAAACAAATACAACCTCAGGATCCTATTAAACCACTCATTAAAAGACACCATACCAAATAAATCAAAATCTGACATTTACTAAATAAACTGTGAAGATTGCCCCAAAATTTACATTGGACAGACTAAGATAAACCTTCAAACAGGATTGAAAGAACACCTAAGAAATATAAAACTCAAGCAAACACAAAAATCTGCAGTATTACATCACAACACAACATCAAACTTATTAAACATGTAAAAGTAATTGAACTTGAAATTTGGGAAAGGATACACATTAGGAAAAATGCACACATAGTTATAAACTTTGAAATAACACGGCAGACAACATCTTAAGATTAGCTTCAAGGAAACCAGATGGCAGCACAG
Source organism: Hymenopus coronatus (assembly GCA_030762935.1). NCBI lineage: Eukaryota > Metazoa > Arthropoda > Insecta > Mantodea > Hymenopodidae > Hymenopus > Hymenopus coronatus. Next base: position 55,319,695 of record CM060889.1, read on the forward strand.
ATAGGTACCTCCCACACCTGCTGATGATGAAGGTAGATCTTTGAAATGCATTCGGGGAGTAAAACTAAGAAAGTGCAACTGTAGTATCCATATTTTACCGAAATTAGTAACACAATAAGTATGAATATGTTCTGATATATATTTAATTTTTTTAGGATTCTGCACTGTTTTATGTCCCAAATGTTGCACCTAAATTTATGATATATAATTAATCATGCATATAATTAAAAAAAGTGTTACAAAATTATTTTTTATGTGTATTACACTGCATACTTATTTCATTTCCATATTATGTATTTAGAATATTTATTTCAAAACTTTTAATGTTTTGCAAATAGGATGCTTTAAATCTATGAAAATCTCTAGTTTATTGATACAGCAATATTAAATGAAACCGTCTTATTACATTCATGCACATCACTGTGTTCAAATTAATTTGGTGCACATATTTAACAAAACTACAGACAGGGGTTTTAAACATGAGTACTTCAGGAAACATCCAATAACAAAGATGACACTTGCACAGGTGAAATGTTGAAAAACTCTCCCAGCACAAACGTGATATCACATGGAACTTTCCATGCATCAGTCCACTCTCTTTTTTGTCACACCTCATTTGTAACTTTTATACCTTGGAGTAGGGGCAGGCAGATGAGATTAAAAATTGCAACTCTGTACACAAACAGTAAGGGTATTGTGGGATGTGTAAGGGGCATTCGAGCACGTGCAGCAGTTTTTAATGGTCTTCTTTTCTCACCTCCCGGACCTCACTGACGGAAGGTAGCAATTCATCGGTGGACATAGGCGTCTTCGGACTTGGTGAAGGAACTCCTGTGCCATCCATTCCGGAAGCTGGCTTGAGGCTGTCTTGCTGTATTTGCTGTAGCTGCATTTGCATCTGCAGCTCCAGCTTGCGTTGCTCGCGCTGCATGTTTTCTCGCTCAAAACGACGTGCGCTGAAGCTTCTGGAGGAGGAAGCGCTGCTGTGGATAGATGCGATGCTGGGGCGGCGAGAACCTGCAGTCCAATCAGGTCACAAAACACACAACAATGCAAAACACGTGCATAGATGAGGAAAAGGGAAACAAGCAACGAGGTGTGACAAAAAATATTTTAGGACTGACTTTCAATTTCTATTTGCCAGAGAGATTTATATTCCAGCTTCATAAACAGTTCAGTTGCCTCTCAGTTGTGTAAGCAATAACCAAAAAATGGGTATTATAATATGTAGGTAATAACATTTCCAAGACTGAAAAATACTTGTAGCTTCTGAAAAAATAAATTTATAAATCATTGATCCTATTCAATGGCATATGTAGTAAAATAGTGATTGTGTCTCTATTTATCATTATAAGATAAGTTTAATTCATATAAAAATAAAAATCTAATACAGATATGCATGTTGTACCAAACTTTCAGGTGTCAACAGTGGAGTATTTAAGTGAGTGATTTGGTATAGCACACTTCATGGTTGTTTTGCAATAGACCAAAATCAATAACAACCAGCTTGTCACTGAGATACTACTACATGGTCGTGCTACATTCAAACATTCCATGTGAATCCCATGTATTTAAATATGATAACTAACTTGACAGGAAGTGGTACACAGTGAAGCAAAATGATAACTTTAGAAATGAACTTTGAGTCAAACTTAACATTTTTAAAACTTTACTTGTTTTTACTTACATAGTAGTACAATTTAAGTAAAACCAAGTGAAGATTTAAAAGTGTTAAGTTTGACTCAATATTAATTACATTCATATTGTATGAGAAAAAGTGCATTGCATTAAATTAACATTGAGCCGAACTTAACACCTTTAAAACTTCACTTGTTTTTACTTACATATGTACTACTAACACTTTTAAAACTTCACTTGTTTTTACTTACATAGTAGTACATATGTAAATAAAAACAAGTGATGTTTTAAAAGTGTTAAATTCGACTAAATGTTAATTTTTAAGGTTATGTATTTAAGCCGTAAAAAAAAAAGATTTAAAATTGGGGTTACTCCAAACATTCCTTTGTTTAACCACTTTAATGGGTGATTACTAAAATTTAGGATTTAGTGACAGTGATGTATATTATGTATAAAGTATTATTTGAGTCGATGTAATGCTTTACATTACTTACATTTTATACATTATACATTATATTTCAGAAGCCCTGTCGCTTCCATTATCAACTTTTCATAGACTGCCGGTGTTGTGGTGGATAGGTTTGCATCTGCTGGATTTAAGAATCTCTGGACGAGGATGTCTCTGGGCGGGATCTTGAAGTTCATTAAGATCCCGCCTGGAGGCAGCTACATATTCATTGACAAAAAATAACTGCAAACCCACACAGCTCTGGCCATTCCCTCCGTTACTTCTTCCCTCTTCAAGGCCAGGAGGTAAGCAGTTCCCACCCCTTCTTCCTACCCTCCTGTTTGCAACTGCCGTTTGTTTACTTGAGCATACAAAAATTTTAACACCTATATTGAGAATGGATGCATAGACTTCCATGACCTGTGTCTTCTTAGCTTCTGGAGAAGGTCATGTTACCTTGCATGGGATTGCCAATGTTTCGCTCATCTTGCCTTGAGCTTCTTCTAGGCTCTTGTGTGGTCCTCGCTTTTTTGCTCTCGTTTATATAGCAGCATTTACTAAAAGAATAACCAAACTATAATCTAAAAAAAGAAATAAGACAAAAAAGAAACACAAACATGGAAAAAGAAAGCATAAACTAACTCCAGCATCACCAGGAAAGGGCAGCGCCATCACCCACGCCAATTGCTGAGTAACTAGCCAACCAGAAGCGAGGGGGCGGAGCAACCTCCACCACACCACCACTATATAAGCGAGAGCAAAAGAGCAAGGACTGCACAAGAGCCCAGAAGAAATTCACGGCAAGATGAGCGAAACGTTGGCAATCAAATGCAAGATAACGCAGCCTTCTCCGGAAGCTAAGAAGACACAACTATATTTAAATTTAATACAACTAAAAATGAGTGGACCAGCTTCACCTGTATAGCTGCCACTTATTCTCATGCTTATTGAAGAGAAATTAAGTAATTTAAGCTAGAAATCAGAACTGCATTCATATTAAATGTTTATTTATGTGCATTTATCAGAACAAATATTAAAATAAAAATATTTAATTTAAGATTATGTCATCACAAACCATAAGTATGCTATCCCAAGCCGTTCACATTCTACATCTCTGTAAACCCTGAAAGCTTGTTGTTTGAATTGTGTAACACACTATATCATAAGAACAGCTTAGCTTCTTATGACTATACAAATTGTGATATATAATTTTTTTCCATCTATTGTCAGACATGTATAGGAATCACTTTGAATGCAATAATGTAATAACTAATTGGCAAATAGTACACAGACAGAGTGAGGGGAAGTACATAAATAAGATTTACGTAACAATGGGCACACACATTTTCTGATAGGAATAGCATTTATGTTTCATAAGGAGTATTACTTTCTCTACACATAGTATGTACATAGTGTATAGAGAAGGTATTGTATTGCACCCAAAAATTTGATACCAAGGTTTCACTGGAAATATATCTTTGGGTCTCCCTGAATCCAAAAAAAAAACAACATTTTTTTGGAAAAAGGTTCGTTCATGTGTGTGAGTGTGTCTGTGGGCAGCATAGCTCAAAAACAAAAAAAAATCTGTTAAATACCAAACTTAATTTTTAAGTTTATCTTCCAAGGATGTGACTCCAAAATTTTCAAGCCAACTACCACCCTTTACATGGAAAAAATTTAAAACATTTTGATTTTCTCAAAAATGGCTCAAACGATTTTGATTAAAATCTCTTATATTTAAGATATTTACATGCCAAATAAAATATATATCTTTAATTTTCTGGGAATAGCCTCTGAAGACATCTTTATTCTGGGTGATTTTTATTGAATTTTGTATAACTGGTAAACCATAGGAGATAGCAAAAACTTACTACACAAAAAATGTAGATCACGATAAAACACATAGTTTATACATTTTTTTTTGTGGAGTTGATCATTTTCGAGATAGTCCTTGTTATTGGTTTCAGCTTTGAAAAATTAATACTTTTCTCATACAAGAATTTGTCAACCCCTGACCATGCAAACAAAGGAACTTCAGTCATATAGCAACCAGCTTTTGACTATCACTTTAACCTATGGTACAACCTTATTTCGCTTCTACTTACAAGGAAGCAAGTAATAAGACTATTTCTGCTAATTTTTTCTCGATTAGCATGAAGTAAATAGAAGCATAAGCTTTTTAACAATAATTTGTTGCAGAGATGTAGAGAAAGTCATGTAAATGAAACATATCAGATATTTTATAGTGTTTAGTGCCTCTTCTACTTCTATGGCACACCAGCTAATGACACTGATGGAATGCAATGATGGGGGAGAACCCGGAGAAAACTTGCCCCTGCACCGCTTTGTCCACCACAAATTCCACTTGCGATCTCTTGGGATTGAACCTTAGTGAGAGGCAAGTATGTGTTTAACAGTTGCAACAGTTCACACTCAAAATAGGACTATTTTAAAAATAAAACTACATGGGAGCTTCAACACAACACAGCTATTAAGATTCTTGATTTGCTATCGAGTTTGATAATACTTCACTTGATTTGCTTACCCAGTTTTAACTAGAACATGTTTCAAAGACTGCTGCTTGCATCTTCAGTCAATTCTAAGAACTATCCATGTGAGGTAGCTTGTAATGTTACTCATCATTTTTGACAAGAACAACACAAAATAAGAATAGAAATACATTTAGTGAAACAAATAAGCAATCCTAAGGAGATATTTAAAGAAGGAATTTTTCACAGTGAAGTTTAATTCAATAATTATTAATTAATGAGTTGCACTCTAACTTTACTTTAAGGTTTATCTAGAAACATGTTTTCGCTGGCCATTGTCACCATCTGCAGCTAATGACTGTCTGGTTTGGTGAGCTGTGCATTGTCTTGGGTTCCTCTATTGTCGGAAAAATTAACTTAAAGTTCAGATTGCCATTTGTGTTGACATACCAATTCATCAGTTAATTTTCAGTAGTTTATCATTTTTGGGAAGATTGACATGATATAAAATCAGAAGTTAAGTTACCAACAAACGTTGGTAACAACAATAAATTAAAGGTCTGGGAGAAGATATAATGCTCATAGGTGTGATATAGCTGCTCACAAGTGTTGCAAGAAGAAAGTTCAGAAAGAAGTTGCTAACTTTATGACTTGTATTAATGTTTTTTAAATATCTTGTAGCCCAATTTCAATATGCATGCAAATTTATCTGATTGTTATATTGGTAAAGAGGCTTGACCTCAACAGATACTCTCTTATGAATTAAGTAGCTTTTTGTGTGACAAGAAGCTCCCATTGTGGCAAAAGAAAGAAAGAAGGAAGGAAAAAAGAATTTGAAACAAAAGAATGTAGCTATTCCTATACTTAAATAGGATCAAGGTTTTTGAAAGAATATTATTTAAGAGATTAGTTTGCTACCTGATTTGTTATGACATACTGTGGGATTTTAAACATTGTTTTAGGGAAAGTTGTTTGGCAGTCTGCAATTTTAAGGTATCTCTAAGAAATGGAAAACAAACTAGAAACTAACAACATTATTTTTTATCTTTCTAAAGCATATGATTCTGTTAACCTTGGGATTGCAACACACATTTAGTGATTATTTAATGTAACTGTGTCTTCTGAAGCTAAAAACAGGACACTTCTCAACTGACTTTTTTTTTAAAATTAGCCATAGACCTATAAATTAATGCAATTTTGAAATCTAAAAGCCCATTTATATTATATACTTTTATAAACATAATATTATATTAAAGGCAATGCCATAATAATGCACAGCAAATGAATTAATATTATTATAAATATAAATGTTAAATAAAATTATCATATTATGTATGGCATAAAGCTGTTGGCTTACTAGAAATATTTTCCTGAAAAATAGAAATTCTTCAGAAGTTTCTAATTTTGCTTCAATATAGTGTACTGAATATTACTTAGCATAAATGTTATTTTCTAACAAAAGAGGAAAACATATAGGAAGCCAAGACAGTAGGTTGAAAAATAGGACATCTGGTAACTTTTAATTTTAGGATCAGGAGACTTCCCCTGGATCCAGCTTCCAGTTATATAACTGGACAGAAACTATTATACAATTACAATTGACTACAAAATGGGGAGGCATGTAAATAAAATACAATCTATACTAGAAACTGTAAAGTGTAATGTCCACAAGGAACAGTATTAGGACCTCTGAGTTGCATTATATATGTAAATCATATTATCTGCCCAAAAAATACTTCCATAATAACTTACACAGATAATATGACCCCTATATGCTGGAGTAGACAGCAGAATTATTAAACATGAATCTAAAGGATATAACCGATAAGCTCTTTGAGCTCATAAATTTAAAATACAATATACAAAAACCAAAAATGAAGTGCTTCAGTAGTTATAAAAATATCTCTATCATTTTATTAAACATTTATAATAGAATTATATTCCTTGTATATCTATAAAACTGTACTTTTCTTAACAAATAAATTGCTGTTGATACGAAATAAATTCATACTATAACACAAATAATGATTATCACAGACACAGTACTAGTAAATGTATATATGACAAGGACAGCAATACTAGAGGGATTAAACTGTGCGACAGTTTCCAAACATAATTAAAACCTCAACAAACATGTTTTTTAATAAATGTGCATTCAATGCTCTAAGTAAAATAAATGCATATCATTGTATAACAGTTTGATTACCTATATTTTGAATAAAAGCTTGAAGTGTGGACAAAAATGTATTAAAGGCAATTTTGTCCATTGGTGGACATAATATGGTTTGAAACGTTCCTTGTATCATAGGCAAAATATTGCAATGTGTGGTGTTTGAGTTATGAATGTAATACTAACTTGAATTATTGTGCCTCTGATATAAGATTATTTTGCAAGATTATTTTTATAGTGCATTTTAGGCAGCTTTATTTTACACAATATTGTATATATAAGCACATTTTCTGATCTTTTGTTTGGAATATCTATAAGTATGGCATTTGTTATTTGCTATGTTACTTACCTTGAGTATGCCAACCAAAAATTCTATAGCAAGATTTCATTAGAAATGCATGTTCCTGAGATTCCCTGAATTCAAACATTTTTAGAAAAAGCTCCATATGTGTGTATGTGTTGTGTGCTTGTTATTTTCTATTTTCTCAACAATGACTCTAATAATTTTAATTAAAATGCCATGTAATATTAAGTAGAAGGTTAATAACAGTGATGCATTTATCAATAGAAGTAATGAGTTGGCCACATCACTTAACTTCTTACGTGAACTAACATGTTTCAGAAATGGTTTGTTTCCATTGTAAGTATCTATCCAACTGGCTTGATCCATGGTTTGTTGGGGTAGATAAACTGTCTGTAGTGACATCTTGTGGCGTGGGATGAACTTCCATAGTGAATTTCCTGGCGGTAAATCAAAGTTTAATGTGTGTAATTTGTTTTTTATGATGTCTTTTACTGTGTGTCGAGTTCAGCTGCATATCTGGCTGGTTTTAACAGTGTTATATTTGGTGTGATTTCATAGAAAAATAGGAATAGAAATGGTGTGTTATTTATGGATGCTCTTTAACTGCTGTGGTTCTCAGCGTCCTATTCCAAATTGGGCGTGAAAGACCACTTAATTTTGCTCAGAGGCCTCTTGAGGATCTTTTACATGCTGTAAATCTATAACACGGGACCAACGGCTTTACTTCCCTTCCGAAGAAAGCCATGCTAAGGCTTTTTACACCCGAAAAATCCTTCGTTCTCCGCCGGCTTTGAGCCTGCGACTTGGGTATATGAAGTTAGCATAGTAACCATTACACCACGGAGGGCTACGGTGTGATTTAATGATTAGTAGACCAGAAATGATGGGTTGTTGCAGATTTTTCTGTTTGTTTGCATTTCATACATCTCGTGTGATCTTATAATTGGGTTTATATACTTATTTTTGTTATTCCAATGTAAAACTTATTGCAATCTGAACAATCAATTCTGTATACATTTAATTTTGTTTGTTCCAGAATTGAGCCTTTTAAAATGTTGCAGTGAATCATGAAATCACACTAAATATAAAACTGATAAAACCAGCCAGATAAAACCAGAGCTGAACTGAACACATGGAAAAAAGATGCTTATCATAAAAAACAAATCACACAAGTTGTACTTTGATTTATTGCCAGAAAATCCACTATGAAAGTTCATCTCATAGCCACAAGATACCACCACAGACAGTCTATCTACCTCAACAAATCATGGATCAAGCTAGTTGGATAAATGCTGATGATGGAAACAAATCATTTCCGAAACATGTTTAAGTAAGAAATGCTGTTAATGTTAACAAGTCCAACTCATTAGTTCTAAAAATACCATATGTTTTAAAATGCATATAATATAAGTATAATATATATGTAAGTGAAGAACCTGGTCTTGGGCATAAAATTCTGATTGTTTGACTATCTTTATATTGATTTATTTATATACTGAAATAGACTGAAAGTTGTTCAATTGGATTTATACTATGAAGTCAAATTTAGTACAAGTTTATGAGAAAATAAGTTGTTGCAGTTGAAACATTAAATGCAGATGCTATATTTTCTTAGAAACTTTAAATTAAATAATATTTGTTCTGTTATCCCATCAAACATTGACATCTGGCTGGACCTACAGCTGTGTTGGTAGGGTATCTTCCTGCTATGAAAGGGGTCCCAAGTTTGATTCCTGGTTGGGGAATGGGAATTTTTCTCTAGGCAAGAATATTCCCTATTCTCCCCAGAAGTATGGAATGAGAGTGTGAGCAATGTATAAAAAACCTAAAGAACTAAAATCCAATGACAACTGTACATGAGTTAATACCATTGCCTATCTGAATATGTTCCAAAGTTAAATGGCCATTGATAACACTATTGCAGTTAAATGGGTCAGTAAAAAACTAATTTAAAAAATTGAAATATTACTAAGAAAACACCTTCTTTTAGCTACTGTGCATGAGCATGTCTTTAATTGGTTGAGATTGTAATTATTTAAAGTTTAAAATGTTTTATTATAACCAGCTTTTAGCTATAAACTACATAATATTTCCCACTGAAAACAGTTCTACCCAAGATAATAAGTAGTTTTGATTGCATAAACTTTTAACCAGTATTATTATTTTGATTTACTTTTACCAGTTGGGTTTTACTACTATATTAAATGAAAAAAGAGTCCATTTACCAAGTGAATCTCCTAAAAATTCACCACAAATATCTCTGAAACAAGAACATAAATTGAAAAATGACTGTCACAAGCATGAAGATAGGGGAGGGAATCTCAAAATAGATGATATAGCCCATTCAAAAGTACAAGCAAATAGGATTTTCAATATAAATATGTGATTCTTTAAATGAAAACCCTATTTTACTTCTCATGCAATTGATAGCATAAAATATAACATAAGAATGACTTTATTGAATTACAAAGGTCAGATATATACTGAGAAATTATAACATAAAGTTAATGCTTGAGATACTATTAGACACACATTGTGATGTTCATTTGTTGAGTCTCAAGTGTGAACTTTATTTGCAGTTAATCATGAGGCTGATTGATGTATTACAGTATAACAGTATATTCCTAATGTTATTTTTATGTTATCAATTCCACCAGAAATAATACAGGGTTTCTAGTCATAAAAAAAAGAAGAAAAGAAATGAAAATGTCTCTCTATTGCGTCTCAAGCAACAACTTCACTTTACCAACTGCTTGTGGAACACCTGATCTGTTGTGATTCAACAAATGACATTCCTATTTTCTATATTATTAATAAAAAATAATATGGGGTTGGGGTTGCATTTAAAAAATCACAAGTTTATAGTGAAAATCTATTTGCTTTCATTTCTGAATAGCCTATAAATCATCTTTTATAATAGCTATTTGAATAGTTTATAAACCATCTATGTGTAAAAGTTGATTTTCAATTCCTATTTTTGTTTAGAGTTATTTGTGGTGAAATATTTGTGTGATTCAAACTGTATAACAATCACAAACAGTTTAAGGCCCCATCTACAAATGTGATTTTGTTTTATGCAACAAGTTTGATATGATCAATACATTGAGCTAAATGGTAGAATTTATGAAAGCAGTTCAGAAAGTAATGAGCCATTTGGCATAACTAAATAATAATGAAACATATCAACACAAAACTTTAATTACCAAGTTACAAAACATTACTATATCTCCCAATGTAATCTCCATTCTGTCAAAACATTTATTGTCACATGATACCACTTTTTAATGCTGATTTTATACTTTTCTATCGCCAACGAACTTATTCATTTTTATAAATGCACAAAATGTTTGGCCAATCAAATTTTATAGGCAAATAACACAAGTATATAAGGATAATGCAATGAAGGAGTCTTTAGTGAGGAAATGGTGCATAATTTACGAGTAATCAAGGAAGAACCATGTGCCTGACAAAGGCCAGAGTGGAAGTTCATCAATCGTTATGAAGGAGTTGAAAGCAAATGTTGATGAAAGAATTCAAAAAACCACTATTTCACCTTGGTCACCAATCATGAGTTTTTGGGTGGAAAAAACTTGGTACCCGGTGGAAACCTCAACATCTTGGCTCAGATCTTTAGTGGTGGAAAAGTATAACATAGACATTGAAACACTGGTACCACATGACAATAATTATCTTGATAGTAATAGCGATTACTTGAGAAATTAAATAAAGTACTGTAACTTTGTAAATAAAGTTTTGTGTTCATGTCTCTTGTTATTTAGTTATACCAAAACATTTCTGGATCACTCTCTATATCATGTGACATAGCAGTTGCACAAAATTTTGTGTTATATGTTCTGCAAAATCACGTTATATGGTATTTGAGGTTATTCAACCTATATATTGGACCTGTTTGTGCTCGTTGCATTGTAAGCAAGACAGTTTATCTTTTTGGGAAGCTAAGAACCTAACTTATGATTTTTTTTATTTTGTGATTTATGATTGTTTGTAAGGTTTGTGCTCTCATGTGTTGCAGGAGTGATCTAATTTGTAGTTCCAACTTTTACCAAGTATGAATATTGAACATTCCAAGCAAGAAATTTGTGTTAGAAGTTCAATTTTGGATGCTGTATCAGAAATTTGCAAGTATTGTTACAAACAGTAATTTTTTAAAGAGGTTAGTAAACACACTCTCCATAAACCTTGTTCTGTTTATGGATGCACACTCCACTCATCTGTTTTTTGTTGTTTATTTTTTTTAACCTATTTTATTTTATATCACTTTAACTTTTAGGTCATATCACGATGAAACTGTTCCGTAATATACCTCATTGATGCCTTTCATTATTATCCCTGTACCATACCCCTTTCGCTTCCTGCCTAAAGATGGCATTGAATGTCGCAAACCAGCTGCTTTCACATCATTAGTCAGATGGTGTGTACAGCCAAACATCATGACATCTAGTCTAGCTGCCTTCATCATCCTGTGCTCTAGGGGTAAAATGCTAGCTTCTGGTTCCAATGGTGGTGGGTTCAAACCTGGCAGAGGGTGATGGATTTTTGGGGGCATAGCTTCCTTTGAAAGGGAAAACTAATTGGTTTGTTAACATATCTGTCAATTGCCAGGATCATATCAGCACCACTGATGTGTCAGAATTTTGCCCTGCAGGAGTTATTTTACATGTCAGTAAATCTACTGAGCATGGGGCTGTCGTTTCTAAGCACACTTAAAGACTAATGGTAGTTAAATGTGTTTAAACGAGACAGCCCCATGTGCAGTAGATTTACTGGCATAGAAGGGAAGTAAAGTCGTTTGTTCCATGTCATAGATTTATAGCACATAAAAGAACCTCAAGCCTGATAAAGAGGCCTCTAAGCAAAATTAAGCTGTCTTTTATGCCCAATTCGATGCCAGGATCCTCAGCAGTTAAAAGAGTGTCATAAATAAAACTACCTTTAATTTCAACATCCATAATCACATACCAGATTTTTTAAATTTTCTTTGAGTTAAGAGTTTGGAGTGCTTGTTTTTTTCTTCTTTCCTTCTCTCTTTTTGTTTTTTTTTAATTTATAGGTGCTCTTTAACTGCTGTGGGTCTTAGTGACCCATCCTGTATTGGGTGAAAAGATTGACAACTTTTGCTTAGAGACCTCTACTAGCCTTGAGGTCTATGGCATGGGGCCGCCGGCTTTACCTCCCTTCTGTAGGAAGCCATGTTAAGGATTTTTGCGTCCCAAAAACTCCATTACCCTCTTGAAAGTTATTATTGAGTTGATTTTGTAGCACTACATCACTTAATTTTTATGAAACACACCATAAATAGAAGCCCAAAAATCCTCAAAAACATCACAAGGAAGACAGAATTAAAAGTTTGGGAAAACATATATATATGTGGAAAAACAAGAACCGCGTTTTCAATTTTGAAATACTGCCAGGCGATCTACTCATTCAGAGGTTCATCAAACCACCACCAGGGACAGAGACAACCACCACAGCAAGCAATACCGGCAGTCGACCAAAGGAATTGACAATGGAAGCACATGGCTTCTGAAACATGTTTTCTGAAATAAAAAGTAAGTGATGTAGTGTTACAAAATCGACTCAATACTAACTTTCAATTGTTAAAACACATCACTGTCACAAAGTCCACCATATATCAGGATCCATTGCCCTCTGCTGGGTTTGAACTGACAACGTTGGGAACTAGAGGCTACCATGGTACTCTTGGAACATGGAGGATGACGTAGTAAGGACAAGGATCCAAACAAATATCGCAGTGGGCTGTAGAGTGAATTTCCCAATATTGACCACTAAAAATGATTCCTTGTTTTGAAACACAAAATTAAAGATATAAATGAGGCATAATCTGTTATTTTTAGTATTTTTATATAATAATGAGATTTCACAGAAGAATTCTGTCTGATAATGTGTGATGTGTATATGTTTCTAGAAAGCAGATACAAGGTTAAATGTGTCCCCAAGTTAAATATGTCTGTAACTAAAATAAGTTTTTTTCATTTATATGCAGCTGAAATAAATACACTAGTTATGTAATATTAATGATAATGTGACTACTAGTTTGAGCATAATGCATTTTCAGTCAAATCCTGACAATATTAATTTTATCACACCTCGTACTATATTGTAAAATTATTACTAAGCATAACATTTAGATCTTATTTTTGTTAGCTTCTTTAAATTGGTATGTGCTAAGCCTCGAACAGTGCTAGCTCCAGAGTTGGTAGTACAGCCGTTTGAACAATTTACTCTTGGTTCTTTAACACAGGAGATTCAATGAGAAATGTTAAAGTTAGACAGTTAAATTTACCATGCATAAAACCATGAATATAAACAAAATGGCTCCAGCTAAATTGTATCAAAATGCAAGGGGTAAGTATTATGCAGGTATCTAAGTGCTATTTCTTAATTCAATTTATTTTCCCAAATAGTTTGGAGCCTTTTCATCATAAATGTGCAAAAAACAAAAGAGGGTGCATTTGTGTTTCCTTGGAAAAGTATTTTTGGAAGAAAAAAACTTTTTTTCTGTATATAATTTAACCAATTACTGTTGTTACCCTAATGAACAAACACTTAAACCACATATTGGTGCAATGAAACTTTGTGCAGAGTAGAAAGGCAGTAGCAAAATAAGCATTTTGAGCATAAAAAAAGGGGTCTGACGATCTTTTTTGCCACACTACATGCATTAGAAATAAATCTGTCATGTCAGGGTTTGCAAATGTTAAAAATATTTGTGACGTAAGATGTACATAAAAACATTCTTTTGCAGTGCTAGTCACAGGTGCGTTCAGTAATACCATTCTGTTCAGTACAGCATGCGCTAGCTTCTTGTTGCGTTCTAGTGCTCATTAATACCTTCACCAATTCAGGCATGTTATGATGCCCTGTGCAGCACTTTTAAATAATCCATTGAACCAGCTGCTAACTAACAGGTTATCAATGCTAATGCTTCTTGACTTCAAACCCAGGATTTATGGTCAGGGATCTTGGCTAACCTATCAAACTAAGGATCAATGCAAACCCAATAAAAAGTATATTCTATATTTAAAAGAAACTGTGGTAAAGGATGGGAGGTTACACTAAAGCAATCAGGATGATGGTGTGGTTGGGTTTTTGTAATAGTGTTTAATGCCCGCTTTTACTACCATGGCACCGCAGGCAATGACAGTGGTGATATATGGAATGAAGTTGGAGCACTGGTGGAATGCGATGACAGGAGAAACTGGAAACAAAACTCACAAGCGGTTGCTTGGGATTGAACCTGGGCCATTTAGGTGAGAGAGGGGAATGGTATAACCACTCAGCCAGTGTGGTTGGATGCTGACAGTTTTGAGTGAATGCAGATATATGCTTTTTACCCTTTTATTTGCAAGAAAAACATATACTCAAAGGATAATAATGTTGCAATTATCATATGTTCAGATGTTTGAGTGATGTAAGCCATGGCATAAGAATGATATGAGCAGAGATTTGTGCTCCAAGGAAACAAACATTTTTTAACTATAAGTGTTCTTGGGCTTCTAGCCAGGTTAGTTCATGGATTAACTCCAAAGTTTCGAAGGTGTACATCATCTTTGTCTTGAGGGTAAACTGATAACTTGAAAGTTCAGATTCATGTATTTATAGTGCCTGAGTGAAGCTATGGTTTGCATGATTTTTTTTTTTTTTGGCAATTTTTTTTTTTGGACTAACCGAGTGTCAGGGTCTCCCAGAGTGGGCCTACTGACTAAAATCCCCTCCACCTGTAGTGAGAAGTGAGGAATGCTGCGGTACCACTGTTGCAGCCTCGCAGTGGTGGAGAAGGTAAACTGGCCCGTGTGCGGCCACCAGTGGGTGCTAGCAGACCGGCTTGACCGGGGCCCTCTATGCGAATTGAGTGGTGAGGATGAGGAAGGATTGTGGTATACGAGAGTTGCAACTGAGAGAAGCAACTAATATTTAATATGGCTGAGGCATGGGCACGTACCTTGTAGAAAACTCTATATGGCGGTTATATGCCTAATGTTTTGAACTTCAGCATGGACCTGTTTGAAAACATTTTATAGCACACATGGTCAAACAGGTCTATGCTCAAGTTCAAAACATTAGGCATATATTGGAATAATTGTTTTTCACACAAGCTGTGTGTAGGACAGGAGTTGGATAGGTAGAGTCAGACTGAAAATTTCAATGCCATAGCCGGGATTTGAACCATGGATCTCCCGATCTCTAGCCGGTTGCTGTGCCACTAAGCTACCATGGCAACATGCCGACATAGCATTGAATTTCTCAACTGACTCTCATGTTTCCCGGTAGACCAGAAGGTGATCTCGAATTATTTTGAGATGACAACTCCAATGGCGACTTACAATGCTGTAAGTACTTTAGACCCAGGATTCATAGTATAGCCAACTATTATGGTCAATTGGTATTGGATTAATTGTTTTTTCACACAAGCCGTGTGTAGGACAGGAGTTGGAAAAACAATGTTGAGATCACCTTGTGGTCTACCAGAAAACATGCGGATCAGTTGAGAAATTTAATGCTATGCCGGCATGTTGCTATGGTAGCTCAGTAGCAGAGCAGCCGGCTAGAGATCAGGAGACCCATGGTTCAAATCCCAGCGGCTTTGAATTTTTCTGACTCTACCTATCCAATTAGGCATATAACCACCATATATAGTTTTCTATGAGGTCCATGCCTGTTCCTCAGTCATATTAAATATCAGGTGGGACCTCCATTTAGAAGTCCTGAACAGTGGCACCCGCCTGGCTATGCTGGAAGAGGCCCTGGCCGCCTTCACCTCATCACATGACTTGACACATAGGAAACTACACCACATCAAATTCTAAACCTTCTCGGGCTTCAAGCCAGGTGTAGTGATGAAGAGTCATCAATGTTTCAGGAGCATGCATCTCTCCCATCTTCAGGATGATGAATGGCTCAATGTGGAAAAAATGACAGTATACATGCCATCCGTCGCAGTGAAGAAAGTTTCTGCCAGGTTGGTGGTGGCGGTCCTCGCAGAAAATGCAACTGTTGAACCATTCATCATCCAGAAGACCGGAGAGATGCACGCTCCCAAAACGTTCATCACTACACCTGGCTTGAAGCCAAAGAATGTCTAGAATACGTTCGTCACCAGGAAAGCTTCAGATCCTATTACACCACATCAAGGCCAGAATCCAGGACCTGCAATAAGCCACTGCTGCCATCGCAGTTGCCCTGCGAAACTTCACCACCAGCTGCGCTGCAGAGCTCGACGCAGGTGCTAAACAGTTCCTGTCTCTAGAGGAAGGCCTCAAAAGACTTGACTCACAACTCAATGATGCCAGACCAGCTGACCACTCAGACACCCTCAGCAGCATTCAGCGGAAATTCGCTGCATCAAAGCTCATCTCCAGCAGCCAACACTGCAATCCTC
This sequence comes from Hymenopus coronatus, assembly GCA_030762935.1. NCBI lineage: Eukaryota > Metazoa > Arthropoda > Insecta > Mantodea > Hymenopodidae > Hymenopus > Hymenopus coronatus. The sequence goes on from CM060889.1 coordinate 55,336,165, forward strand.
ATCAGATGGCACAGCGTACCACACATCCAATGAGCCCTTGGCTCAGCAAGCTGATGCATCAGAACCAACACCAGAGTCACGCCAGTGGAACACACGGCAATCACAGCTAGTCAACACTTCCACCTCCCAGCTCAATGCCACCTGCCAAGGAGACCCATATCTCCAGTGCTTTCTGCCCCAATGAGAGCAGCTTCACCACAACTTTCCCTCCAATATGAATTTTAGTTTAATAAATATCACCTTTTATTCCTTCTTATTTTCCACACCATACTTCCTAGTGCTGTTACTCAGGGCCTCGTTTCATGAGTAATGCCTAGTCATCTTTCTCCCAGACATCGTCCAGCAGCAATGCAGGTTACCCTTACTAATGGAGATGCATAAGTAGCACTTCAGCCATTCTCCTTCTATGTCCAATCCTCACCAAACTCTGCCCCTGGGGAAATAACCCAGGATCTTTCTCCCTTCCAATTCTCTCTCTCTGTCTCCCTTTTAAAAAAAAACTATGTATATAAAAAAAAGCCCGCCCCCCCCCCCCCAAAAAAAAAAAAAATTATGCAAACCAATCAGATGCTGGTTGCTTCACTCGGGCACTATAAATATGCAAATCTGGACTTTCAATTTACCAGTTTACCCTGAAGGCAAAGATGATGTACATCTTTGAAATGTTGGAGTCAATCCATGAACTTACCTGGCTAGAAGCCCGAGAACACTTAGAGTTAATAAGTTGTCAGGAAATCTGTAGCTCTTACTTTAAACTTTGTTCTTCTTCTTTTTTTTTATATAGTTTAACATCCTTCAACCTGATTGGTCATATCGGACAATGAATGAAGTTAGTGAAATGATGCTCAAATGATCTTGGGGTCCATGGAGTTTAAAATTACTCGACATTCATTTTCTCAAGATAAGGGAAAACCCCTAAAAAAACCTTATCCGGGTAACTCACCCTTAGTGAGATTTGAACTCATGACCTATTGAATGTGAAGTAGACATACTACCATCATACTACCCAGGGGGGCTTTTTTTTATTTTTTATTCTTTTATTTTATTTGTATTCCTATTTTTACAGCATTACTTTTAACACCTCACCTCCATTATTGGATATCCATGAAGGAGTTAATTAAGATGGTATGTATTCATTTGTGTGAGTTATATTTCACTTTGATGTTTCATAAACACATATTTTAATTATGTGTCTGCAGCACTCCTGTTATCGTACTGCATCTGCAACCCCAAGTTCCTAACCTCAAAATATGTAGTTTGATATTGCCTTTCTACTCTATAATTTTCTGAATGTTTATTTCACACCTGTATTTTAAAAAGTATATATACAAGAGAATTTGGATTACTTGTATTATAAACTAATGACCATTTCACATACTGTTTTTCCTCTTATTCTCACAACTTTTGATTCTCATCTGAAAGCAACAGCAAAAAAATCAGCCAAAATTTAAGTTAAACAGAGCACCTAATTGAGCTCACAACTAATCATGCAGTTTTGCAAACTTCCATTCAAAAAGCAAAATTGTAATGCTGGAGAAAGTGACAAAAGCATATACGGTGATGCAACTGCTGTTAGTTATTGTCACGTTAAAAGTCTAAACATTAAAGATATTAGCAACACCTTAATTTACTGAACGATTGCTTTGTAATTTACAACCATAAAGTGTAATTTTGCAAAGTAAACAATAGGGTGATATTCAGAAGGGATTTGGTTATATCTCTACTTAAATATAGACAACCTGGTTGAGAAGCGCCTCATTACAACAATTTCTGCCACTGGTATTCTATTAGGACGGAGTTGTAAATTTTAGAAAAGCCCATTCTAAATTTCATGGTTTCTGTGGAAATTTCGGAGCTAAATTAATTTGCTGTTAAAACTAGTTTTGTTTACATAACAATGCAGATAACTGTTTCACAATTTTTTTCTGCTAGTTGAAATCCTTGATTAACTTTTGACATGGGGAAATCTTGGAAAGGGTGGGGGAAATGTATATGATGCTGTAATTATGTATCAAATTATGTAGCTATGTAACTTGTGTTTGTGTATTTCAAATTGTTGTGTGTTTAGTCTTTGCATTTTCATGTACTGTACAAGATTTCTAAATCTTGAAGCAGTTATATTCTTTAATATTTTATGTTATTACCAAATATGTATTATATGTTAGTAGCTTTTATACAAAGAGATTTTTAATGAATGCAATTTGTACTTGCTCATAATTCATAATTATTACTTAGTGCTTATATTTGTTGCTTAGGAAAAGAAATAGGTTAGAAAGGCAAGGATTAAAAGAAACAAAAATAAGATATATATGACCACATACAAAAATTCATACAGAATTTATGAAGAGAGAGTCATTCTTTTGTTTGCAGCTAGGGAAAATAACAAGCAGTAATAAATGTTGATAAATCACCATGAAGACCATGACATAACAATAAAGCTGAAAAATGTTTCATTTGTTAATTGCCCAGCCAAGATTTTCTGATTTTTCTTTCTCTACACATACTATGTACTTAGTGTATAGAGAAGGTATTGTATTGCACCCAAAATTTGATACCGATATTTCACCAGAAATATAGTTTTGAGTCCCTGAATCCAAAAAAAATCATTTTGGGAAAAATGTCTGCACGTATGTTTGTGTGTGTGTGTGTCTGTCTGTCAGTGTGTGTGTGTGTGTGCATGTGTGTGTGTGTGTGCATGCATGTGTGTGTGTGTGTGTCTGTGTGCAGCATAGCTAAAAAATGAAAAGTTTGCTAACCACCAAACTTGGTATTTTGCATTCAGTATCTTCCAAGGATGCGACACCAAGATTTACAAGAAAATCCCTCTACCTGAACTACACTTTACATGGAAAAATGTTCGAAAATGTTGATTTTCTCAAAAAATGGCTAACAATTTTGATTAAAATATTGACATGAAAAATAAAATATATATCTTAAATTTTCTGGGAATAGCCTCTGAGTGAATTTTGCAGAATTTTGCATAACTGGTAAATCATAAGAAACAGACAAAAACTTACTTAAAAAAAACATATAACTCTTGTTAAAATTATTTGCACAATTTGTGTTATATACATTTTTTTCATGGAGTTGATCGTTTTTGAGATGTTCCTTCTTATTGGTTTCAGTTTTAAAATATAGTTTTCTCTCAGACATGAGAATTTGTCAACTTCTGGCCATACAAACAAAGAAACTTTAATTACATAGCAACCAGCTTTAAAACATTTGACTGTTGCTTTAACTTGTGGTACCACTTTTATTTGTCTTCCTCTTACAGGGAAGCAAGTAATAAAACTATTCTACTACTTTTTTCTCAATTAGCATGAAGTAAATAGAAGAATAAGCTTTTAATAATAATTTGTTGCCGAGATGTAGAGAGAGTTATGTGAATGGAACATGTATTTTTTTAAAATAGTAAGCAACATCACAACTTAATGTTTTTATTGTTATTCTTTGCATGATTGGATTTGTTCTTTGTTTGGTAAATAGTTTTTACATATTTCATATGTCTAAACTCATAAAGAAATTGATTAATCTCATTTGAATACAATATGTATTCTTGTTAAACTGTTTTATCCATGTACAATAAAATTATCTGTAAGTAAATGTGCATTACAAAATGCATTTCATGGTAACCATTAACTTTAAATTTTGGAATTAATATTTAATGTATAGAAGCGTACAAGAAGAATACTTGGCACACTATGATATATGGGAGATGTGCTGTGGCTGTTTGATGTATGAATGTCTAAGTTAAAAGAAACACTGCCTGAAGTAAAACAGTATTTAATGATAGAAATCTGAATTATAAAAATTGTTTTTTTCCCTCCAAAAATGGCCAACTGCCTCCAACCTTGAAACAAAGGACAATAATAATGCTGAAACTGTGATTGCCAACATGACAATGTATAACAGTATAACTGTCCAACCAGACAACCCTCTAGTGTCTATTGGCAATGCTCTCCTTGGAGCAAGTATCTGTGCCATCTGTTTGCATTACCTGCCTGGAAGCACATCTTAAACATGAGAAGAAAATGGAATGAAAGTGAAATTATAGAAAGGAGCCCTAGCGTTCACCTACTGGGCAGTGAAAACCATGCACAACCCAAAGTTAAGAGAGCAGTGAACAGGGGCTGAAACCAAGACCTTCGAAAAGTAGGATTAAGATTTAATTTCAGTATCTTCCAGAGATGCAATATGAAGATTAACAAAAATCAAAATACAACTAAATGTAATATGCTAATTGTAGACTGTGCTTCATCTGTAGCCATAACCAATTTCATCCTGCTGTATTCTTATTTCTCCTCTGTGGTAGAAATTTACCCACTATATATTTAAGAATATCTGGACCTGGACAACTTCCAAAAAAGAGTTCTTTTTGTAGTTGTAGATGCACTGTGCCACCATTTTATGCAAAGTTTCCACAATGATAACAAGATGAAGATCACATTTAGCTAAATATTTTTTGGAGGTTACAGACCTAGAACATGCCAGAATATTGGATAAGTATTAAGCTGCAGTGAGGGAGAGTTTAGTCCTAAACATTACTCTTTTAACTGTTTCTATTGGCATTGAAATGCCCATATCCAAATCCAATTGTGATTAGGCTGAACTTGAATTTTGATCTTCTCAAAGGGAATTAATGACAGCTGGACAATTAGTAATTATCTCCAAGGAACTAAGCACAATACAAAACCTTGGGTCATAAGAAAATTCCTATATTTAAAGACTAATAAAGTGGTACAAATTATCGGAAACTCCAAGAGCTTCGTAAGAGACATTCCCATATTGATAACAATGTTCAGATCTTTGGTCAGTTGACTACAATCTAGTGAAAAGTATGTAACATGCTATTTTTTCAGGGTATTGTACTTTTTCACATTATTTTTATCATAGTAAACACAAGTTAGTATTATACTATAGGTATGCACATTGTTTCTTTAGTATTGCTCTTTAAGCTGTATATCAAAATAACTGCATGGTTAACTTCCTTCTAACTAGATCATTAACGACAAACTTAACTTTGGTCAGTTAATTATGCATTGGTTTTCAGATTCCAAGGTCCTGGGTTCAAACCTGGGACAGACCAATGACTTTTAAATGTTCTTAAAAGGACATCCCCATCAGTGGATTTACTGGCATGTGTGACAAAATTCCGGTATTTTAGCAGTGCTGCTATAATCCTGCCAATTGATAGTGCTGTTAATATACAAATAATCTTTTATAAGCATAACCTTAGTTATTCTGGGCAGAACAGAATTAGGTTATAGTAATGTGTGTGCATGTGATGATGTTCTCCTGTCTTTATTTTGTATTGTGTTTAGGTCATTGTTTTATCCAAATAAATAATTTCTTTTAATCTTTATCTATGGCCCCAAAGGAGATGTTACAAAACAAAAGATTGTCAGAATAGTCTGCATTTACTGTTTTAAGAATGAACACCTTGAAATCTGGTTCACCCATGAAAGTTTTACCAAATTCATATCAAACCAATATGGGAAAATTTCATTAGATAACATTAAATCTACCACTAGGTACATAGTAGCGCATTTTCAAGGAAAAGTTACATGGTAACTATGTAGGGTACTTTCTTTGTTTATTTACTTTTTGTTAAGAATGTTTACTTTTATAGAAAAAATTTGATTGTCAAAAAGAACACCATCATGTGCTATCGCGCATGCGTGAAGACGATTGCCAACATAACAAAGGGAATAAAATCCATTAGATTCGTTCTGTAGTTCCGCAGTCGCTGCCGAAACTGGGAAAGTATCTCGGGCCATAGATCTATAGATATAGGAGATTCGATTTTTTTATGTATAGCATTCAATGTTACTTGCAGTGTTTAAATTATTAATTTTATACATAACTTGTTCAGTTACGGGGCAATGCTAATCATAGTAAAAGTTTTCATAAAACCACAAGTAAACATTGGAGTGTTTACTGTTTATATTTTAGGGCAAAGTTAAGTTACTAATGAATAAAACACATCTACTATTTTACAGCACATCAAAGTTTAAGAGTATTTACTGGTGGGTACTGTTCTGGCTCAGGATCCCTATAGTATATTCAGAATCTGTTAGCACAGTGGATGCCCTATGCGAAATGACAGAAACATGATTGCAATGATCTATCACACTACACATTCTAGACGCAGTCTAAAGTCCAATGAATGATGACAACAATGAAAAGCGGCTGTTTGGAGTGTTCGGAAAACACTTGGTGAACAGCGTTTATTGGCCTTGAATAGTGATTATGGTTGAATGTGGAGCCTATTAGCAGTTGCTATTTCTTATGGAAATAGTTTGGTCCATTTGTTGTTGAAATTCTAAATGTCACGACACCATTATCTAGTTAACTTGCCTTCCAATGAAAACCAGTTGGGTGCAACAACGTAGCAAAGTCTCTCTCTTCACAGCCACGCACAGGCATAGCTGTTAGTGCAGTGAAAAACCATGCTTTATAGAAAGAAATTTTGATAGAGAACTCTCTAGTTAAAATCTATTGCATTCGTATCATATAATCCCCTTTCCAAGAGTGTATGTATTGGCCGAAACGTTAAACTGCGTTCCTGAGCGTAAAAGTAATTATAATTTGGATTCTAAGTATGGAATGTAATCAATTTGCAAAGAAAATTAATCCTTTCTACATACAGAAAGCTAACATAAATTGCCATAGTTCATAAGCATAATACACATTTAACCGATACTAACCAATGAAAAATGTGCCCACGCCCAAAGTTAGTAGCAGTTTTTATTTTAAATGATGACAAATTTAATCGTGTTTTATTTATGTGATGGTGTTCTCAGCGTCCCATTCTACATTGGGCGTAAAACACCGCTTAATTTTGCTCAGAGTCCTCTTTGTCATGCTTGAGGTTCTTTCACGTGCCATAAATTTATGGCAGGGACCATTGGCTTTTTCCCTTCTTAAGGAAGCTATGCTAAGAAAGTTTACGCCCCCCCCCCACAAAAAAGAAAAAATCCAGCGCTGTTCGCCAAGTTTGAGCCCGCGACCTTGGGAATCGTGCTTTGATGTGTTAAATAATAACCTAATGATGCTTTAGGATAAAAACTTAATTTCGAAAAAAAGTTAAAAGTTGAAGTTAAAAATGATACACCAACTCACTTGCTCCTTACACATTACATTACGTTTATATAATTTGATATTTGTTCTGTGAGAAAAGACTATTTGAACGCACTCAATAGGTAACTTGTAAAACAAACCGAAGGCGTACACCAGTGTACACGCATTTGAAAAACGAAAGAATATCGACGTGATGTTGATTTCATGCTGTTCATTTAATGAAACTTAGTTGTGATTCGTGTGAAATACATTTCAGTGTATTACACGTATCTAAGGTAAGATGTTACAGTCGTTTACTTAACATAATATTCTGATGGAACTGTTCACTTATTAGGGTTGTGGGCAAAAGGATGTTCGTTTCTATCAATCGGGAAGAAACACCTTAACCAAGAAAGACATGTGGAGTGCGGTTAGAAGAAGTCAGCAAAAACTCATATTTCTGAATGCTCAGTGAGAAGCAGAAGTGACTGTAATATAACTTGAGGAACTTATTTTATCTTGATGGCTTTCAGAGAAATACATCTCAGGCTAGTTCAAACATTTTGTTGTGCGCTCGTGTTTTGTCTTCCTTTGGTTTATAAGGAATTCGTAAATACATAGGTATGTACGATGCAATTTTACTATTTTCAGACATTTATTGTGGCTAAAAGGACACTTCGAAACATTTTTAGAATATTGCTTAGCGCACATTAAAAGAAGTCTGAAGCAAATCGATCACTGGTCCTAAAATTAATAATTATTTAAATCTATAATTAAAATAACTATACTTAGTTTGTAGTTTATATAAATATCCTTTATTTAATGACTTGTGGACACTTAAATGTCTAAAACGTCAACGCATTATCCTGGCAATTAATCTTTAAGAACAATGTTATATGTACGTTAGTTGCATGTATCCTTATGAAAACTCGATTGTCTCCAATTTAGATAGTCCATTTTTAACAGTGCAGCTATTTAGTGAAATGAAGCTGTATTATAAAACGAGTATCTGATGTTTAGGTGTAGGTATAGCGAGAAAATTTAATGAGAGAATATTGTTTGATTTAAATCTCTGAAATATAAATAAGTCAAAATGTTTAGTTTGTATTATTATAAACTTTAGTAAAATGTTGGAGCGATTATGCGTCTGTCACTAAGAGCACACCAAACTCTGACTTTCCGATCATAATGTGGGATTTCTTGAACGCGATGTGGATTTTCAGAGCCCAGTACCGGTTATGGATGTTGACACAACCATTAAGGTGAGCGTTCAAGATTTGCGCATATGTTGTCTAACTTTTCCTCTGTTAAAACTGTACGTTCTTTGTCGTGAATTGTAAATCTGGAAGGAGCCACTTTACCAAGGAGCTTTTGAATATGCTATGTGTGAACACGGTTTGGTGATTCTAATTTATAATAACTTTTACACGCAAATGAGTTGCCTTAGAGTCAATCGCCTGTTCATGCTGGTGGCCGGTACAACACTGCCGACGCTACCCCGCGCGCACAAAGGCAGCCGGTAGTGGGGGAGTCCAGCAAGGTCTCGGGAGAGGCGAAACGCCGTGTGTTCCGTTAGGTTTTAAATGAAAAACTCTGTATAAGTTTTACGATTTCATATTGCACTATTTCTCACGCATCAACGAGTGATATAAGAGAAATGTTATTAGTACGTCACTGTTATCAGTCTATTTAAACATCTAACATGTATTATATTCTATTTTGAGCACAAAGAGCGGGTAGGTATTTGAAGTTATGCATTCCTTATCAACTCATGTACGGGGTGTAACGGAATGTTGCCCACATTCGTGACATCACAGCTGTGAATGACTCGGGAAGTATAGAGGACTGTTTGGAGTGCCCACTTCATGCACAAAGACATTGCAGCTCTCCATAAAGAATAGGCTATCATATTCTGGAAAAGCTTTTGGCCACCTGGGGAATTGAAATCGATTTGAGTACACTTGCCGTATAGAATACTGCATGGAAGCGGGGATTCAAATCGTATTGAATTTTAGATCCAATCCTCTTAAAAAGTGGGATCGGAATGAGATTGGATCGAAATATATTGCATAGAAACACCTCCATATTAAAATCTTTTGAGTCACAGATATAGAGAAAATAGAAAAGAAATGTCCCACTCTTGGGCATTGTGGTTGGTGAAGCACGTTCTTGTCAAGCCGCCATATTTTGATTTAGACTTCTGAGATGAGTACTTTGGGTTTTTGTGGGTTAAATGTGCACCAAATATAAGATTTTGTGGTGTTAAATGTCAATTAAGCAGTACATTTGGACTGAGGTTTTAAACCAGTATAATAGTGAATGCGTGTGTGGTGTTTGTAATTTTTCGAATAACAAGAAAAAACAAGGCAAGGGAAATGTGCTTCAATACATAGGTTAGGATACTTGTTTAAGTAGTTTTGTGGTGTTAAGTGTTCAATTAAGTAGTAAATTTAGAGTGAAGCTTTAAACCAGTATAACGGTCAATACGAGTGTGGTGTTTGGTTGTAATTTCTCGAATAGCAGAAGTGTAAACAAGGAAAGGTGATTTTTCGGTGCTATACTTAATGAAATATGTGAAACATTATCAACAGAACGACTATGTATTGTTTGTTAGTTTTAAATTTCCAACTCGGAAAGACCGTTGAGAGACTTCGGTAAAGGTAATTTGAAGACAAAATTGGAAACCTACTCCGATCTATAAGAGAACTCTTGCTAATTAGCCCATTCAGCAGCTATCGCGAGAAATGATTAGTATAGAACTATGTATTTGTGATACCAGAACCGTGAGAATAGGGGGCGTGTTCCTTGGACTCGGAATGCAATACATGCAGGCCACAGTGAAAGCCATTATAATCTTTAGGACAATCTCTGATACTTGTTTCCTCCCTTTTTTTTTTAGTGTGCACTTATTTATAAGTTCATGTAGTGGAATTAATGGCTATAGGCATCAGAGACAACCTATAAGGTTTGATCAAAATCTGATATTTTGCTTTAAATCCTTCAGTTTTATATCAAGAAATTAGAGCAAAATTAACTTATGACCTTACCGCTATGCTTACTGCAATAATACCAATGTATCAATAATATTGTCTGACAGGCCCAAAAATGTGATTGTATTCATATTCCTTCAACTAGAGATCTATTCCCTTCCATTGTCTTTTTATTTATACTTTCTCTACACGTACTATGTACATAGTGTATAGAGAAGGTATTGCACTCCACCCAAAAATTTGATACCGAGATTTCACCGGAAATACATGTTTTTGGGTCTCCTGTATCCAAAAAAGTATTTTCAGAAAAAAGTCTGCGAGTGTGTGTCAGTGTGTCTGGAATACGACGGCTCAAAAGCGAAAAGTCGGTAAAATACCAAAGTTTACATTTAAGTATTGTGTCTTCCAGAGATGCGACACGATTTTGAGAAAAACCCCACCATCTCAAACACCTTTACATGGAAAAAAATTCGAAAATTTTGATTAAAATACGGTATAGTAAAGATATGTATATGGCAAACAAAATGTATATCTTGAATTTTCTGGGAATAACCTCTATAGACCTTTATTTTGAATGAATTTTGCTGAATATTGCGTAACTTTAAACCAAAAGAGATAGACAAAAACTTACTACACACAAAATATAGATCACGCTAAAACACACAATTTATGTCATTATGTTTTTTAAGTGGAATTTACCATTCCTGAGATAATCCTAGTTATTTATTTCAGATTTAAAATACTTTTTTCACAGGAAAGTTGTTATTATCTGGCCCTGCATTTCAACCATATGGCAACCAGCTTTCAAAAGATTTTACTATCGTTTTAGGCTAGTTCATTCCTTTATTTTCCTTCTACTTACAAGGAGGCAAGTAATTAAGACAATTTCTGCTAATGTTATCACTATTATCTATAAAATAGATCGAATAATATGCTTTTTAATAATAATTTACTAAAGCGATGTAGAGCCATGGGAATGGAACGCTTCAGATTTTTTACTTCAAAAACTTATAAAAACAATTAATTTAACAAAGGTTATGGTGTACAAATGGTAGTGTGAGGTTTCCCAGCTTCAGCAAAACACTAGGCATTTCCGTCTTGTGTTTCCTGTACGGTAAACAAACTCTTCTGCTATACTCGTTGCACGCGATAGTCATATGGTATTGTTTTTTGTTTATTTCTCTGTGTTAGATTATAACAGTACCACGTTTATTGTTTCTATAGTTTGCAACGTATTCTTAAATATAATTATTTAACTTCAAAATCTGCTAACACAGATAATAAACATATGTTAAGCAGGTTCGCCAATGCAATTCCAAGTTGACCAACACAAATGGATGACTAAATTATTTTCGAAGCTTGCGTATTCAAAACGATATCAATTCCTATTAAATTAACATGTGAAACGCGGATTGTAATGGGATGGAATTGCATTCAAATCGATTTCAACATATTTCTGGACGTCCAGTCGAAGTGACTTCCTCCGAAATTATTCACAAAATCCAGGATATGGTTTTGAGTGATCAATGAATCAAAGTTTGCGGAATGATAGGCAGTGTTCTCAATTTTGCATGAAAAATTAGTTCTGACAAAGTTCTCGGCAAGAGGGATGCCACGTTTGGTCTCAATAGAGAATAAACGCAATAGTGTGATCGATTCAGAAGCTGGTTTGAGACTTTTCCGTAACAATCCTGACGAGTTTCTACGTCGATACATAACTGTTGATGAAACATGGATACACTACTACACTCAAAACAAAAGTACAGTCGAAACAATGGGCTTTTAGAATTAAACCGTCTCCGAAGAAGGCAAAGCAGGTGAAATCTGCAGGCAAGATGATGGCTTCAATTTTTTGGGAAGCACGCTGAATCATCTACATTGATCACTGGCAGAAAGGAAGAATGATAAATGGAGAGTATTATTGCACCGGTTGAACAGAGGAATCAAGAAGAAAAAGATTCTCATCCATCAAGATAGTGCAATGGTGCATACCCACGTAGTTCCGATAGCGAAAATTAAGGTTCAAATTACAACAATATCCACTGTATTCACCTCCTCTCACTTTTTTTATTTCCAAACTTGAAAAAGTGCTCGGCAGAAAACGATTCACGTCTAACGAAGAGATCATCTCCCAAACAGATGCCTATTTTGAAGACCTTCCAAAATCCTATATTTTGAAGGCTTAAAACAGTTGGAGATACGCTGGGGAAAGTGTATCGAACTACAAGTGGATTATGTTAAAAATTGAAAGAAAAAAATACCAGAAGTGTTTGATCACCCTCCCTACATTTCAACCACAATGAGTTTAAGAACTGTACACAGATGGCTCAAGAGACAGAGCAACTGTTTTTGCAGAGGGCATTGGAAAGCTATTGCATAGATATGACAAACGTTTGAATCTTCATAGTTAGTATGCTGGAAAGCAATTAGCTATGTTGTAGATGGGGAATCAAATGAAAACAATAAGCATATAATTAAAATGTGAAGTCAAGTACATTCAGCACCTACAAATACAGGAAACTTAAGCCAGATGGCTCAGAAATTTCGTCTGGGACTGGCAGTCAAGAGGTCATAGGATCCACTCACTTCCATGTGCTGGAGGAATGTATTGAACATCATGGAGACTGTGCTCTAATTTTGTTCAACAAATTCGTTTTAAAAAAAATAAATTGTAAGGTTTTTATTTGACTCTACCTTGTAAATTTGCTTTTGATATTGCTTTTGCTTTCATGCCCTATCAGAGTTTGAGAAAAAGAAAATTACACTTGTAGGTCCTAAATTTTAAAAGAAGGAAGAATAGAGGTAAGAAGTACAGAGAATGAAAGAATGGAGGAGAAAAAAACAAACATAAAACAGCTTATAATCAATGGCAGTTATATAGTAGAGTGTTATGTACATAGTACATACAGAAGGTATTGTATTCCATCCAAAAATTAGATACCAAAATTTCACTGGAAATAGGTACATGCTTTGAGGCACACTGAATTCAAAAATAGGCATTGTGTGTCAGTCTGTATGTGAGTGTCTTGTGCATTTGTTTGTAGACAGCATAACTCAAAAACTAAAAGTTAGTTAATTATCAAACCTGGTATTTAAATTTGGCATCTTCCAATGCTGTGACATGAAGATCTTCTGGAAAATCCCCCTACCCCAAACTATCCTTTACATGGAACCTGTTTCAAAACTTTTTATTTTCTAAAAAATTGCTCTATTTTTATTAAAGCCCTTTACGCAGAAAATAAAATTTATATCCTGAATTCCTTTTCATTCTGAATGACTTTTGCATAACTAGTAAACCATAAAAGCTAGAAAAAAATGAACTGCACAAAAAAGTAGATCTTGTTAAAATATATAATTTATGCAATGTGCAGTTTTTTTGTACAGCTAACCATTTCCAAGATAGTCCCTGTTATTGGTTTCAATTTTAAAATATTTAGAACTTTTCTCAAATGGGAAGCCCCACCTGTGTCATATCTCTTTTGTTTTACTCCTGGCATGAAAGAGAACCAAATATAAATGACAATAGCATAGCTAAATTTGACTATCTTTTTAGCTTAGTGTACTCCTTTATTTCCCTTCTACTTATAAAGAACTTAGTTTTATCTTGGTTAGTAGTATAGTAGACAGAAGAATAAGCTTCTGTAAGAATAATCTGTTTGCAGACTGACTAGAAAAAGTCATGTGAATACAGCACATTAGATCTCTATCTTGTGCAGCTACAACCACGAGCTTGCTAATGGGTTGCAAAACTAAAATTGGAGAGTCAAAGATTATTTAAAAAAGGGAAAAGGAAACGTTTTTCTTCTCTCTTTTACCAAATTTGTAAAAAATGTAGTACATTCTGTTACCATTAATATGCTTGTGGTTTCTCCTTTCAAATACATTTCTTTATGTCCACTTTTACTTTGAACAGCTGTTTACCAACTCAAAAGCTGTTAGGGAACAACAGACATGCAACATCAGCATGGTATCAGAGCAACAGAATTCACAGTGCTATTTAAAAAGCTTGCAACCTACATGCAAAGCGCTTTCAATTGCAGAGCCATGTCACATGGATATTTGGAAATGGAAAAATGGCGTGTTATTTATGGATGCTCTTTAACTGCTGTGGTTCTCAGCATCCCATTCTAAATTGGGCATGAAAGACCGCTTAATTTTGTTCAGAGGCCTCTCTATCAGGCTTGAGGTTCTTTTACGTGCCATAAATCTATGACATGGGACCAACGGCTTTACTTCCCTTCCGAAGGAAGCCATGCTAAGGATTTTTACGCCCGAAAAAATCCATTGTCCTCCACCGGGTTTGAACCCGCGACCTTGGATATATGAGGAGGGCAATGATATGAATATTAGGGTTACCAATGAATTGAAATAGTGTATTTTCACTTATGATGTCATCCTATACCTATAAATATTCTGTAATTCCTAAAAGTTTGTTATATGTTTTAAAAATTGATTCATAAGACGATTAAATAAATGTGTCCCTTAATAATTAGTATTTCAAAATAGGCACCACAGTTTTAGAAGACTTCTAAACACTTAAAATGGTTTTACCTCCTTTAATCATATATTTATTTATTTATTTTACAGCTTTAAATCCAACAGGCACAGGTTAGGATTATAGAATATATTCTTAGACCTTTTAACTAATAAACATTGGGAATATTTTAAATACAGTTTTTAAGTTTTAGTTTTGAGATATTTCTGCCAATTATTGTGATATTTAGAATCAGCTGCATCATACAAAAAATAAAAAGAAAAAACCTACAGATAAAAAGGATGTTTAAATGATTAAGGAACCCACATGAGAAAGCAGTTTAACATATTTAGCTATTGATAAGAATAACTACAAGTATATAACAAATATTTAATAATTTTATCTTTCATCCACATACATATAGTAGGTAAAAGGAACTATTATATCCCACCCAAACATTTGATATAGAGATTTCATTGGATATACAAGGAACATCCAGAAAGTGACAGACAATTTTGCATATCTAAACAATAATGAAAGTTTTCAACAAAAAACTTTATTTACAAAGTTACAGTATTTTACTCTATTTTTCAATGTAATCGTCATTGCTATCAAGGTATTTATTGTCACATGTTACCGATTTTTCAATGCTGATGTTATACTCTTCCACCACTAAAGGTCTGAGCCCAGATGTCACCGTCAGTTGGTGGTCTTCATGGCTGGGAAATCTTTTCCATCCAAAAAGTTATGTATGATAAGCAAAATGAAACAGGTTTTTCTGAATTCTTTTATCAACATTTACTTTCAACTCCACCAAAAGATTGATGAACTTTCATTCCATTCTTTGTCATGCACATTGGTTCTTCCTTAAATACTTTTAATATATGTGCTTTTTCCTCGCTTAAGATTCATTCATTGCATAATCACCATACATTTACGCTATTTGCCTATAAAATTTAATTGGCTGAACATGTACATTCAAAAAAACAAAGAAGTTCTTTGGCAGCAGAAAAGTATAACATTGGCCTTGAAAATCTGGTACCATGTGACAGTAAACGCCTTCACAGAATGGAGATGTTTTGATAAATAGAGTAAGGTACTGATATTTTGTAAATAAAATTTTATGTTGATATCTTTTGTTATCATTTAGTTATACCAAATTGTCAGCCATTCTCTGGATGGCCTTCTTATAAGTATTTTAAGAGAGACACAGGCAGTTTAAAAGACATTTAAACACTTAAAATGGTTTTACCTCCTTTAATTACATATTTAATTACATTTAAACCGAAGCAGGTAAAAACCAGGATTACAGAATATAATCCCAGACCTTTTAACCAATAAACATTGGAAACATTTTAAATACAATTTTTAGCTTTTTAGATATAGATAATTTTTGTATCTCTATTTTTACATTAATTTGAAGTATATCTGCCAATTATTGTGATGTTCAGAATCAACTACGTCGTCTAAAATAAGCAAAAGAAAAAACCTATACATACAAAAAGGTATATTTAAATGACTAAGGAAACCACATGAAAAAGCAATTTAACATATTTAAGAATAACTTTGAGTATCTAACAAATATATAAAGGACTGCCACCGTGGTCGAGTGGTCTGCGAGCTGACTTCTCACCTGGAGGTCCCGGGTTCGATTCCCGACTGGCACTGGGAATTTTTCTTTAATCAAAACTATTCCCTATCCCCCACAGAGTCTGGAAGTATGTATGTGAGAGTGAATGTGTGTTTGTGTTTGATGAAAATAAAATGATTTAAGCCAAACAAAAAAAAAAATCTACAGATGAGTTGTTTCAAGTGCAAAGCCCCTGATATGACCTTAGATGTTAAAGGGGGGCCATATAAATGAAAAAAAAAAAAATTAAAGATTTTTACCTTTTTACTACCCACATATAGCAGGTAAAAGGAAGTATCTTTTTTCCACCCAAAAATTTGATATAGAGATTTCATTGGATCCATAGGTTTTAAACATCTCTGCCTCTAAACAAATTTTTGTAGAAAAAGGTCTATGCATGTGTATTTCTGAATAGCATAGGTCTAAAAGAAATATCAATAAATATTATACTTTGTAGTTATGTTTAATTGTTCCAAGAATATGATATGAAGATTTTAAAAAAAATTGCAACTCTCCAAACTACCTACAGTATGGAAATTACTTTTGTTGTTTTTTATTTTCTTAAAAATGGCTAACAAATTTGATAAAAATGCCGTATTTTACTTGACAAGTGAATGTATATCCTAAATTTTCAGGGAAATAGCCTGTGTAGACCGCTTCATTCAGAATGACTTTTGTATAATTGGTAAACCATAAAGGATATAAAAAAAATGCAGATCTCCTTAAGTTCCACAAATCGTGTGAAATAAAATTGTTGTGATGATAATAATTGGTTTGAATTTTCAAAAGGATAGTTTTTTCAAATGGTAATTTTCTTCACTTTTCCGCATAGACATATCAAATTTCAAAATCAAGACATATGTACTTTTTTTTTAAAAATCTGCTTATGACTTTAGCTGCTTGTGTATACAAAAATATGTATAAATTTGAAGATAGAACTATAAGCATTTTTAAGAATGATTTATAAAAGAATGGGTAGAAAAAGTCATGGGAATCCAAAACATCAGGTTTTTAATTTAAAGGTTTCTTTATACTACAATATATGTTAAGATAATTTTTAACAAATATTTGTTTAAATTATTTTGGATGGGGAAAATATGGAAATAAATTTAATGAGTACTTGATGGTCTCAAAATTTAGTCTGAAGTTTCCTTTAGCTAAGAGTATGCAAGAACCCAATGATATACTTTAATTATTTATTATTAAAATAAAAAGGAGTAAACATAAGGTAATCAATAGCATAACCCAATCCTGGTTGCATTTTATAAATTATATTTAGTATAAATAATTCAACTAAGTGATAAATCATTGAAATGTATTACAATTTGGTGGAGTGTTAAATATATGCATTCTTGAAGCCTGACAAAAATTATATTTTACAAGAAGAACTAAACAGGCTACTTTAAGTTAAAATATCAATGGTATTCAACTTTGAGTTTATATATGACATAACGTATTATTTCTTAATTATGGTATTTTTCAGATCATGATGGCCCTGCCCCATCCTTTTTCCAAAGTCAGCCTAACTTTAAAGTTTGCAGTTGGGGTTTTCTGGCTGGAACCAACCCTCACTGTTTCCAAGTCTTCCACTTAATGGTCCCTTAACTGAGGCGAGATTCTTGGCTTGCAAGCAAAATCTCTAAGAAACAGATTTTACTAAGTTGGCTCTCGCCCCTAGAATAGGTTCGTCTTTTGTTTGCTAATGGTCATTGACTAGTGGAAGGGGGAGCGATCCCGTTTGAACATCCTAATTTTTTGAGAAAAGTATAACCTGTTGTTAAGTGATGTGTAAGCATTTCGCTTAAGGACATGTTTGACTGAAAGTTTGAAATTCCAAACTAATAACGCTAGCTTTTAGAAGTTTATACAACAGATATAATGCAAATAAAGTATAGTGCAAATTTCATCCTTTTTGCTCCAATGTTGTTAGTAATGATCAAATTTATTTTCTTGTCACATCACAAAAAAACCCCTTATGACAAAAATAATAAAATTTTGGTCTAATATTTTAACCATTGGTTCACAGTACATCTTCTTTTTGAAATTTCCCTAGGTTTATCTTCTATAGTTTAGGCTCCAAAAATATTTAAAGTTATGAATCTGCTTTTTTTGTCATAAAAAATAAAATTTTTGTGTTTGAAAATTAATACCATATGCTTAAATAATCTAACAGTATAACCTAGGGAAATTTTTATTCATTATACCTCTGTGAACATGTACAGCAAATTTTATTTGTGTAACAGAAAAACTGCGAGAAAACAATGAGCATTTTACAGAAAGAAAAATGCTTAAAATATCATTAGTGGGAAAACAAGATTTGAATGCATGGCTGACATGGTTCACCATGTTGGTAGGTTGGAACCAGCTTTCCTTTTCCTCTCCTCTGCTGCTGCCTTTTCTGTGCTTTTCTTCTTGCATTGCTGCTTTTCTTGTGCACAACTTCATTTTTTATTTTGCCCTCAAGATCTCGTCGAACTGAAGTTTTACTTGCTAAGTCCAGTACAATTTCACCTCTAATGCGTTGACTTAAGGTATTTAAAAATAATACTGGTGCCCAATTATACGTTTTTTGTTTTCAGGAATGTTTAAATTATCTTATGGAATGAAATAAAACAATAGATTTTTTGTGATTTATCATGAGATTTCAGTCATACATATCCTTAAGGCATTTTTATTTCAAAATGTGTAATATTGCTACCACTGAAACAATCGAGGGAAATTATACTTTGCTTTTCATTGCTTAATTATGGGCTAACTTGGTAGAAGTTCTGCAGTGTTTAAATAAAAGTATTTAATTCTCCTATAAAGCAAAAGATGTGGTACACAACAATGAACTGATTTATTTTTTTTGGATAGTGTTTAACGCCCACTTTTACAGTGATGACACTGGTGATACATGGAGCCCCGGTGGAATGTGATGGTGGAGGAAACTGGAGAAAACCTGCCCCTGTGCCACTTTGTCCACCATCAAAGCACTTACCAGAATCACATTAAATCGAATCAAATAAATATGGAGAACTGAAGCATATGTACTAGTGGAGTCAGAAAATGAATCACATAATATCATTATCACATTCATGTGAAGAGACAGAAAAAGAAGAAACAAGAACTGCAAATGTTATTTTCATGATATGTTTTTAACAAGGATAATACATTGTTCCAATTAATTTACTAATTTCACTCTAAGCATTATCATGTACATTAGCATTAGAATAATAGTTATTAGTTTGTCATGGAACTGTTGATAGCTTTCAAAGAAATGGTTAAGCTTTTCTTTATTTATTTTGCAGATCTGCAAACTTAATGCAACACAATATTCCAGCCTAACCTCAAATAAACAATTTAGATGTTTTAACAATATAACACATTCTTTGGTTTTTTATGAAGCCTTATGACAATTAACAATTATAAGTGGAATAAAAGTTCCACTCCGGCTGTTGAACAAATTAATATTCTTACCATTGAATTCTTTTTGATTTGATTTGAAGTGTTTCAAGTGATACACTTCCTTTAGCTTGTTTCCATTAAAAATCATTGTAAAAAGTTAATTAAAATATTCTTTTTGATTCACTTCTGGCAAGTGGGAGCAGACCCTCATACTTAATAAAGTACAGAGATAATATATGGGATCATATCCTTAGCATAGCTGCTTGCCAAGCAGGAGACCTGGGTTCGACTCCCAGTACCAGCTTGGGGATTTTTTATTATTTGGAGACCTGGTCAATGTTGCACTCAGCCTCCAGAGGTCCCTGAGGGGCCATTTGAGAAGCTACTTGTTGGGGAAGTAGTGGCTCCAGGTATGAGAGGACCGCATTAACCAGCCGGGAGGGAATTGAGGCACTGACCACGTCTCACTCTCCAATACAGCACCCCATCCACATGATGTCTGTCATGGACCGAAATGGGGGACGCAGCGGCCAGGCGGTAAGCCAAAGTCCTTGTGAGCTATCATACCATGCAGTTATTATAGAGGTAATATATTGTTGTTCCTGTATATTGCTGATTGATCCTTTGCAATTCTTGGGTACTGACTCAATATTTTATTATTGTTTGCAGTGTTAGTTAAAGGTATGTTTATAAGATGGGACGTCAAAAGCAGGAAATATTTAAATGACTCCAGGAAATTGAAAATAAATCTCTAACGGCACCTGAATTTGTAACAGTTGTTTCAAGCCAGGCTCTTGACTTCAAAAGACAGACCCAGGGAAAATACCAACAACATAGACAAATACAGTAAAGAAAATATTGTTAAGAAAATGTTGCTGTGAAAAATAAATACTAGCGGCATTCAATAAGTCCTTAGAAAATCCAAGAAATTAACTCAGAGCATCGAAAAAAGTTTGTGTTTAGTAACTGTTGTCTCTTATTAGATGGCAGTTAAAGTTTCAGCTATATCCATCATGTGGTTTCGTTGCCATAGGCCATTGAATCAACGATCTTGTGCTTTCTTAGAAAGATGGAAAAAACAAGTTTTGTGCAATGATTAAACACTTCTATTTAAAAGGCTTAACACTGAAAGGGATAAAAACTGAGTTGGATGAGACTCATGGCACATCTACTCTTGTGCTTGCAATAATTTAAACTGGATAAATGAATTTAATCAGGGCTGTGCGTCCTAAAATAATGAGCATTGTTCCAGATGTCCAGTAGAAGTATCCTCTGAAATTATTGACAAAATCCAGGATATGGTTTTGAGTGATCGACGAATCCAAGTTTGCAAAATAGTAGAGGCCACAGGCATATTACAAGGTACAATGCTCTAATTGTTCACCAAAAATTAGGTCTGACAAAAGTCTCGGTAAGATGTGTGTCCTGTTTGCTCTCAATAGAGAATAAATTCACTCGTGCAATTGATTTGGAAGCTGGTTTGGCACTTTTCCGACGCAATCCTGACGAGTTTCTGCATCAATATATAACTGTGGATGAAACATGGATACACTACTACATTCCAGAGACAAAAGTACAGTCGAAACAGGGTTTTTAAAGGTGAACTAGCTCCGAAGAAGGCAAAGATGACGAAGTCTGTAGACAGGGTGATATCCTCGGTTTTTTGAGATGTACATTGATCTTGCGGAAAGAAAGAATAATAACTGGAGAGTATAAATGCATTGTTATTGCATCAGTTGAACAGAAAACTGAAGAAAAACCACCCCCATCTGGTAAAGGAAAAGATTCTCTTCTATCAAGACAATGCAAGAGTGCACAGCTGCGCAGTTTCAATGGCAAACATTATAGAATTAGGGTTTGAATTACTATAGCATCCACCATATTCACCAGATTTGGCCCACAATGACTTTTATTTCCAAACTTGAAAAAGTGGCTCAGTGGAAAACAGTTCACATCTAAAGAAGAGGTCATCTCTCAAACAGATAGCTATTTTGAGGACCTCCCGAAATCCAATTTTTTGGAAGGCTTAAAACTGTTGGATATATGCTGGGAAAAGGGTATCAAGCTAAAAGGAGATTAAGTTGAAAAATAAAAAAAATTAACCCAAAATATTTTGTTTTTCTATCTTTTTCTAAGGACTTATTGAAAGCCCCTCAAAACTTAGATCATGCATTGAACATGGTACTTTGTAGTGTGGAAATTAATGCCTAGTTTATATTATATCTAGTTTTAGCTTTTGGAAAAAACAGTGTGTACAGACAGAAGAAAGTGTTATCTGTCACAGAAAGTATTGCATATCTGAGAGAAGCCAATTATTAAGACAGTATTAAGTGGACTATGTCTCACCAAACTTTTCTAAACATCAGTGTTAAGAACATTACCATCAGTGCCCCATATATTGCTTTCTGCTAAAGTCTAAATGTGTTACTGTTGTGTTCCGTATGCTTCCATATTTGCCAACTTTTAAAGTCTGTCTGTAAAATGAATGCGAGAGGTCTTTTTACAACTTTACAGAAAAAAAGGGATTTTTATATCTTTATGGGCAGATTCAGATCATCAAAAGGCATTCAATTCTATTACATTATTATTGTAACTTAAAATTGCATACTGTACTTCGCTAATTGCTATGATAGACCAGAGCTTATCTGTGTGTCTATCCATCATGATCATGGTTCCTCTTCACTGGGCTGCAACAAAATCTTTAGCATGCACCATTAATGCCCTCTAGTAACCAGTAGTAAATGGGCATGAATATTCAGTAATGGATGACATAAACTGTAGCCAACTCTCTCATGCAAATTGATATAATATGCAGTACTGCCATAAGTTCTGTCAGTGCTTTCAATGCATTATTACTAAATAAAACTATGCAAATCCATTAATATATACATATTCTGAAAGAACACAAAAAATGCTACAAAATGAACATATTCTCATTTGAAATGCTCCCCATGTGTGGAAACGCAGTGGCAGAGACACTGAGACCACTCATCAACAGCCACATGAATCGAGTCCAGTGGAATTTTCTTGATGGCTAATGCAATTGATTTTTTGAGATGCTCACTTTAATATTGTAGCACCTCTTTTGATATGTTATTATTATGAACTTCTGCCACAGAGAATAGTTCAATGCCAGTCAGTAGCAGCGATGAACCATGGGATATTGGCTGCCAACCTCTGCTGCATAGTTTTTGCTTTCTCCATATGTCGTTAACAAAGCCTGGTATTGAGCCCAGTGTATCTCATTTAATTTTTCAGTTAGCAAATGCCTTGTGTATCTTTTATTTTATCTAACATGTAATTCATCCTTCAAAATACTAGACATTGTTCATGAAGGGATATTCATTTCGCAAGAGAAAATTGTTTATTTATGCAAAGGATTGCGTCTTAAGTCATCATTACACAAACAGCATACACACCAAAGAGGGCAGATCTGATACAATCTGGTTTCTTTAAAATGTGCTATTGTCCGAAAAACAAATTGTTCATTGAAGCCAAGAGATTTCAGCTTCAGAAAAATTTCTTTGGCTGGCTATCCACAATGAAAACAATGCCAATACAACAGTACAATTTTCATACATTTCCCACTGTGTCTTTCTCTTTGCCTGTTACTGGCATACTGCAAGCTGTTTACTCGTGGAATAGTAAAGGTGACCTTGTGGACGACAATATACCTTTCTTCATTCACAATTCCCATACTCTGTATGTTTAAACTTTACTGACAGATCTTATGGCAGTACTGTATATATATTATTTTCTTCCATCCTTCAAGTTGACAGCTTAGGATTGTGAATCACAGAAACTTAAATAAAGACCATCTTATGTGACTAATTTAAAGTTGAATACCACTGATGTATGCATGCCTGTAAGTAAACCCTTGAAAAGCTGCAAGGTAAGAGGTATTAATCAGCTCTTGAACATAACATAAGAAAATAATTGGTTTTATTAAAATTAAAATATACGACCAAATTAAGTACAAAAATGTCTTGTAGAATTAGCTGACATACCAGAAATTTATTTTTATTTTTAAATATTTTGGATTTCCTACTATTCTATAAAATTGATAAATGTTATTTCTTAATTTTTACCCTAAGCCCTTCAGTTTCTATGCTACCTTCTCATGAAGTTAAGTATTAAGATTAATTTGCATTTTGGATTATTTATAAAATTAGCATATATGTTATTGATAATTTAAGTGTACCTAAAAGTTCATAATATCCATGTAATCTGTTGAAGTTTCTTTATGTTGCTGAATTATTACAGATTGGCTCTAGAATTTACTTTCTTAATTGAAGTAAAGCAAAATTTATTTTTATCCATCAGTTTTATGTGGTTTTTAAAGCTAGTATGCTTTACATAAAATATATTGTTAGTTCAGACTATATAGGGTGGGGAATAGAGATGAAAGTACTTTATGACGTGTGAAGAATATAATGAGAAGTATATACTATTTGCTGTTATTAGTTATGCTATAAAAATATCTTACGTTTTGGAATGCAGTAAAAGTATGAGATGCAACACTGCCCACAGGCCTGTGCACATCTGTTTCAACCCTGTTATCATGAGCTAGGGAGTGGAGCAATCTGATATACAGGAGTTTAAAAAATTGGAACAAATGTGAACATTTTAATCCTCATGCTATTCTCAGTTCAAGCTGAAAGCTTACATATCCCAGCCTGTATTTCGCGTAATTTGTTTCACATTTATGCGGATGAATAAGCAATAAAATATGCTGTCATGCAGTTTGTGGAAAGTTTGCTGTGAGATATGCCAGATGCAGAATAGCACAAAATAAAACTGAAATATAAAAAGAATAAGGAAGAAAGTAACAAGATGTACAAGAAGTAACAGTGACTTGTAAACTGCTATTTATTTGGTTCACCCAATATTTGTGTTCAGAAAACTTTTGGACCCATTTTTACTCACATAGTGCAGTGCTTTCTGTTATAATTGTGTTTTTATAAAGGAATATTCTATATATATATTGAGTAAGGTTGTGCAGGACTATTTTTATTAAGTTAATGCCTTATATATGCACAGTCAAGGAGAAACATGCGCTAAAAATAATCAGTGCACAAACGAAGATTTGGGATTAATCAACCAATTGCTGTAAAAGATTTAATCATTTGTTTGATATTTTTAGAATACTAATTTGTTTGTTCTTTGTCCATTAATTATCACCAGTATAAGTATAGTCACTTATAGTCAGTTAACTTGTTTTGTAAGAGTTAAAATCAGGATTATGGAAGCAACACACATTCTACATAAAACATCAAGCACATAATAATTATTCATATACTATGTAAAATGAAAAAATAATAGAGTGAAACAAAAATTCAAAAGTCTAATCCTATGAAACAACATCGATGCATGCTTTGTGGGAGTTTACACTTATTTTATATTCAAGCTACATCACTACACACTATGCATTGCCAACACTACAGCATTAAACCCAGCTGCACACAAAACAAGAAGACAAGCAGCAAGAGAGCAGTGATGAAAAAACAGTCTCTGAAAATGAGATAAAAATTTAGCCACGTGATCGATTAAGTGATTAATAAATTCCAGTTTAACCATACGCATTGTGGGCGAACCTACAAAGCAAGTACCTAATTACGTTACCGCAGTAATGTAACAAACTGAACATATTACTGCTAGAACAATCCACACATCTACTAGTGTCCCAATTAGCTACAACAAATCATAAGTTAAATGCAAAATAAATATATACCGTAAACACAAAGTCCATCAGTAGGACCACAAAATATACTAAAACAATTTAAGTTGCCCACTGAAAATAAAATATATTGGCACATGCATCTGTTGTTAAGTGAAGATAGTATCATTTTAAATAAACAGAACACTCTACATTAACATAAAATAATCTATAAAAGTAATAAACTAAATATTATGTTATCAAAGAAGAACAATTTAATTACTCACATTTTACTGTTCATATTTCCTGAAATTAACTCATATATAGTGAAAATATATTAAATTGTTTTAATACTTCCAGAACTTATATATAGATATAAAATTGCGTAACTATTTTGTTTTGCATGTAATAAATAAATGTAAAGTGCAAGTATCATGAATGTGCAAACACTAAACACTTAAAAATGTCACCACTGCCATCTTGCTTTTTTGTTTTTTCACGACACAGAACTGCCACGAGCACATTTGGAAAGAGAAAAATGTTTTAAAGTTTAGGCAAACAAATCCGAAAAGTCCTTTTCTCATGAAGGTTAACCACAATAACAACAATTATTTACAAAAATTTATGTTGGATTTTTTTCTATTTTTGCAAGTATGATTGCGTTATATTTAAGCCAGATTGTGATGTTGTGCGTAATGGTCATGGCCTTTAGGTATGTTTGTTATCTTATGCTCAAGTTGTTTGTATTTAGTATACCCTTATTACAGTTTTGCACTGGCTACCAATGTAGCTCAACTTTCTAATACACATAAAATGCATACCTTAACCTGTATTAGATGTATGTTAGATATTTAAAATGAATTTTTGGAAACCTGTGGCCATTACCAGATAAAAAGCAAGTTTAGCAACGTCCATGTTAAAGGAAACTGAATTGTAGAAACTGTAGAAAAAAAGTTTTCTAAGCAAGAATAATTCACATGAAGAAGAAAGAGTAGAGAGAAAGTTTTGAGAACCTGTGAAAGTCTACCACTTCATTTAATGTCATTAAGATGCTTTATAACTAATACACTAATAAAATTCCTCAAATGTACACCATTTTTCAGAAACTATTAATCCAAATTCCTAAGACAAGCTTGCAAAGAGAAATCTAACATGTATTTGCTGCAATATGAGCTCAAATTTTAGCAATGAGGTCACATAAAGCTCTGCTTTTCTTAATTAGCCTGTCATTTTTTTTATCTTTTTTACTTCACATCACTCAAAAATATAAGCTTGTAAGGGTTTATCTCATTAGCAAGCATTATTCACTATATAATAATGCTTATAGGTGAGGAATATATCGCAGAGGTAACATATGGGTATAAGCATAACCCCAAAATAAAGAGGGGAAGTCAATGAAAAGGCAAGAAAAGGATTCTCTTATAATGGGAAAAGTCCTTTACAATAAATTGTAAATTAAATAAAAGATTTAAGTGGCAACATGATTTTAAAACAAATAAAATCTTGTTAAAGTATGCAAAAAAGAAAAGAAAATTATAAATAAAAAAATTGAAAAGTTTAAATATCAGAAAGCTATTAAGAAGGTTTCTACTCTTAAGAAAATAAAAGATAATTGCATTTTTAAAAAATGTACTTATCACCCTTGGGCAAATAAAAAATATCACAATTAATATTTTCAAAAAGCATGATATAATGTAAGTTTCTCAAAATAAATATACCATAAAAAAAGTCTTAGGTGTTTCTAAAAAAAAGACAAAATTTCAAAAAATAACAAAAATCTAGCAGTTATCAATTAAATTGTTTAAATTGTGACCCTGTTTACATTGGTAAGACCAAAAGTCATTTGGAAACCAGAGTTAAGGGACACTTTAAAAATATTAAACATAAACAAATTGATAAATCAGCTGTGGCAGAACATTTGTGGAAATTTTATCATGAAATAAATCCAGACGTTAAATTATTGAAGCTTTTAAATGGACTCATAGGTTTAATGGTTTGGGATAAAATATTAATATTAAAGAATCATGCAATGAATTTTGATATACCAACAATTGATTCTCTCACCAAATTTGTTATCATTCCAGTAGTTAGCAGTACCTTAGTACACAATTCACTTAGTAGTAATGTAAGTATACAACAAGAGCAAACAGAAATTTAGCTGATGATGCAATAGATATTTTGATTGCAAAACTAGTCTCTCTTTTTTTTTTTTTTTTTTTTTTTTTTTTTTTTTTTTTTTTTTTTTTTTTTTTGATGCCAGCTTTTACTACCAAGGCAAGGAAACTAGTCTTCTGGATTTGAAACAGATAAATGAAGAATTGTTACAAATTATTAATTGTTATATTAATACCTTGTTAAAGTGCTTATATAACTTACTATTGTTGTTGAGAGGTGTATTGTGATGCTGTAGGCTAGAATGTTGAACTATGGTACCTATCAATTGGGGTGCAGATTTTGTGTCCTAGAGAGAGAACTGGTACCCACCCAGGGTTTTAAAGAAAGAGAACTGTGCTAGGCAGCAGTCCTGGCTGGGGTGTGGAATGTGGTGTGTAAGTGCCTATGATACTGTTTTTGGGTTGAAAGGTCCAGGTCCTTTACACACTTTAGTGCCATAGAGTTTATATGTATATATTGTTATTGAGAAATAACATTGTTTTCTTGTAGCTGTTTTCTTATCAACTTATTTCAGAGCACACATTAGTGAAAGTGATGATGTTAAGTGAAATAATCAGTAGGATTTAGGATTTGCATACAAATGACTACGGTCAGAAGCTGTTGAAGAGTTGACAAACATTGAATCAAAATGGGGGATGAGGAAGAAAAGATTATATGAAATGAAAACAAAATGGATGAAAGGAAAGGTAATGATGGGGAAATTGGTGGAATAAGTGGTGGGGGAAACCAGAGAAGCTGGAAGAAATCTTTACAGATGCCACTTTGTCGACACAAATATCACATTATTATTATTATTATTATTATTATTATTATTATTATTATTATTATATTTAAAATAATGTAAAAGGGAAAACTATTATAGACAAAAAGTCACAGGTATGGGTTAAACTAAAAATATTGTCCACAGATATTTGCTCATTGTCTTTCTATTAAAGCAAATTCTAAGGTTTTATAAGTTGCTAGGAAATTAAGACACATCAATACAATAACATTTGTCTATTTACAGTTGCTGGATTTGGATTAATATTTGTGAATAATGGTTAATGTGACCCTAAAAAACTGCACGGTAGACTGTAATAATATTTGGTTTATTTTTAGCAATGCCTATAAAACTCTGTGCTTGAAATGATGGGAGGAATATCAATCAAAACTTTATGTTCAGGAAAAAAAAAATCTTCAAAGAATTGTACTGGTTTTTGTATTTGTTGTTGTTTCTTTTTATTTTATTTTTCCTAATAATTTCCTAAGAATAAATTAGAGCATTTAGCCCAGGAAAACAATTTTGTATTTCTATGAAATAAAAACTGTGACTATGTCCTTATCGCTGTTCTGTGATCTCTTAAGGAATACTAATGTGAATAGTTCTAAGAGTCTGCTAAATCAGAAAATGCATAGCTTAGTTATTAGATTTTAATGTGTGTTTATAGACTATAGTACTTCTAACTCTAATCTTTTGCTAAGGATCATTACGTCATGAAGCTAAGCTGCGTACCAGTTGCCATGGGAAAAATGAGGGGTGAAACACGATTTTTGTATGGCAATGAACATCATGTATCTGGCACGACGGACGCAATGGCAGAGACAAGAGACGCATTTGGATTACGTCACCTGACGCAATAGAAGGTTTACCCGTACGCGCAGACACTTGTTGCTGTGGAGTGGCCTCTTGGTCCGTGTCCTCGTCGCCAGTGCTAGTTTGGTCAGTGGCAGCGGCCGTGGCAGCCGTGGCGGTCGTGAGGTGGCACGAGATTAGCAAGATGGCGGCGGCGCGTGCCGCACCTGCTCGCGACGCCGGGACCAGCACCCCCCGGCTCCCCCCGCTGCTGGGCCGTCGAGAGAACCCCGACGCTATCGTCCCAACGCTACGCTGACTGGATGCCCTAGACGAAGGCCGTCCTCCGTGTACAGCCAAGGGAATCCCTGCAAAACCAGCGGGCCACGTGCCAATGTCTCAACTAACATTATTCTTATCATTTAGTCACTGTCGGTTAATATCACAGGATGGAAATAAAATCACTGGGCTTACAGTTCGTTTTAAGGTTAGGGGAAGTCGGACAAAACCGGGACCCAACGGTTTATTCACTATGGGAATGAAACAGGCAACATTTGTGTTAAACGGATAAACTCATCCCTTGTGAAGAAATCAGTGGTAGCCAATTGTAATTAAGAACATAAAACACATCTTCTGAAAGTGTGCAATGTCCCAGTTTTGTCCAACCAAGTTGGACAAAAACACAATACATTGCAATAAAACAATTATTAAACAAAAGCATGCAGAATATCACAAATAAAACTTATGGAGTTTGAATCTTATCAAACCAACGTCATACAACGTTGATTTAAATTATGTCCTGAAAGTTTTTAAACATTTTAGGCACAAAAATCACAAATGAAACTTTGGTCCTGTTCATCTATCTGCATTGCTGCACGCTTCATGCGCCCACCCTTCCTCCTCGACTGATATCAAGGGTTCAGTGGCTTCTTTTTCACCTCACTTTTGTTAGCTGTTTTGTTTCCTGTCACCTTGAACAATTTTCGCTTCGTTGTTAAATCTTTCTTGCTTTGTTTTTCCACCCTTTATTTTTCTTCTGCTACAAGTTCTAATTTTTAGGGGAATGAAGTAACGATGGTTGTTTTCCCTCGTCGCTTGTCATATATCCTGATGACTCTAGAACCGATCTAAACCGGAATACCGCTTCCCGGTTTTGTCCGACCGCGCCATTTTGAATTAATTTTACTCTAGCGTTTTTTCAAACAACTGCTAGACACTAATACAAAACGTTGAAAGAACAGGTAAATTGTGGGCTATCAGGTGGTGTACTCACTTAAACTAAATCCTTAGGTATTTAAAATCACGAGCGAATATTCTCGACGTCGATTTCTTAATCTTTTACCGTGAAAATTTAAACAAATCACTACTGCAAAATGAGCGGTTTACATGACTTAAGCTCTTTGGACGCTGTTTTGGCACTCGCCTGGAAGTAATTCTACAAGCTTCGGCTATGTATCACCACAAATCAAGCCACAAAACTTGAAACCCGGCTCTCCCTTATGTATGACTGAAATTTCTTGAAAAATCATAAAAAATCGATTTTTTAAATTTTAAGTCCTTAAAATTAAAATTTAAACATTCCTAAATACAAAAAAGGTGTAATTAGGCACCAGACCCTATTTTAATGCCTTAATAAAACCTTAAGAGGTGAAACCATACTGGACTCGGCAAGAAAAACTTCAGTTCGACGAAATTTCTTTCACACCAGGCAAAATAAAAAATGAAGTTGTACAGAAGAAAAGGACAGAAGGCAGCAACAGAGGAGGGAAAAGGAAAGCTGGGTCCAACCTACCAACCTGGCGGATTTTAATGTGCGGCATGCATTCAAATGCTTCTATGTTTTCTCGCTATTGATATTTTCAACATCTTTTTTCCTGTAAAATGCTCCTTGCAGAACAGTTTTCGTGTTGTACAAATGAAATTTGCTGTTCATGTTCACAGAGGGATAATAAATAAGAATGTCTCTAGATTTTACTGTCAGATGTATTTAAGCATAGGTTTTCAATTTTCAAACACAAAAATTACATTTTTATGACAAAAAAAAACAGATTCATAGATTTAAACATTTTTGGAGTCTAAACCAAAGAAGTCACAGAGAAACTTAGAGTAATTAAAAAAATAGATGTATTGTGAACCTAGGGTTAAAATATTAATCCAAAATTTAATTTTTTTTTTTTTTTTTTTTTTTTTTGCCGCAAGGGACTTTTTAGTGACGTGGCCTTATAAGTTTGGAATTTCAGTCATACATGTCCTTAAAGAAGAAGCAACTTGTTGCAGTTACCGGAGGATGATATTTCCATGGAAATTCCATTACGACTTCCCCAGCACCTGCTCTAAACAGTATCAGGACCTTCCTTTCCCTTCGTCAACAAGCCGAACTTTGAGTGGTTGCTATGTTGCCATGTTATACCACTCTATATCACGTTTTCTTAATAGCTTTCAAATACAATCTGGCAACGTTCTTTCACTTTCTTATTATGTGTGAACTGTCACAAGTCCCTTCTTGTTTAAGTGATGCTGTAGAGATTTAACAAGGGGAATACGTTTTTCACGGATACTCTCCTATTGATTTTAGAGATGTTTTGGTTAATGTGCTAAGACATATAAAAAGAGAAATAGTATATTATCTAACTAGATGCAAAAGTCGAGATTTACTAATGAGTGCGTCAAGTTAGATCAGACCGCAGGGAGTCGTCTTAAGACCCACGAGTTAATAAAGCTACTTTTGCACCAAGTTGAATACAACACTTTATCCTAGATACTTGTAATAGACACCGTTGTTATGCAGAATGATAGTGGGGTAAAGTAAACAAAATTCACTCGTTGCCCCGGTAAATAAATAAATGGTTGATAACTACACATTTCCTAAAACCTTCTAACTCTTTTTCGTATAATTTCCGTGAAATCGACGGTAATAAAGCCTCAACTGCTTCTTTTGCTTCATTTAATATAGCATTTGGAACCGATATATTAACGTTCTCAACGTCCATCGTAAACTTGATTTGAAACTAACAGCAATAAAAACAAAATTAGTATTCATACATGGCCTACCATATTTTATAACTATAAGAACACCGCAATTCAATGCCTTATTTAATTTATTACTGTCTGTTGTAAAATCATTAACTGAATATTTGTCATATATTAATTTATCGTATTTGTAGGATAAAATAATGTATTATACGAGTGGACAAACCGTTATTATACACTTGTATAATTAATAACTATTATCTCTGTTTATTTAATGAAGCACGTTTTTAATGCAGGAAATAATTATAATATGGCATATTAAACCTTTTATCACTAAACAGTTTTAATTCTATTACTATTCATCTCGTGAACTTGATTGTTGTTATGGTAACCATTGTAGTTAATCGAAATCAATAAATCGCCATTTTCGATAATGGATGTTAAACTTAAGGATGGTTTTTATGCTGCACAGGACATTGAAGTAGCGGCAAATAGCACCACTATAGGATTATTGCCGGAAAAGAAGACATTATGGAAAAAGTATTATTGGCTTACTTTTTCGACTTATCACAGTGTCTAAAGCCTTCTAGTATTTCTTAAGAGTCATGATTTAATTTATAAATTGCTTTGAAACACTTTTGCAACAGACCTGCTTTTGAAACGGATGTAGATAAAGTTTATTTATGTTTATTTTTTTAGAGAAAATAATGTTAACCGTTATTAATTATTTACATAATTTTGTTTCACTATCGTGGGCTATGATTCGCTATTAGTTTTTAAAAAGGGAATTTTCTGCTATTAATGATTTTGACAATACAAAATAACACCTACATGTTTTTTATATTTCCACTTCAAAAGCTTCTATCAAAATACGATAGTCTTTGACAGCACATGACCCCCAGAAAACTCAATTAAAAGCATCTCTCTGACTTAATGCATATGATTCTCACCAAAATGCCATACAGAATTATTTTCTTCTACTCTTAATAATTCATTTTTTGCTATTAACAGAATATTAATATCAGAAAACTTCCATAAGTTGTTTTCCATATCATAATTCTGATTTGTGGAGCGCCATGAGTCACGACAATGAAGGAGAATTATGTAAGAAATCTACAAATTTTGCCATACTATTTTCTCTGTAAAATATATGATGTGTTAAATTCACGGGTAGTTCTATCTCCATTGTTCAACAAACTACTTTCAAAACAGCGTATTCTTTCAGTACTTCACGTTAACCGAGATCAACATTTGCATTAATGCTGTTATTACACATTTCGTTGTAGATACAAAGGAATAAGAGAATATGCCAGATATTTCAAGAGTTAGTCGCTGTATGATGGCTTTGAAATTCCTTTCTACTTACTTGACCAGAACCCCCCCCCCAAAAAAAACCCCAAAAAACCAATACCAGCCTATTTGGGGAAAGTTTAAATATTTTAAAATTTAAACCAATGACAAGGAATGTTTCGGAAATGGTTAATTCCACAGAAGAAAGAGTATTTGATATATTTTTTGTTTTTCAACGATACCTACTTTTTCTTTGTATCTCTTACGGTTTATCACTTATGCAAAAGTCATCCAGAATGAAGAGGATTTCAAAGATTGTTTCCAGAAATTTTAAGATGTACATCTTATTTGTCATGAAAATGTTTTAAACACATGATGGCGTTATAAGCATTATAAGCAAAGAGGTGAAGACTGTAAGAAAACTACTATGCCATACCAATACAAGGGTCACTCAATAAACAGCCAGTGCTGTTAAAAATAATTTTATTGCGAGAATGGAATACGACAGATATTTTTCAACGTAAGCCTCCCTAAGTTCTATGCACTTATGCAAGCGCTGGATAAGCTTCTCAATTCCATGTGAAAAGAATTCTTGGGGATGTGAATGTAACCAGTTATACTGCTGTCAAGACCTCATCATCATCTGCGAACCTTGAGCGACCAAGAGCTTATTTCAGTGGGTTAAAAATGTGATAATCTGAAGGTGCCAGATCCGGAGAATACGGGGGATTGGGCAGACAGACGAATTTCAGGTCTTTGATGGTATCTAATGTGAGTCTAGCAGTGTGTGGCCTCGCGTTGACATGCAGTAACAATACGCCACTGGACATCAGTCCACACCACTTCCCCAAAATTGTTGGTTTCAAGTGTTGACACATAAGGTTTGCGTGCGTCTCAATGTTTATATTTTAACCTCTCGGCATGTAATGTTCAAGAATTACTCTCTTATGGTCCCAACATGACCTTACCTTTCAGTTTGCATCAACTTTGGTTTTAGAACTCCTCTGCCCACTCATACACTTGTGTTCGACTCAAATAACTTTCACCATATTGCACTGCCATCTGACGGTGAATTTCGATTGATTTCAACCCTTCTGCTCACGCAAATCTAATGACACTCTGCTGCTCCACGCTGGTGCAAACCTGTAACTTGTTTTCACTAAACACCAGCATTCCGTTCGCGAGGCAGTAGTGCCAAGCCATTAGATAATAACTCTAGGATACCACCAAAACATAACAAAGAGGACACGCTTTGTCGCAGTTTTATGTTTTTACTTTCTCTACACGCACATAGTGTATAAAGATGGTATTGTAATGCACCCTAAAATTCGTAACCGAGATTTCACCGGAAATACATGTTTTGGATCCCCAGAATCCCCCCCCCCCAAAAAAAAACACTTTTGGAAAAAGGTCCGTGTGTGCGTGTGTTTGTGGACAGTATGGCTCAAAAACGAAAAGACCGTTGAATACCAAACTTGGTATTTAAGTTTGGCATCTTCCAAGAATGTGAAACGAAGATTTTCAATAAAGTCCCTCCACATCCAACTACCGTTTTATGGAAATTTTTTCTAAAATTTTGATTTTCTCAAAAAAGGCTCTAACAATTTTGATTAAAATATCGTATATTAAAGATATTTACCTGACAAATAAAATGTATATCTTGAATTTTCTGGGAATAGCATCTGAAGACTACTTTAATGTGGATGAATTTTACAAAATTTTGCATAACTGCTAAACTGTAAGAGTTGGACAAAAACTTACCACACAAAAAATGTAGAGCATGTTAAAACACACAATTTGTTATATACAGTTGTTTTGTGGAGTTGATCGTTTTTGAGATATTCGTTATTTTCGGTATCAGCTTTAAAAAAACATATTTTTCTCATACAGGAATTTGTCAACTCGTGTCCATACAAACAAAGGAACTTCAGTCACATAGCAATCAGCTTTTGACTATCACTTTAACCTATGGTACTCCCTTATTTCGCTTCTACTTACAAGGAATCAAGTAATAAGACTATTTCTGCTATTTTTTTTTTCGATTAGCATGAAGTAAATAGAAGTATAAGCTTTTCAACACTAATTTGTTGCAGAGATGTAGAGAAAGTCATGTGAATGGAACACATTAGACTTTTTTTTTACAACTTTTCCCGTTATTTATTGAATCAACATTGTATTTTGGTATGAGCCATTTCCGAGGTTCGGAAGGGAGTCTGAAAAATTCAGTGTTGAATTTATTATTAATGTCTCTGAGATATTCTTTATCGTTGGTTTCAATTGTCAAGTACTTTCTACTTTTTCAATTTCTAAGTCGCTATCCTTTACTTTCTTTCTTTTACGTATTCTTACATAGAGAACTGAAATTGAAAGTCACCAAATAGCGATCCTCTTTTAAAAGTTGACTATCACATTTGTTCAATAGATTTCTCCCGTGTACCAACAACGAAGTGTGTAACAAAACCATTTCTATAACTTTTTATCACGAATAACATAAGGCAAATAAAATAATAATTTGCAATCCAAAACCGTATATTTCACTCGACTTTCATTCTAGGTTAGATCTGGTTAATTCTCTCAATAAAATTCTTTTTTGCAAATTTGGTACCACGAAAACGAGCTGCTTTGCGTTTGAATATTAATGTTTTTACGCTGGCTTTCATTCTGTATGCAGCCCCTTCTAACCGTCGGGATAAAAATGAAGGTGCTTTCAACATCGAAATATGGGCTATAAAGCGAGCCAAATTCCCAGGACATTGCCCGAGAATAATTAGAACTGTATATTCATGTTAATGTCAGAGCAGAGTAGGAAACTGTGACGGAATTAAGGCGAACAACGGAACAATGAGATAATGAAAAATGAAATACGACTGTGCACTAAAGTGAAGTTCGGAATCTGAATCAGTTATTTCTAAGGGTCCACAAGTTGAGAGAAAATTAAATTAAATCGGCTTTTATTTATGGACGCTCTTTAGATGCGTCCAATTCTATATTGGGCGTGAAAGACGCTTAATTTTGTTCTGAGGCCTGTTTGTCATGTTTGAGGTTCTTTTATGCAGATCTACGACACGGGATCATCGGCTTTACTTCCCTTCCGAAGAAAGTCACGCTAAAGATTCTTACGCCCAAAAAAATCCATTGCCCTCTGCCGGATTTGAACCCGAGAGAGAGAGAGAGAGAGAGAAAGAGAGTCAGGCCAAAGTTTCTTACGCCCGAAAAAATCCATTGCCCTCCGCCGGATTTGAACCCAAGAGAGAGAGAGAGAGAGAGAGAAAGAGAGAGAGAAAGAGAAAGAGAGTTATGCCAAAGTTTCTTACGCCCTAAAAAATCCATTGCTCTCCGCCGGATTTGAACCCGAGAGAGAGAGAGAGAGAGAAAGAGAGTCCTGCCAAAGTTTCTTACGCCCGAAAAAATCCATTGCTCTCCGCCGGGTTTGAACTCGAGAGAGAGAGAAATGGAAATGGCGTGTTATTTATGGACGCTCTTTAACTGCTGTGGTTCTCAGCGTCTCATTCTAAATTGGGTGTGAAAGACCGCTTACTTTTGCTCAGAGGCCTCTCTATCAGGCTTGAGGTTCTTTTACGTGCCATAAATCTACGACACGGGACCAACGGCTTTACTTCCCTTCCGAAGGAAGCCATGCTAAGGATGTTTACACCCGAAAAAATACATCGTCCTCCGCCGGGTGAATCCGCGACCTTGGGTATATGAAGTTAGCATGGTAACCATTACACCACGGAGGGCGACGAGAGAGAGTGAGAGAGGGGGGGAAATTCATGCTAAGATTCTTACGCCTGAAAAACCATTGCCCTCCGCGGGTTTGAATTAGAGAGAGAGAGAGACAGGGGGAAAGTCATGATAAAGGTTCTTACGCCCAAAAAAAATCCCTTGCCCTCCGCTGGGTTTAAATCAAAGAGAGAGAGAGAGAGAGAGGGAGGGAGAGGGAGAGGGAGAGAGAAGTATCTACCTGGGGAGGTTGCTCTCATCTGTGCGGAAATATTGCCACCGCTTCCTTACCCACTCCATGTGCCTGTTTAGCTGTGTACATTGAAAATAACAACAAATAGTGCACAGTTCGCGACGTTTCATTGAAGGCATTTTGAATATGGAAATATATGCAATTATTTTGCAACCTATGTTCATTCAATGTATTTAATGCCGCATTGCAGTACAGCTACTGCCAATTAGATTATAGAGCAGTAAGTACTTCTTTTAAAACAACGGTGAACACAGCTTGAACTTTACCAAATATTGCCAGCCGATACATACCCCAAATTGAGAGATTTTGCAGGCCTTAGTGTTGCAATGATTAGTTCCACATATACATGTGAACAATTCTTTTTCTTTCTCTGTACATAGTGTAGGTATAGAGAAGGTATTGTATTCCACCCAAAAATTGGATATCGAGAATTCACTGGAAATACAAATTTTGAGACCACCTGATTCCAAAAAAACATCATTTTTAGAAGCATGTCCGTGTGTGTATATGTGTGTATGCGTGTGTGTGTGGACAGCATAGCTCAAAAACGAAAAGACCGTTGAATACCAAACTTGATATTTAAGTTTGGTTTCTTCCAAGGATGCGATACGAAGGTTTTAAGGAAATTCCCCCAACCCCCAGCTACCCTTTACATGGAACTTTTTTCGAAAATGTTGATTTTCTCAAAAATGGCTTTAACGATTTTGATTAAAATGTCGTATATTAAAGATATTTACCTGACAAATGAAATGTATATCTTGAATTTTCTGGGAATAGCCTCTGAAGACTACTTTATTTGGGATGAACTTTACGGAATTTTGTATAACTGCTAAACCATTTGAGATACACAAAAGCCTACCGCACAAAAAATGTAGAGCACATTAAAACACATAATTTATGTTATGTAATTTGCATGCAACACATCAGATTTTTTTTTTCTTTCTTTCCAGAAGCTGAATTTACACTGTGGATGCTGCACGTTCTGACACAGTTTTCAGTCACACAACTCTCTGCGTAATTAACAGCGAACTTCATCTTCGCGTTACGTTTTGGTTGTGAATATAACAGAAGTTCCTGTAATGTTACTTTGCGCTCATTCATAGAGCTCTCTGTGGAGTTGTTAAATGAGTTCCCTGAAGACTAGCAGGTCTCTTAATTGTACCTCCCAGCCGTCATAAGGGCTTGTGGCGAAGAAAAACCATGAACAAAGTCTTCTTACTTTCTCTACACGTACTACGTGCATAGTGTATAGAGAAGGTATTGTATTGCACCCAAAATTTTCATACCGAGATTTCACCGTAAGTATGTTTTGGGCCCCCCTGAATAAAAAAAATAGAAAAAGGTCCGTGTGATGTCTGTGGACAGCATAGCTCAAAAACAAAAAGACCGTCAAATACCAAACTTGGTATTTAAGTTTGGTATCTTCCGAGGATGCGACATGAAGATTTTAAAGAAAATCCACCCACCCCTAATTACCCGTTACATGGAAAAAGTTTCGGAAATGTTGATTTTCTCAAAAACGGCTCCAACGATTTTGATTAAAATCTCTTATATTTAAGATATTTACATGACAAATAAAATATATATTTTGAATTTTCTGGGAATATTCTCTGAAGACCTCTTAACTTTGGATGCATTTTTTTGAATTTTGCATAACTCTTAAACCGTAAGAGATAGACGAAAGCTTACTACACACAAATGTAGATCTTATTAAAACACTCTATTTATATCATATACAATGTTTTCGTGGCGTTGACCGTTTTCGAGATATTTCTTGTTTTTGGTCTCAGCTTTAAAATACTTGGAGCTTTTGACTATCGCTTTAGATTACGGTACTCCCTTATTTCACTCCTACTTGCAAGGAAGCAAGTAACAAGACCATTTTTGCTAAGTTTTTCTCTATTAGTATGAATAAATAGAAAGAATAAGCTTTTAACAATAATTTGTTGCATGGATGTAGAAAAAGTCATTTGGATGAAGCACATCAGCTTTTTTATTTAGGAATGTATAGTATGTTGCATTACTTGAGCCTTTCAGCCTTCTTCCTCATTCCCACTTTTAATTTGTCTAAGCTTTTTAACATGCAGTAAGGTGTATTGTCCGTTGCTCAGCCTGCCAGAATTATATCAAATATACAGGATCCTATATCAAGTGTACAGGATATAAGATCATACCTATATAAAATGTACGAGCCAACTCACATTAGAAATATCATCTTGTTTTGATGCAACTGCAACAGCAGTCATTTGTTTTGGGCAGACTTCTTAACTGGCCGTAACATTTTAGTTATTTAATTATCCGAGCCCCTGTTTTTACTGTTGATAATTTGACGGTATGTGATGGGTGTTTAACTCATTGTGGGGCTTGAAGAATGGGTGGCAAAGCAGCAACGTTTTATAAAATTGACTAGAACTGTACACCGTAAAAGTTACCTTTTCCTTGGTTGTGGGTCCTTCGTTTGTTTAATACATAAGTAAATGGAAACCAATGACAAAGATGGACCCAAGTCACAATTATTGCTTGATAAGTTGCTGATAGACTAAAAAATGCTAGGGACAGATGATAAGGTTTGTATATATAACCTTAAGGCCCAGACTGACTGATTAGCCGGCTGAAAAAGAACATGCTCTTATTCAGTGCTATTGAGAGATACGGGATTCTTCTTGAAGATTCTTTCTCTCCACCTCCCGAACACTCTAGAGCTCTCTCGAAAATGTCAGTGGCTATGTAAGCAAGTGTGCTCGCGAGTGAGTGTGAGTTGGTGAGTGCGTTTCAGAGACGATATTAAGTGCAATAATATGAGTGAATTTTTAAAAATAATTCTAGAGTGGGTACTTCTATTGTGAGAGGTTAGGGAAGTAGTGCGTTGGACTCCCGAGCTAGTGAACTATCAGAAGAAAAGAGCCCTTCGCGTGTATTTAATTACGTTTCTGCCTTACGAAGAAAGTGAAGGCACAGTGTAAATTAAACTAGCTCACATAGTGCAGTCAAAGTGAAAACTAAGTGAAGTCTAAATTGAATTAACCTCACAATAAGTGGCGTGAAAACTAAGTG
This sequence comes from Hymenopus coronatus, assembly GCA_030762935.1. Lineage (NCBI taxonomy): Eukaryota > Metazoa > Arthropoda > Insecta > Mantodea > Hymenopodidae > Hymenopus > Hymenopus coronatus. Next base: position 55,376,378 of record CM060889.1, read on the forward strand.
AAACGACAGAACTACTTGAAGTGACAATGAAAACTGAGTAAAGCTCATTAGTTAAGTGACAGTAAACATTGAACTAGATCACATTAGTGAAGTGAGTAAGAACTAAGTGAAGTAACAATGAAAATTGAACTAAAATACGTTAGTGAAGTGACGTGAGAACTAAGTGAAGTGAGAGTGATAATTGAACTATATCATAATAGTGAAGTGACAATGAGAATTAGATCACATTAGTGAAGCGACGGATAAAAATGAACAAATGTACACGAGGCGAAAAACCAATTAGGATAAAAATGCAAATAAAAATTCATATGTAAGAAACGTTACATAATAAGACATTTATAGTTTTGGAATATTTCTACCAAAGCTACCCACCCACCACTGCTATGTCTAATAAGTTACAGATATACCGCGAGGTTGCAGGGTCATTCGCTGGAAAAGTTCTTCATGAACTCAAGTTCGGACACAGGAACACAATAAGTGTGTGCCATCGTGAGTTGAAGCCACGAACGTAACATCTTTGAACTCGCACTAACGTTCGTGATTCATTGCGAACGCTTTCATTAAATTACAAAAGTAAAAATATTATGTGTTCCATTCACATAGATTTCTCTACTTCTCGCTAACAAATTATTGCTAAAATGCTTGTAGTTCTAATTTATGCTAATTGAGATAAACATTAGCAGAAATTGTATTATTACTTGTTTTCTTGTAAGAAGGAGGAAAACAAGGGAGTACAAAGCGATAGTTGAATTTTTAAAAGCCACCCGCCACCCCAAACTACCCTTTACATGGAAAGTTTCGAAAATGTTGATTTTCTCAAAATGACTATATCGATTTTGGTTACAATACCGTGTATTAAAGATATCTATATGGCAAATAAAGTGTATATCTTGAATTTTCTGGGAATAGCCTCTAAAGACCTCTTTATTCTGAATAAGTTTTGAATTTTGCGTAACTAGCAAACCGTAAAAGGTAGACCAAAACTTACTATATAAAAATGCAGATCACGTTAAAACACACAACTTATGTCATATATGTTTTTTCGTGAAATTGTGCATTTCTGATATATTCCTTGTTATTTGTTTCAGATGTAAAATACTTAAACTTTTCTCACATGGAAAGTTGTAAACTTCTGGCCCTGCATAGAAATGGATTTCAACCACATGGCAACCAGATTTTAAAAGATTTGACCATCGTTTTATCCTAGTGTATTCCATTATTTCCCTTCTACCTGCAACGAAGCAAGTAATTAAGGCAATTTCTGTTAATGTTTATCCCGATTATCATAAAGTAAATAGAAGAATATGCTTTTTAACAATAATGTGCTATAGCGACTAGAGAAAGTCATGTGAATGGAACACAACAGATTTTTTGTAAGAGGAATGATGGAACGGTTTGTGAGTGGATAGTTAAATAGAAAGAAACAATGATTTATCCTTCTAATTAAATACACATGTTCCCGTTTTTTCTTAACGAGTTTTCTTAACGAGAAACTCCAGTGAACTCAGGAGTTAATTTCATCACTTCTTTTACGGTATGTATCCGATGTTTCTCACAAAACTAATAAAAATTCAACACTATTGTATTTCACCACTAGCCAATGATTTATCAGCAGTATGCTTACTCGACGAAGACGCAAGAGAAAATTAACGGTGACCGTCCTCAATGATTCTAAACAGCAACTGCTGTAAATAATATTCCGGATATCAGGTGGCCCATACGAATTGCGTGTTGGGAATTGTAGCTCTTTTTAATGGCAGAAATCAGCTCTAATTAAACTCTTAGATATTTGTATAGAATGTTGCACCGTTTAAGAATAAGTTTATTCTGTAATTTAGATTATTAGCATGGGATTACTTTCCTGCTTACACTGCTGTTTTGTACCACAATACACTGTCCACGTGGATCAACACGAGAGTGAATACGGTTTAGCCGAATTTGTTCGCCATATGGAATATGGTTGTAAATTATATTTCGTGCGTTCTTGCGCGCAGCAAAGTTAACGACTGGCATAGTACCAGATAGATGTTCGTTGAGCAGAAGACAGACTTAAAAGTAGCCATTACAACTTGAAGCCTCATCTTTTCTGGCGAATAGGGAGGGAAAACCGTGACAATGGAATTTTTGTTTTCGATGTATTTTAATTATAAAAATTTCAGCTGAATCTAGGACATCAAGGTGATAATGGTCCCTTGTATGTCTTGAAGTTTCGTTATAGAAAATTATTTTATTAACTTGGCTCTAAAATTTATTTTTCAGGAGGAAAAGCTTTGATTTTGGTAAAGTTGATTGATTGCCTATTTCTTATTATTGGGAATGACAATTGTGGATAATGGTTGACCAAATTACAACATTATGAATTAATTACTTCTTCCACATGAGCTGTGTATAGGACAGGAGTTGGAAAGGTAGAGGCAGACTAGAAAAATTCAATGCCATAGCTGGGATTCGAACCACGGATCCTGGTTTCCGTCTCACCACTGAGCTACCATGGCAACTTTCTTTTTAATATTGTTAAACGCCCGCTTTTACTTGTATGGCACTGCAGGCGATGATACATTGAATGTAGATTGAATGTGATGGCGGGGGAAACCGGATAACCCGGAGATAACCCGCCCCTTCGGATCGAACCCGGGTCGTCTAGGTGAGAGGTGAGTAGTCTGACCACTCGACCACGGCTTGGCCACCACGACGACACAGCATTAAATTGTTCTTCCTTGGGGTTACCGGGAGACAACGCTAGTCGTTTGGGAAATTGAATGCTCTCCTATATTACGCTAGTGTGAAAGAAACAATTCACAATAATTGACCTACTTTGGTTAAACAATGAAACTCACGGCATTGTAAGTCGCCATTTGGGTATGTTCTTAAAGTAATTTGAGGTCTCCTTGTGATTCACTGGAAAAAACGCGAGTCATTTGGGAAATTTAATGTCGTGCCGGCATGTTGGCATGGTAGCTTAGTGGTCAGAGCAACTGGACGGAAACCAGGAGATCCATGGTTCAAATCCCGGCTGTAGCATTGTATTTTTCAGTCTGCCTCCACCTTTCCAAAATTATAACTGCTGCCTCTGACAATACGTTGGTTGAGTACTGGCCTCCTATGCACAAGGTTGCGGGTTCGATTCCGCCTTAGGACTATTGTACTTAGCGTGTTTTAATGAGTACCTGCATATTAAGAAATATCTGCGAGATAAAATTCCGCTGGTATGAATATTGTAGTATTCGATACTCTCTAGCACATCCAGTTTCGGTGCGCACCAAAGAGCAGCGCAGTACTCACAAACCGCAGTGGTCTGCCTGCAGTATGCAACACTGTTCAGCTTTGAGGGAAAGCTGTAGTCAGGGACAAATGAACTATTGGAATGAAGTAGCAGAAAACGAAAATATTTTTGCTATTACCGTCCATCACGCTATCATGCTGTCCCTCCCCAGGACTCCGAGGATTGTTGTTGAGTTCGCGCGAGTACTCTAACTCAGCCAACTAGAGTTGAAACAACCTGCTTTAGGTGGTAGCTAAGGTTAGTAAACCTCTATGGTGACAATTTAAACACCTTCTTATATAGATGTTACGATTCATGTGTAAATGACTTTTCTTTTCTTTTTCAAAAATTACCATTATGACCGTATTAAGATTTGTTTCCGCTCTATATATTTGAAGAATGGAAGCAAAATTTCCCCCTTTTTTAAATATCCTATTAATACCTGCCTGGCAAAAGCTGTATTAAATAACGAATGGATCATTTTTAAACTGATTTCATATTTTTCGCAGATTCTTACAGGTGCTATTTGCTTTAAAAATACGAAGTTCATGTTAGGTGATTTTCTTTTATTTTATCCCCCCCATATTGTCATGGTAATTAATGAGAATATATATATGTAACAAAAACTATGTGAATTCGGACTCATTATGGATACTATTATTGCAATTCCTGTAAACACAGGAAATAAAACAGAAACGTGTTATGGAAAATATAAAACTTTCATTAATTTCTGTTTTTTTAATATCAAAGCTTATTACTACTTAATTCATATATGTGTACGTATGTGCATCGTCAGCAGTGCGTGGAAGAAAAAAATACTATATTGTTAATAGAGTTCTGAAAATTACTACAAACAGAATAAAACATACAATTACAAACTCGTGCAAAAGTGCAACTTTTCACTGTTATAATATATATAAAACACTCCATTTCATTTTCTTGATATATTTTATAGGAGTAACTTATAATCTGCTCAAAGCAACTATGTAAAAAGTTGAAATCGACAGCATTTTAGAGAAATGATTTTCTTGTAGTTTTTAACATGTGTTAATTTGTTTAAATATATCAACGAAAATGAAATGTATGCATGAAATGGACATTTGATTGATATCTGTGCATTGTGAAATATATAGAATGTCTACAGAGCTAATTGGATGCCACTGTACAATGAATGGTAGATAAAAACTTTTCAAGGAATCGCTAATGCAGTGAATATTCATTTGATAAGTTTTAAAGTTGAAACAATCATTTTTTGAAACTGGCAAAAATATTTTCTGAATATGTACTTCATGGGCCAGATTCTGACCAATCCAATTCACAGCGTCGGTTTGGATGACTCACTTGGTTAGGCGCTGGCCTGCTGAACCCAAGATCACGGGTTCAAATCCGGCCCGGCGAATAGTTTTAAGTGCTTAAAAGCTCAGTATATTTACTGGAATCTAAAAGAGCTCTTGCTGGACCAAACTCCTGCACACCAGCGGCGCTAATATGATCCTGGCAATTGAAAAAAGTGAAATGGCATTTTATTTATGTACGATCTTTAACTGCTGTGGTTCTCAGCGTCCCATTCTATACTGGGCGTGAAAAATCGCTTAATTTTGCTCAAAGGCCTCTCTATCAGACTTGAGGTTCTTTTACGTGCCGTAAATATATGACACGGGACCAACGGCTTTACTTCCCAACGGCAATGCTAAGGATTTTTACGCCCGAAAATCCATCGACCTCCGCCGGGTTTGAACCCGCGACCTTGGGTATATGAAGTTAGCATGGTAATCATTACACCACTGAGGGTGACATCCTGGCAATTGACAAATTTAATTCAATTTAATTATCTAAGAAACATTATAAGCAAAGAGGTGAAGCCTTTAAGAAAACTACAATGTCATATTGACACAAAGGTCGCTCAATAAATAACCGGAATTATTAAACACAATTATTACGAGAATGGAATATGACAGTTATTATTTTTCAACGTAATCCCACCCTTAGTTCTATGCACTTACGCCAGCGCTGAACAAGCTTTTTAATTCCATATCAAAAGAATTTTTTGAGGCGTCTGCGTAACCAGTGTCGCCTAGACTTCATCATTTGCAAACGTTGAGCTCTAAGAGTTTCTTTCAGTGGGTTAAAAGTGTGATAATATAAAGGTGCCAGATCCGGTGAATTCGGGGGTGGGGCAAGTAAACGAACTTCACGACTTTGATGGTGTCTAAAGTGACTCTAACAATGTGTGGCCTCACATCATGCAGTATCAGTACACCACTGGACATCAGAGATTTCAAATTTTGACACAAGGTTTGCGTACGTCTCACTGTTTATATTTTGAGCTCTCGGCATGTAATGCTCAAGAATTACTCCCTTATGGTCCCAACATGACCTACTAGCACTTCTTTCAGTTCGCACTAACTTTGGTTTTGGAACTCCTCGTTTGAACTTATCTGCCCGCTCAAACTTGTGTTCGACTCAAACAACTTTCACCACATTGCACTGCCATCCGAAGGTGAATTTCGATTGGTTTCAACCCTTCTGAGGTCAAAAATCTAATGATACGCTGCTCTATGTTAGTGCAAACCTGCAACTTGTTTTCACTAAATACCAGCATTCCGTTCGCGAGGCAGGGTTACAATCCATCTGATAATAACTCTAGGATACCACCAAAACATAACAAAGAGGCACACGCTTAAGGAGTTTTGTATTTTTATACAACTTTTCCGGTTATTTATTGAATCGACCTTGTACAAGCTATACCTTCTAATATTGTAAAAAGAGAAGATTTATGTGTTTTTGTATGTATGGTAATAAAAAAAAACACTCAACCGTGTTTGATAATTCATTCTCCATTGACAAGCCCAATTCATGCTGACGGTAATGTGGCTATAGAGCATTCTGATTTCATTTCATACATTATTAAATAATGAAAATAGTTTACAAAGCGCTTGTAGCTGAATATAAACACATTTTGATTGTGAAACAGACATTGAGTTTTAGTTGAGAATGTCATGTAGCACAAACTAGGTGTTACTCCATTGGGTATGCATTAAAGTAAGACAAGTGCTGCGGATATTTCATTCCAAACAATACATATTTAGATGGTCAGAGTTTAGCAACTTGGAGACAGCAAAATAAAAAGGAATCTGTTGCACAATGTTGCGATCGCATTGGTGTTTAATACGCTCTAACTGCAATCTTAATCGGAATTTCCTTAAGATTTGCTGACAGTAGTGTATTCTCAGATAGAGTAACTTTGATGGCCACTAACAGAAGTTAGCTGAAAGTAAGATACTTGCATTGGAGAAGCGCTTATTGTCTTATAGCATGCTATCTTGGTATGATGCGAGCCTCAGGTGGAGGTGTACAGTTTTTAATCTGCTTCAGCCTACACTTGCTTAGGCAATACGCACGATAATTGTCTTGCAGTGTTTTATTTTCTCCAGCCTGCCAAGTACAGTCGGGATTTACTAGTTGCTCTGATGCTCCTTACAGGACCTGTAATCTTACTGGACGTATATAGCAGCTAATACCTATGCCTACATCGAATAAAACCATCCTTGCTCTGGAGATGCATTAGGAATTAATGGGCTCCAACATTCCTGTTGAGCGTTCATTTTAACTTAGTGTACGGCATGGTGTTTTGTTCTCATCTCTTTAATAGCGAGAATATTTTATTTCTTGCTAGCAGCTTCACTAAGCATACTATTAGTGTACCTATGTTTACCCCTTAAAGGAACAGTGACATCCAAAGTAAGCTATACATGTTTTTCTCTATACAATGCTGTAGTTATTTTAAAACTTATGCCAAACAGATACTTTATTTGAAAACATGTTTACATTGCTAATTTGTTATAAATTATGGACTCTGCTGTATATTGTAACAGATTATTTAATTAAACGTTTTCAAATTCAGGGATTTGCTTGACATAAAATCTACTGCATATAGTATATACAATTGTTTTAGAGTACTGTACAGAACAACTCCAACTTAGATACAGCAGTTGAGTACAAAAGGCTTTACAATTCTTCCAACTGATTGCTTATATAACAGCTGTAGCAAATTAAATTTTGTACGATATAAACCTGGGAAATAAACAACAAAAATTGTTTGTTAAATAAAGAAGAGACAGAATATATCATGTTAAGAGTTTCCTGAGTCGTGAAAAAATTAGGTTGGCATGGGCTGTAACACCATGGGGTACTGCCTAGACACTTAATGCGGCGTTACCTCTGTGATATAAGAGGTTGAAAGATTGTACACAAGCTTTTTATATTGTAAACAGGTGGTATGTAGCTTCCTGCGCTGCAATTGGCCCGGGCACAGCGAACGCTGTTTAACTTTGTCGACCACGCAAGAAACAATAAGTCTGTCAAGCAGATTATATCGTTGCTGTCCGGTCACCCTCAGCTGTGACCAAGCTCAATGCTGTTTAACGTGAGGTGTAGAAGCTCAGGAGCCTCAGGTCAGAGACTCCAGGGCGCCCTTCTTGGTGACCCAGGGTATGCACTACCTGCTTGAAATGGGAGACGAGTTTGCGATCAGGTGCGTATTCTCTCTCCCAACATGACCAGAAGATGTATAGGAGACGTGTGAAAAATGTGACGGAAACCTACATCCGATATCATAAAGTATTGCTTTGCTTGCTATCCACACAAGCCGATAGGATTTGGATGGGCAGAGTCAGACTGAAAAATTCAATGCTATAGCCGGAATTTGAACCGCAGATCTCCTCAGGATTCATAGTATAGCCAACTATTATGGTCAATTGGTATTGATTTGGTTGTTTTTTTCACACAAGTCGAGTGTAGGACAGGAGTTGGATAGAATATTCTTGGCACCTTGTTCAGCAGGATTGCAGGCTGCGAATGGCGATCACTGCCGCCGACCCCAGACCCCACAGTCATACAAGGGCAGAATAAATAATCGTTATGTGGGCATGTTGGATCTGAATACAGGTAAATCTGCCGGAGGACGGCGTGGCCTAGCTCGGCCTTGGCGCTAATATGTAAGATGAATGTGAATCCGCGGATTAGGGGAACTCTGAGGTATTTAACCGAGGTAAACCAGAGGATTCTCCTTCGTCGTAACATCAGAGACCGCTCCGGCCACCAGCTGAGCTCTTCCCCAGGCTGATGTCATCCTTCACTTTAATGGTGCGTTGTTGTCGCTCTCGTAGAGAGAAACAAAAGCGGGTCACTGTGCTGTGCCATTATAAGGACGTCTCTGCATATGACACGAATGTTCCAGTGAGAATTTGGACATTCATATAAGCGGCGAAGAGAAGCCTTCTGGAATTCCAGCTGCTGTGGGTCTATTGTTAAGACCTTCCGGAGCGTTTTTTCTTGTTTAAACGTAATTCCAGAGAGTGGGCAAGTCATGCGAATGTATCACATGTTATTGTTTTTCTTTATATGGTTTAGCACCCTTTAGCCGATTGGGTTATGTCGGACAGTGAATGGAAAAGAAAAGCATGAGTTGAAATTTAGCTTGGTATCGATTGAGCTTAGACATTTATCTTTTACGAACCAGAGGAAACTTCGGTAAAAGATATATACTCAAGATATCTAGAATGTGATAGAGATGCACTGCACGTCACGGGGGTGGATAAGAAGACCATAATTTGATTTCCATAGTGTTTCTTGGCGGCTAATAGACGACTTCTTCAGCAGCGGCCAAAAAAGTAAATTTCAAATATTGTGACTACATGCCCAAATGCACATGCGGGTCGTGATTTTATCATGTCCCCTGAATTGCTGCAGGTGTCTGCCAACTTAGCAAGTAAACCTGTGCGTGAGCGCCCGCTATACTTAGCCCCCCTGGATCGTTGCAGGTGTTTACCACCTTAGCAAAATGAACACAATATTAGTCCAAGGAAGAATGGAACGTTTGTGTTGCGGCTTTTCGCCAGCTCTGGATATTTTCTGCTACACATGTGAGAGCTAAGAGGGCTATTTGCGACAGAAGACTTTGGATGAATAGAGAGACAGCCGATGCAGTCGACAGCTGAGTGTTCGAGTTTCGAAACGACGAGATATAAACTTGTGCAGTAATTGAAAAACATTTTTGCTACAATATAATGTTTTACATGTGTTTATTACTTTCTGTTCTGCTATGAGCTGTATATAAGGATCATTTGTGATTGCTTAAGTTTCAAAATTTATATTATATTTTACTGTACAGTACTCTTAAATATTATTGCCATATTGTGTGCTTTATGAATTGAAATTAATTAGTGCATTAGCGTACATCTATTTTGAATGAGTTCTAGTGTTTGAATTTCCATTTTCAATTTATTTAATAATAACTGCATTCTCAGTTTCTGTTTGCAATAAACATTCATCCACTAGAACACTTTCACTAATTGCTTTTATAAATATATAGTTAAAAGTTCTAAACTAGCAAAGGGTAACACTTACAGAGGTGTTCAACATCTACACATAAAGATAGAGGGAGACATGAAAAAACAACAAACAACAATCTACAACACCCACTTCAACTTACTAGCTATGTATATGTACTTACATCTAAACATATATGCATATATGTACAGTTATATGCTCATACAAATTAGATTGTACAAGTTTATTCCCTGTTTTGTTTAAAACTATTTTAGACAATGTACAGGCGGCCCATGAACTCGTTCATTAACTCTCTCATGGGTGGTATTCGAATTGAAATCAAAGACTAAAGATACAAAAATCGTCTTCCAAGTATAAAAGCTCACATATCAAGGCCGTAAAAATTAACAGATATGAAGGCGTCACTTCCGGCATACTTTTGCACGAGGACTTCCTTTCTGTTGTCGATTTTTAAAAATAAGATCCAGTTTTAAGTGTCATATAATGGTTGTTTAGATCAGGCTGTAATATGCGTCGTACGATAGTATTGGCGCCTTCTAATTGCTAATTGTATACAGCTGTTATTTGGTAACTGCATTGGAACGTGAGTATTTTTTCTTTCTTCAGAACAAGTTAGGTTACCCGGAATGCCGAAATAAGTCCTAAAATACTTTCCTGCAATTAGTACAATATTGGCTTAATGCTGTGTCTAAATACCTTATACAGAGTAAATAATATTATTGGAATATTAGCCATAATTTTAAATGAATCAATAAAGTTAACTGATTGCTTATTTGAGTCTCGTAGTAAGTTTTTAAAGGTTATGGTCAGTATTCCATACTTTCTGTCCATCCGTACTGCATGTTTTGTTGGATATGGACGCAGTTATATATTTTATATTCTCATTGCAGGGTTAACATTTAATTTATTGATTAACAGTTCAAGGGAATTATAAAATACCTTGGAGGGAGTAAGTTCCTGATCTTCCAAAGCAGATATTAACATGATGAAGCAAACCCAGTTAAGTCGAAAGATATAAGCAACGGTATAAAGTCTTTTTTTCACGAAAACAGAACATTATGTTGAGAAATTTATCACTGCGTATTCATATTTTGTTGGAGTACGGAAAAGAACTGAGTACGGAAAGTTTAGAGATGGAAAACACGAAGTTCCAAATGTATTATTCTGGTTTCACCAACTGATGCTAAAATTAATCTAACATCTTGTTTGTTAGCAATATCTTAAAATTATCAGCTAACATTTTTTACTGTCAAAAACAATTACGAACAACAGCTTTCGAAAAGGCAGTGATCTAGCTACACAAATTTCGAACGTGCTCCGATGTGATTTTTACATTCTCTACGGGTACTATGTACATAGAGAAGATATTGTATTGCATCCAAAAATTCGATACCGAGATGTCACCGGAAATACATGTTTTGTGACCCCCTGAATCCAAAATAGGCATCTTTAGAAAAATGCCCGTGTGTGTGTGTGGACAGCAAGGCTCAAAAACGAAAAGTCCGTTCAATACCAAACTTGGTATTTAAGTTGAATATTTTCTAAGGATGCGACACGAAAATTAAAAAAAAAAGTCCCTCCCAACTGCCGTTAAAAAGGAAACATTTTCGAAAATGTTGATTTTTTTCAAAAATGAGTAACGATTTTGATTAAAATACCGTATATTAAAGATATTTATATAGCAAAAAAAAAAAAAAAAAATGTATATCTTGAATTTTGTGAGAATAACCTCTAAAGACCACTTTATTCTGAATGAATTGTGCGTAACTGGAAACCGTGAGAAAGATACAAATACTACACAAAAAATGTAGATTGCCTTAAATTACACAATTTATGCAATATACGTTTTTTTCGTGAAATTAGCCATTTCTGAGATATTCCTTGTTATTTGTTTCACATTAAAAATTCACATACGGAAATTTATCAACTCCTCGCAATGCAAAGAAACGAATTTCATTCACATGGCAAGCAGCTTTTTGTTTTAGCTTTGTATATTCCATAATTTCCTTTCTACTTTCAAGAAAGCACTTTTGCTAATGTTTATCTCGATTAGCATGAAGTAGATAGAAGAATAAGCTTTTTAACAATAATCTGTTACAGATATGTAGAGAAAGTCATGTGAATGGAACACATCAGATTTTATTTTTATGTTATCCCTAATTATTGTACCTAAAATATTATTACTTTTAGTAAAATGGACTTTTGTTTATGAACGCTCTTTAACTGCTATGGTTCTCAGTGTCCCATTCTATACTGCGTGTGAAAGACAGCTTAATTTTGCTCAGAGGCCTCTCTATCAGGCTTGAGGTTCTTTTACGTGCCGTAAATATACGACACGGGACCAACGGCTTTGCTTCCCTTCCGAAAGAAGCCATGCTAAAGATTTTTACACTCGAAAAAACTCCATCGTCCTCCGCTGGGTTTGAACCCGCGATCTTGGGTATATGAAGTCAACATGGTAACCATTACACCACGGAGGGCGACTTACTTTTCGTACCCTCCAACAATTTTGCTTTTTCAATATTTATTAATTTATTTATCGAAATTGCAGCATTATTTCGAAAAATGAATATTACCGTTTTGTTTAATGTGCCTTTGAGAGGCTGTATAAATATTTTGAAACAGTAAGTGAAAATTGCATTTTGAGTGTGGAAAAAGATTTGCGAGAAAATAAGGTTTAAAGTTATGATTGCCTATTAATACGCATACAAATGCGTAGATTCAGCTCATTGGTAATTACATTTTGTCACGTGGGAAAACCAATATATTTTCTTAAAGTTTAAAATTCGAGCATTTTATTGAAAATATTATTTTAATTTTCCACAATTTTTGATAATATTTCATAGACTCGTCTTAATCTGACGGAAGGAAATTTACATTATATTAACGTTTAACATGAGTTGGTGAAACGGTATCTTAGAAGTTAATTTCTATAAGATATATCTGTGCAATTTTCTTGTGGAATACGACCCCGGTGAGCTGGTGTTCGAATTCCTGGACACACCATGTATTTATTGTTTTGTCTTTATTTTAATACACTACTTAAGTAAATAAAGCTCATGTGTGCAAACGTTTATTACTGGAATACATTTTATGTGCTCTTAGTGTCTGCTCTATTCTGGAAATAGAGTCAAATATAAAATACTCAATTCATCTAGTCATTAATGAACAAAAAATCATAGGCTTAAGAGGTACTATTACTTTGAGGTACTCTGAATGACACAGTAATGTCTGTCTCTTTGTACTTTGATACGGATTTACGCACAATACTTTTCAAGAGGAGTTCTATAACATTATTCCAATAGAAGGTTATTCTATAAAGCAATCAAAACAGAGACATAATCGTGATGAGCAAGTGATGATATTTTAAAAAATATAAATATACATAGGAATGGAGGTTTTATCAGGTTAGATTAGTTCTCAAATGATAGATTGTGCATTCGACTATTTATTTAATGATGTTATTTTCTTCACTGCCACCTCTATTATGATATGGCCGATCGTGGCTACACCCAATATATGAATATCGATAGCAACAATAGAAATAGGGAACAATTATTTTATTTGAGGTTATTGCACAACTCTCATACATAAGAAATACAAATAATTATTTTCTAGCCCACCTGGGTAGCGTGGTGGTAGCATGTCTGCCTCACGTTCGAAAGGTCGTGAGTTCGAATCTCGCTCAGGGTGAGTTACCCGGGTAAGGTTTTTTTCGGGGTTTTCCCTTATCCTGAGAAGACGAATGTCGAGTAGCTTTAAGCTCCATGGACCCCTAGATCATTTGAGCATCATATCATCAATTTCATTCATCGTCCGATATGACCAAACCAGGTTAAAGGACGTTAAACTTAAAAAAAAATTATTTTCTCTCATTTTTTGAAGTAAATATATTATGAACTGGATAGAAATTTAAATAAAAATAACTGGATTAATTGAAGGTACAATTGTGGAATTGGCAGTTATTAAAAGTGAAGGTTGGCTGACTGGATTGTTACCTCGTTATCAATAACCAAGACAGGAGATTAAACAAACGAACGTCAGGTGCGACAAGATGTCAAAGAAATGAACATCAGCTGCGATAAGATGTTTCAACAGTGAGATGACCGCGATTTGTTGAAATTGTCTAATCTCGGCTATTCCATTGGCGCTTTAATAGTGGAGCTCAATTTTCAAGCTAATCTTCATACTGCGCTTGTATTATAAATACTATGTTTGGTAGGTAGAGAACTTAAATTTTATTTAGAAGCCTGGTTTGTTTTCTCATTTTTGAGCACCCCAAAGTAATTAACGTGTACCTCTTTGCCAGTAAACTATTTACTTATTTCGATTAACACTAAAATACAAAACAACACAAATTAATCTATAGATTCTAAATAAATGATAAAATTTTCCAAGAAATATCTTTGCTAGAATCCTATTTAACTATGTTTATTTATAATACATACAGGATGTATTCATAGAGGAACAAAACTTGCCATGTAAAGAATGGAGTATATATGTATAAGGGCATTAGTATTTATGGCCTATATTAACTACTAGTTCTTTACATCTGATTCTACAGTACGTTTGTTACAAAACTTGGCCGTCAGGTGCACGACCCGTGTGACCTTCACTGCATTTCCCTGCGCGCGCGTCCTACATCCGTACTGTCGTCACATGTGCGTCAGTTTTATTTTGTTCTAGTCCAGTTCACACGTGAATAACATTAGGACTTTTTAGAAGTGTTTTGTTTTGTTTGGAGTGCTTTCAAAATACAGTATACAGTAACACAAAGAGTGTTTGTGTATGTTACCTATGTGCTTACATCATCTTGTAGGGATGAATCTAAATCTCCTGTAGTGAGTGTTCCAACTTGAGAGTTCATTTTCTTGTAAATAAATTCAGGAAGACGCGATCAATGTGATAGGAAAAGAAATGTAAACAGAGAAAGGTTAAAACGGTTACCTCGAAAATCTCTTAGGCGTCATGCCCAAGAAACTGCTATTTTTAAAGATTCAGCATGGAAAGCAACAAAACTTTTAAAACTCAAACCATACAAGGTTACAGTCGTCCAGGAATTTCCAACATCTCCTGTATGGTTTGTGTTTATTTTGACAATTATTGTTAATGTGACTTGAAATTTTATTTGACGTTCACGCATGTGTGATTGGGTGACGCGCTATGCGACTGTCAGCCAACTGTACAGTACGTGACCGGGAGACGGACCGTGCACCTGACGGCAAAGTCTTTTAGCATACTTACTGTATATTGGGCGTTAAAGATCGCTTAATTTTGCTCAGAGGCCTCTAACCGGCTTAAGGTTCTTTTACGTGCCATAAATCTACGATGCGGTCCACCAGCTTTACTTCCCTTCCAAAGGGAGCCATGCTAAGAATTTGTGTGCCCGAAAAAGTTCATCGCCCTCCGCCTCGGAAACCAGAGGCTAACATGGTACCCATACAATACGGAGCACGACAAATAAATAAATAAAAATAAAGAATCGATAGATTGCAATTGTGTTGCACGTTATTGCAGGTTTATGGCAAACACAGAAGTATCCAATCGGATTTGACTTTCTGTAGTAAGGAAAATATTACGTATCCACTCAGAATTCTTATTGACTTATCAACATTTTGACTCATATATCGTTTACATCCTGTATTGTATAAAAGTTCTGTTTAATTTATTATAATGATAGAAACAATTAAGTTAGTATTTCTTTATTGGCCTCATTATATCCTAAATCTAAATATTATAATGCAATCAGTAATTCACTGATATCAATTACATAAGTGTTTACTCGTGTTAATATTTAGTGCATTTTCCCATAAATATACCTAATTTATATTACTCTATAAATAATCTTGTATTACAGTAAATTAATTAACTTTATAATTTTCAAGTTATTTATTCTATTGCGAGGAATGCGTAATTTCGATAGTCTAGAATTCATTGATATTGCTGTTAATATAAGATGCTTTGATTCAATTTTTATGTTAGAGCAATGTCAATAAATGTTTAATTCTTGTAAGTAATCCTATATGTTTATAATAGTCCTATAATTTACATTTAAAATGTAATATTTTGGAAATAGCTTGAAGATATTTAAAATTTCATATAAGCAACGCTTCTCTTCACAAAAGATCCTAATTAATGTGTATCATTCTTATTTTGTCTTGCATTATGTGAAATAAGTACTATCATTTAATATTAGCATTTAAAAATACCGTTAGAGTGAAGGAAAAAGTAATGAACACATTTACAAATAACTTGCCATGGTAACGTACGCGGTATCTTATATATTTACATAAAAGTTAGAAGTTATTAACTTGATATTTTCTGTTTATTATGACAATTCCTGTTATACTGCTTTTGACTAATAAGGTAATCATGGCTGATGACCACTCATAGGAATTTTTATCTCGAAGTGCATTTAGAATCGATTTAGTTTGGTGATTGTCTTCTCAAAATGTCTTTCTTGGGTTGGGGCAGGCTCAGGGTATCCCGAAGTGTGTTAGTAGTGTATCTACCCAGGTTTTGACTTAACCGCCAGTAGATACGGAGGAGGTTGCAGACTGATGGCTAAGAATGAGATTGGCGCAATGAAAGAAGGTAACAGATTAGTTTTCTCCAAAACATGGTGGCCTACAAACGGGATCGCTCCCCCCGCCACTGGGCAATAACCATTAGCAAACAAAAGACGAAACTGTACTAGGAGCAAGAGGCAATATAGTAAAATCTGTGTCCTGGATACTCTACTTGCTTCGCGTCTTAGTTAAGAGACCAGTAAGTGGAAGATTTGGCAACTGTGAGGGAAGGTTTCTAACCGCAAACCTCCTAAATCCAAACTTTAAAGTAACACCACCTTTGGCAGAGGGTTATCAAGTTCTAACAAATACTGTGCTGCTCTTGGCGTCTGCTTTTCAAGGGACAGCGGCCCTTCCATACCACTGGTGTTATACTGTTGTTAATTTTGAGTCTAAGCAGCTCTTGAGAGAATTGTGGAGGATCTTTGGGTGTCCTTAACAGCAGAAATATTCAAGCAAAGAATTTATTCCTAATCTGATGACTGTTTGCATTATAGCCTACTGTTACGGCAGAAAATATGCTGCTTGTGATAAGTTCGCAATGTAATGTAGCTGTCTTCTCAGGCGTTAGTAGCATGTCTGACAATGTGATACATAATGGGCATATTCGCGGGACGAGACGCGAGTGGGAAAGTCACTACAACTAACACCTCAGGTCGTCTTTCTTGCCATGCGAAGCATACCCATGAATCTCGAGGACAGCCAAAAGGTTATCTTGACGTCGGAAACACCCGGTGATCTTTCTTGCCATGCGAAGCATACCCATGAATCTCGAGGACAGCCAAAAGGTTATCTTGACGTCGGAAACACCCGGTTGAACCTTCCCTCCAAGGGCTCCTGAGCGGTCAGGGTGGCGCCGGAAGCGTTTATGAGGATTCCTCCATCCATTCTTGCGCCCGTCATTATTCCGATCTGGCCGCTTTTCGGGGGTTTTCCCCCTCATCCCTCCCTTACCTGGGGTCACGTAAGTGGCATCCGATGTTCTCCCATAGAGCCCTGGGGGCCTCAACCGTGACAATCTAATCCTAATATCAATTCTGCCCATTGGCTCAAAACCTTTTTTTTAATATACTTTAACGTACTTTAGCCTGGTTGGTCATATCGGACGATGAATAAAATGGTGAAATGATGTTCAAATGACCTTAGGGTCATGGAGCTTAATTTTACTCGGCATTCTCTCAGGAGCCTTTGAATGTGAAGCAGACACGCTAACATCACACTACCCAGGTGAGCTTCAAAACAATTTGTCGGACATGCATGACGAGCGTCAATGCGCCAACACCAGAATAGGATTAATACCACGAGTGTTTTCGTCTTGTCCAGCGAAGCAACATGTTTTGATAAGACAATTCAGTGAAATAGCCTATTAATAATTTATAATATACAGAAAGGGAGAGGTTATGATTGCAATACATTAGTTCTCAAACGGTAGATGCCGTATTCGACCATGTTTATATACCATTTTTTTCTTTCTTTCTTCATTACCTCCTGCATGGCCGACCGTGTCTACACACAATGTACGAATATCGATAGCAACAATAGAAATAGGGACAATTATTTTATTTCAGCTTTTTATAACTATTACATGAAATGGAAACAAAGGTTATTTTTTGAGGTTATTGCACTCGTAAAAAATACAAATAATAATTATTTTGACTCCTTTTTTGAACTAAATACATTATGAACTGGACAAAACTTTGAATAAATATTGTAAATGAATTAATTGAAGGTGCAATTGAGGAGCTGACAGTTATTAAAAGTGAAGGTTGGCTGTCACCTTGATACCACTAACCAAGACGTGAGGTTACAGATTCTAGTTCAGTTTTAGACTGAGCCTTTCCTATTGGTTCGGAGACAATATGGCTACGCGACAGATGAACGACAGACTTCGAGTTTTCGTCGAGGTTAGGCTACGTTAGGTTAGGTTAGGTGTATGTAAATGAATGAATCGAAATAAGGGGTACAAATGGACTTTCTGAAAATCGGTTCTTCTTTCCAATGTGAAATGCAAATCTTCCGTTCGTTCTGTCTGCTTGGACATGGGCAGCCATGTTAGTCAATCGACCAATGACAGAATTCAAATCTAAAACTGAACTAGAATCTGGAATGTCGCAACCAAGACATGATATTAAATAAACGAATGTCAGGTGCGACAAGTTTTCAAAGAAATGAACATTAGCTGCGATAAGGAATTTCGACAACATCGCTCCAGTCAGATGAGCACTAATCTCGGTCATTTCATTGGTACTTTAATAACAGAGGTGAATTTTCGTAAATAATTCTACCATTGGATAATGTTTATAAATGTGTTCACGGTTTCTCTTTCACTCTGTAGGTATTGTAACGACAGTTTATCGTAAAAATATGAAATACTGCAAGCTGACAGATTGTAAAATATACAATATACCACATATACTTATGTATAACTGAAAAATAGCAAACTGACCTGTCTCGCTGGAGAAGAGGATAGGGGGCGCAAGGTTTGCATTGGCATAATGTCGCGGCCTGGAGTATCGCGCCCTGCTAAACAGCTTGAGCACGAAACAAATGAGCGCCGTAAAGATGGCCAACCCCGTCGCCACACCAAACAACGTGGGTACATCCGTCGTTAGGATCACGAGGTCTGCAAACATAACATCACAAAATAATTTCATCAATATATATGCTGGAATTAGCAACAGGCAAAATATATAGAAACATGTGCAGAATAATTTCACCCTTATTTAATCAGTACTATTTGGCCATAATAGTTGGTTATTCTATGAATCCTGAGACTTAAAGTACTTACGGCTAGAGATCCGTGGTTCAAATCCCAGCTATGGCACTGAATGTTTCAGTCTGACTCTACGTATCCAAATTAACCTAGTTTTGTGTTAAATGTTGGTAATAAATATAATTTCCTTAAATAAAATTATCAAATTCTTGGAGTTTAAAGAATAATTATTAAATTATTGTGTTATACGATGTAATCTGTAAACTTTTGTTTACATTCCTCATAGAAATTCTGAATGGAATTGTACATATACAAAAAATGTATGACATTTATTCTGGAACATATTTTAATATACGTTTTGTTTAGGTGTAATGACAAAATAGAACTTGATAAACTTGAAATTGTGTAATATAAAATCATGTAAATCACGCTATCTATGAGAGTCGCCCTCCATGGTGTAATTGTTACCCAAGGTCGCGGGTTCAAACCCGGCGGAGGATGACGAATTTTTTCGGGTGTAAAAATCCTTAGCATAGCTTCCTTTCGGATGGGCAGTCTGTCGTAGATTTAGGGCACGTAAAAGAACCTCAAGCCTGATAGAGA
Organism: Hymenopus coronatus; assembly: GCA_030762935.1. Lineage (NCBI taxonomy): Eukaryota > Metazoa > Arthropoda > Insecta > Mantodea > Hymenopodidae > Hymenopus > Hymenopus coronatus. The sequence continues at coordinate 55,395,876 of CM060889.1, forward strand.
GGCCTCTGAGCAAAATTAATCAGTCTTTCACACCCAATTTAGAATGGGACGCTGAGAACCACAGTATTTAAAAATCGTCCATAAATAACACGCCATTTCCATTTACTAGCCATGCATAGGACAGGGGTAAAAAGCAAAGACAAAACAGAAATTCAATTCCATAGCCGAGATTGATTGACCTAATAGTTAAACTATGAAATCTTAGACTTAAAATACTTACGGGTTTGTAAGTCGAGATTGGGACATTCATCTCAAATTAATATGAGATCACCTTGTGATTTACCAGAAAAAGCCCAATCCATTTGGGGAATTTAGTGTCATGTTGGGTATTGCAATGGCAGTTCAGTGGTTAGAACAACTGGAGACCAGGGGATCCATGGCTCTAACCCCTTCTATGACTTGAATGTTTCGGTCTGACTCTGCCTTTCCAACAATGTAAGGAGTAATAGACTGTAAAGTAGGCAGAAGCAAAGACAACAACGCACTAACCTGGTTTTTATACTGTCATTTGTTTCTGCTAACACACTGAAGCAATAGCCCGACAATAACGTTATGATGCGAACCCTCAAATGAAGGAATACTCAAACAAGTAAATGCCATTTCCCAGAAGTGTGCATATGAACTAGCCGCTCGACCATGGTTCGGTATTTGTTGCTGCGTTTAAAACGAGTTTGGCTGGAGGAAACTAGATAGTCTCATCATGAATCATATGAAGCGAAGGAGTAAAACGCATGCCTTGACAGCTCTAATAGACAGCGCGCGGAGCAACATACATGCGATCTGGACCGGGTAATAAAGCGACCTATATTCGTTATTTCGCGAGTTAAAGTTAATCCCACTTTCATTAGAGTTGTTAGGGGAAAGACTTCGTGGAATATTGCATTAAAAGTACCACAAATAGGTAGGAGGCAAATTAAAGCTTTGAGTAATGGGATCCGTTGAAAGTACAACCTACTAATCGCGAAATATAGTGTGGCGCACGGAAAACCAACAGCGAGCATTAGACTGCTCATTATGGCCCGCTAATTGTCATCTATTGTTGCGAAGCTGTTTCAACTAGGTTTTTTATTTTGTCAGTACGAAAGCCGTTGACTTGGTTAAGACGTGTAAGGTAAATATCTTAGCGAGATGTATCCGCTTCAAGAAGGAATTGCCATAGTGGAGGCATACGGTTCTACCGGTTCACATAAGATAATGTGGGGCATTTTTACAAAGGCGTTTCCTTACTAGCAAAGAGCAGTGTACAGGGTTTGGTGATAAAGTGCCACACTAGGACCAGTTGCAAACGCAAAAAGTTGACAAGTAAGTTGTTGCAACCAGTGAACGTTTCGTGTAGGTCATGTCAGCTATCTTACACCATATAGGGAAAATGGTATGTGTCCAAGAACTGAAGAAGGAAGATAAGGCAAAATGTGTGAATTGCTATGCCAAACAATTGAGAGTGGAATGTTGGATCCGCTGCTGTATTTCATTAGTCTGGTCACATTTGATAGGACAGGCGAACTCCCAGAATATCAGATACTGTCAACAAACAATCTCTACATGAGGAACCTCTTCACGGTGAAAAAAAAATGGGAGTGTGGTGTGCCATTTCAGAAAGTCGGATTGTGGGTTTCATATGTTTTGAAACAATAGTAAGCAGTGATATGAATATGCGAATCTAGACGAATTTTATGTATAGTAGACTCCCTGAAGTACGTATGCTGTCTTTCAACAGGATGGAGCGACGTGTCACATGAAAGATCTATGAAAGATTTACTGAAGAAAAGAACTGTCAGCGAAGGATTGTGGCCGCCGCAATCGCCTGATCTAACCAACTTGTGAGTTTTGAATGTGTGGCAGTCTAAAGGGAATAGTGAACGTAAATAACACAAAAACGTTAGAAGACTTGAAGGACAATATTCGTAATGACATTTTGGGAACTATTGCGGCAGAGTTTCGCAAAGTGCATTGAAACACAAGGAGATCATGATCAGCACCTAATGTGATGTTACGAAATGTAAAAGACACCAATTCAGTAAATATAGACAATTCCTGCATAATTGGCGGGCAAGCAGTCTGTACTAGTGCATTTTCACCGAATGAAACAGAGACACGTGCACAAAAGCAAATAAATGTACGTTCATTGGCTGATGCTGCATATTGCAAGGTATATCGATTACAAAGTAGTTCGCTGAGTACTAACAAAAACTACTGTATCTCCTCTGTATTAGGTACTAACAGCGGTATGTTTAACGAGTAGTTAAGTTGCAACATAAATCTAAAGTAAGCAATCAAGTTGGACTTAATTAGAAAATAAGCAAACAGGATGCGCAGACTGCCTGCTGCTGGTGGGCTTTGGAAGCGGGAAGGTGAGACCGTTAGTATATAAATCATCATGGCCGAACAAATGTAGTTTGTAAGACTATTTTTTTAACGAGTGGTGAGAAAGGAGTAATTTTGAATTCTGTATCAACTATGTAAGAAATAGCCTACGTTGACCATCAAGGATATTGTTAACATGACAGGTGTGTATGTGTGTGTTACGTATACATTCCGCACGCGGTGAAAGGTTAAAAGCATGCAAGACACCTGGAAAATCAAGGAAACATCTTTTTATAGTTGTTTCTTGACATTGATTTCGAATTCCGGGAAAGAAACGGTAAGAATATAATTTTTGACCGTGAGGATGTATTGTTACATTCCCGCGTACAGACAGGAAGGGCAAAAGCTGTATTTTCTCAACGAAACACGGGTAAATGAAGGCCACACCAGAGAGACACCACCACAAGCAAAAGATGATAAAGGGAGAGGGAGATTTTTATATATCTTATTTATATTTTTAGTTGAGAGTGCTATTTAATCAGTTGCGTGTTTCTAAAGCCTCCCGTAAAGAAGGAAAGCGATGACAGTGCCACGTTACTCTTACAACCAGAGCAGGTACATTTTGTGCTTTGTTTACATGACAAATTCATCCGCGCCACTCTGTACTATTGCTATCGATACTAATGGTTTACGCTTCACAAAAGATAATATGCAATCATCACATACTTATTCATCTGCATTTATAGAAATACAAAAAAAGTAAGAGAAGTGACTTCACAAATTATGGATCAAATAACAAACACATTTGGTAAATTACAGTTATCAAAGTCTCCTTGGAAGATAAGAAACTTAAATACCAAGTTTTGTATGTAACGGTCTTTTCGTTTTTCATCTATGCTGTCCACAGACACACATATACAAACGGACCTTTTTCTAATTTTTTGGATTCAGGGGGACCCAAAACATGTATTTCCGGTGAAATCTCGGTATCGAATTTTTGTGTGCATTACAATATCTTTACTATGCACTATGTAGGTAGTACGTGTAGTGAAAGTAAAAAAGCATTTGGTGCATACACACACAGCTTCTCCTTTATCTTTTTCTACTCCGCTGTGAGTAATTTTGCGTCCTACGTGATTAAGGGTAACGGCTAGCCTTTGGTTCCCAAGGTCTCGGCTGAGGCAGAGGATATTTTTCGGGCGTAAAAATTCTTAGCATGACTTCCTTCGGAAGAAAAGTAAAGCTGTATATCTTGTATCATTGATTTACGGCACGTAAAAGAAACTAAAGCGGATAAAGATGCTTCTGAGCAAAAGTAAACGGTCCTTAAAGCCTAATATAGCATGAAACGCTAAACACCACAGCAGTTAAAGAGAATCAACTCATGAATCAACTCAATGTAATTTAATTTGCAGCTAATTTCTTAGTAGAATCCCCAAAGCCATCTTTTGAACAGTGTGTTCATTTTAATATTGGAAAAAATAGTGTTTAATACAATTTTACAGAAAACCTAGGCTAAAATCCCTTTATGACTTTCATTAAAATATAATGCAGGTATAAAGGCGACACAGAACTAGGTAAAGTAGTGTTTACAACACTAAAATCACAAATTGCCTATTTTTGCACAGACGAGTAACCAGATGGGAATTTGGTACTTTGTCCTGACATACTCACCCTCAGAACAGAAAACCTTCTTGGTGGGTCTCTGGAGCGCCACGGTGTGGTAGCCCGGCTTACACTGGCAGATGGCGTTGTGGTTGATTTGTATGCACGTAGCGTGCTGATCGGTGAAGGCACACGTCTGCCCGTAGAAACACTGGTCTCCCAGACGTACAGCTGCAACACACCACACATTTCCCGTTTATTGTATATGAGTAATAACTTGGCTGAGAATGTTACACTTGCCAATAGGGCGAGGGAGGCAAGGGGTAAGAGGGGAAGGAGTATCAGTTTCATTCATATCTCACTGTAAAGCCGAGATAATTAAATTGGAAATCAGTTTGGAAGGAGCGATTGCTGTATCTTTGGCACGGGGGGGGGGGCAAATATAATAGTTATAGGATTATGAATGAATAAGTGTACTTATTGAAAACATACATATAGCCTCAATCGCACGTGCTTTTGCAATACATAAAATAGTAAGCCATATTAAAATCGACAACAAAGAATTAAAAGAGTAAACCCGAAAATATGAGGACAAAGATTTTCAAATTCAGCAACTTAAACTTTCAACTCATTATTCAGATGCATTGGTGTGTTCTATTATAGTAGACAATGCACTTAAGAGAAATATATACACATAATACTAACACCACAACAAAACAATGACCGAAAAGCATGACTTAAAATATATTTATGTAAAACACTATAATCAACCCCCTTTTCTCTATTATCAGACTTCTCATATCTCGGCTCTCTTGCCTTAAGTAGCACCTTCGTGCCTGCCAGTAGCGTCTAACGTGCCTCTAGCTCTCCATTCGCGGTGGTAAAAGATCGCGGTAAATACTTTTCCCTCCATTCCTCCGTCCCCTACACCTTGCCAAAATATGAGTCCACGGCTCTTCCTCCTCGCAAATGGGGCAGATTTCCATACCATTCTTGGAAAAGCAAAGCAACGCCCATCTATGAAAATAATAATAGCAATAATAATAATAATAATAATAATAATAATAATAATAATAATAAAACCAACAACTTAACCGAAATGTTAGATCACTTACAGGAACATTTTCCGGGCACTGAATTTATTCCCTTGGGAGATTTTAATCCGAGGTTAGGAGGGGAGAAAATATCTCTAAACGGAAGGCGTGATGGTGGAGAGAAACTACGTGGAGGTCAGCAAAGAGCAAAGTTCGATTTATTAATGGGGAGTGAAGACAACTGCTTGCTTTCTGTGATGCCTTCTCTTTAGAAATGAATGACAAGTACGGTAGGGATCGAGATGAACTCACTTTCATAAATGACAATTTTAATAGTGTGTTAGATTTTATTTTGATAACTTGGGGTTGAATAGGAGAATTAGAAAATGTTGGGTGGAGGATTGTATCGAGTATCACCACTGTTTGGTTGCCCTAGAGCGAAATATAGAGACGGCCTTTTAGGCGCATGCACATGAAGAGGGAGGGGAAACGAAGGGAGTTTGGTAAGTAAATTTATGTGGCAGAAATGGAAATTTGTGTTGATAATTTGGAAAGGCGTTTAAGGGGGAAGAACGCATAAACAGCGGAGGAACTAACGGACATAACAGCAATTGGCTGCGGGGACAGTGACAATCTTCATGCATGGTAAGATAAAATAATTCAGTGGTTGGTATGACCAGAAATTGCGAGATCTACATTTTACATAAATAAAACACAGGATTTATAACGTATTGCTCTTCTTCCGAAATTGCGCTAAACCTACTAAATGAAGACGAGGAAACCGAGTATCCACTAACATTCAATGTTAGCCACTAAAACATTTCTAAAACGGGAAAACATCTTTTCTTTTTACTTTCTCTAGCCCCGTATGTACAATGTACATAGGGATAGAGAAGGTATTGCACTCCACCCAAAAATTCGATACCGAGATTTCACCGGAAATATATGTTTTAGGGTCCCCTGTATCCAAAAAAAGCATTTTCAGAAAAATGTCCGTGTGTGTCCGTGTGTCTGTGAACACGATAACTCAAAAACGAAAAGTCGGTAAAATTCCAAACTTGGTATTTAAGTTTAGTATCTTCCAGGGATCAGACACGAAGATTTTGAGAAGAATCAACCCACCCCAAACTACCCTTTACATGGAGCTTTTTTCGAAATTTTTTATTTTCTTAAAAATGGCTCTTACGATTTTGATTAAAATATCGTATATTAAAGTTATTTACCTAACAAATAAAATGTACATTTTGAATTTTCTAGGAATAGCCTCTGAAAACTACTTTATTCTGGATGAATTTTACAGAATTGTGCATTACTGCTAAACCGTAAGAGATGGACAACAACTTACTGCATGAAAAATGTAGAGCACGTTAAAACACACAATTTATGTCATATACATTTTTATCATGGAGTTGATCATTTTTAAGATATTCTTAGTTTTTCGTTTCTGCTTTGAAAAGCATACTTTTCTCATATAGGAATTTGTTAACTGCTGCCCATACAAACAAAGGAACTTCAGTTACATAGCAACCAGCTTTTGGCTATCATTTTAACCTATGGTACTCTCTCATTTCGCTTCTTCTTACAAGCAAGCAAATAATAAGACTATTTCTGCTAATGTTTCTCAATTAACAAGAAGTAAATAGAAGCATAAGATTTTTAACTACAATTTGTTGCAGAGATGTAGAGAAAATCATGTGAATGGTACACATCAGATTTTTTCGTTTCTCGTTTGTTTACTCCTGACAAGCAGAGCGATGGGAGTTTCAATTGTTTCACTAGCGACGGCTTTTAAAGGACGAGACTATCGCTTTAGCCTGTACATTTTATTTCCCTTCTACTTGCAAGGAGCTAGTAATAAGACTAATTCTGCTTATGATTGTCTTGATTAGGATAATCAAGACAATCTTTTGAATAGCATGTTTGTTTGCCGACCCTAGAGGACATCACATGAATGGAACACATTACAATTTTCTCCTTCTACTAGCAAGGGACCAAGTAATAAGGACAATTTCTGCTAATGTTTTTCTCGATTAGCATGGAGTAAATAAAACAATAAGCTTTTTAATAATAATTTGTTACAGAGATGTAGAGAAAGTCATCCGATTTTTACTTTCTCTACACGTACTATGCAAGAAGGTATTGCATTCCACCAAAGAATTCGATACCGAGATTTCACCAGAAATACACGTTTTGGGTTCCCCTGAATCCAAAAAAAGCATTTTTGGAAAAAGATCCGTGTGTGTGTGTGTGTGTGTGTGTCTGTGGACAGCATAGCTCAAAAACGAAGAGACTGTTGAAACCAAATTTGGTATTTAAGTTTGATACCTTCTAAGGATGCAACACGAAGATTTTCAAGAAAATTCTCCGACACCCAACTATCCTTTATATGCAACTTTTTTCGAAAATTTCGATTTTCTCAAAAATGACTCTAACAATTTTGATTAAAATATCGTATATTAAAGATATTTACCTGACAAAATGTATATTTTGAATTTTCATCACTTTAACCTATGATACTCCCTTATTTCGCTTCTACTTACAAGGAAGCAAGTAATAAGACAATTTCTGTTATTTTTTTCTCGATTAGCATGAAGTAAATAGAAGCGTAAGTTTTTTAACAATACTTTGTTGCAGAGATGTGGAGAAAGGCATGTGAATGGAACACATCAGATGTTTTTCTAGGTGATAATTGCTATTTTACTAGTAGTAGTAAATCCAGCATCTGGGAACACAGGTCCCAGGTACAAACTCGGAACCTTTGAATATGAGTCAGAAAACTCACCACAGAAGCTGGTAAATTTACTGGCCGAATGGAGGTTCCTGCTTACTCGGCAGATATTCAAGTTTGCGACCTTCACCCAAAGAGAATTCGTTGAGTTTCAAAGGTTACACTAACGTATTACATAGAAAGGTCTTTTTGTTTCTTAGCTGTAAAGCCACGCCTGGCTTTGTTCTGCTGAGCGAAATAAAATTCTGACATTGTGGGAGCGACAAGATTGATCAAAGCCATTTCAGCAGCACTGGGGTGGAGGCAATTTCTCATCGAATTCTTCTCTCTTGTGAACAAAGACCTGCATTATCGCGCTGCAGTAACCAAGTCGGAAACGCAGCAAATAAAGTTACTAGTCTCTTCACTACCACCACCAATACCATGAGGGTTTCTTAAAGCAATATGCAACAGCATTACTCCTTATTAGCTGGGTTACGTGACGTTGCAGGCTGGTTTTTTACTTTCTCTAGCTCGTATGTACAAAAATAAATAAATAAAATCCGAATATACCTCCCTGGCACTTACTTAACTATATATTCAAACCTTAAATGTGTTTCCCAAAACAAACATCTGATGTGTTCCATTCACATGACTTTCTCTACATCTCTGCAACAAATTATTGTTAAAAAGCTTATGCTTCTTTTTACTTCATCCTAATCAAAAAAAAATTAGCAGAAATAATCTTATTACTTGCTTCCATTAAAATAGAAGCGAAATAAGGGAGTGCCATAGATTAAAGTGATAATCAAAAGCTGGTTGCTATGTGACTGAAGTTCCTTTGTTTGTATGGACAGCAGTTGACAAATTCCTGTATGAGAAAGGTTTTTCATAGCAGAAACCAAAAATAAGCAATGCCTCAAAAACGACGAACTCCACGAAAAAAATGTATATATATATAACATAAATTGTGTTTTAGCGTGCTCTACATTTTTTGTGAAGTAATTTTTTGTTCATCTTTTACGGTTTAGCAGTTATTAAAAATTCAGTAAAATTCATCCAGAATAAACTACTCTTCAGAGGCTATTCCCAGAAAATGCAATATATACATATTATTTGTCAGGTAAACAGTTTAATAAAATCAATAGAGCTATTTTTGAGAAAATCAAAATGTTCGTAAAAGTTCCATTTAAAGGGTATTTGGGGGTGGGAGGATTTTCTTGAAAACCCTCGGGTCGCATTCTTAGAAGATACTGAACTTAAATACCAAGTTTGGTATTTAACAGACTTATCGTTAACTTTAACTTGGTATTTAGGTTTAGTATATTCCAAGGATGCGACATGAAGATTTTCAAGAAAATCCCTCTCCACAAACTACCCTTTACATGGGAAAATTTTCGAAAATGTTGATCTTCTCAAAAATGGCTGTAACGATTTTGATTACGTATATTAAAGCTATCTACATCCCAAATAAAATGTATATACTGAGTTTTCTGGGAATAGCCTCTGAAGACCTCTTTATTCTGGACGAATTTTACCGAATTTAGCTCAACTGCTAAACCGTAAGAGATAGACAAAAGCTTACTACGCAAAAAATGTAGATCTCGTCAAAGCCCATAATCTGTGTCCTTTATGTTTTGTTGTAGAGGTAACCGTTTCTGAGATATTCCTTGATGGTTTCAATTGTAAAGTACTTTACTTTTCTCAGACAGGAAGTATTGTTTTTCTTTTGTTCTACTCCTGACCAAGCAAAGAAGCGATTTGCAATGATAGTCGTATAAAGGCAGCTTGTAAAACATTTGACTATCACTCTAGTATAGCGCATTCCTTTAATTCCCTTCTACTTATAAGGAACTGAGTAATAAAAACATTCTGCTAATGTTTAACTCAATTAGCATTGTGTAGAAAGAAGAATCATCTTTTTTGAGAAGTTTGTTTGTAGATCAGCTAGAGAAAGTCATGTGAGTGTAACACATCATATTTTTTTTAGTGGCGTAATAAACACATAAACGCATTTGACCATAACCTCAAAACCATTAGTACAAAATGGATGACATTTGCACTGTAGTTTATTTGCATTATTACATCTACGCTAAATGTTTCGAAAAGTTAGCATTATTAGTTTGAGTTTCAAATTTTCGGTCTTAATGTCGATGCGAGTACATTCAGTAAAGAAATGTTGATTACTGTCTGTTGCTGAGAAGATTTCTGGGACTGATAGTACGCAAATGTCTCCCCTATCAGCAATTCCTAATGGCCCAGGTGATCAATCTCGTATCATTATCTCACTGCAGAGGTAATGTCGGTGATACGGAATGGCTTAGCACTGCTAGGATCATAGAGATGCCACAAACCATTGAAATCTGATCACATATTTAGTAATGCAAGCTAAATTTACAATTCCATGCCAACAAGCACTGTAAGAGTTTGAGAGGCTATTAATACTTACAGTACAATTAGGAAATGACGTAACACTCAACATCTCTTTGCTTCAATAAAAGTGAACCAAATACTGAATCCACAGCTTCTTCAATATGATAATAACTATGAAAAATCTAATGTTTTCCATTCACATGACTTTCTCTACATCTCTATAACAATTATAGGCTTATTCTTCTATCTATTTCATACTAATGGAGATAAACACTTCCAGAAACGGTCTTATTTATTAGTAGAAGGCAAGTAAGAGAATAATTAGGCTAAACCTACAGTCAAATGTTTTAAAATGTGGTTGCTATGCCATTGAAATGCGTTTCTTTACGTGGCCAGATCTTGACTGGTTCCCGTATGAGAAAAGCTTAGATATTTTAAAACTGAAACCAAAAACAAGGAATATCTAAAAAAAAAAACGATTATCTCCACGAAAAAATGTATAAACATAAATTGTATGTTTTAACGTGCTCTACATTTTTGCGTGGTAAGTATTTTCTATCAAAATTCAGTAAAATTCATCCAGAGTAAAGCAGTCTTCAGAGGCTATTCCCAGAAAGTTGAAGATATAAATTTTATTTGTAATGTAAATGTACCTTTAATATACGATATTTTAATAAAAATCGTTAGAGCCATTTTTGAGAAAATCAATTTTTTTTAAAAAGTTCCATGTAAAGGGTAGTTTAGGGTGGGGGGTTTTCCTCAAAAATCTTCGTGTCGCATCCCTGGCAGATATTAAACTTAAATACCAAGTTTGGTATTTTACCGACTTTACGTTTTTGAGCTATCGTGTTCATAGACACACGAACACACACACACACGGACCTTTTCCTGAAAATGCTTTTTTCCATAAAGGAGACCCTATAATAGATATTTCCGGTGAAATCTCGGTATAGAATATTTGGGTAGAGTGCAATATTTTCTCTATACACTATGTACATAGTAGGTGTAGAGAAAGTAAAAATTGAAAGATTCAATTCGACTATATAAACAAATAGCCTAACAACCAAGACATGCGCTACTACAAGTAAATAATCTATTGCAACACTAATTAAGAAAAGAGTGTATAAGAAGGCTTTGGCCATATAATTTAGATGTAGCCTTTCATTTGTTCACATCGAGAATTCATTTTTTTTTTTGTAATGTTCGATAGAGTATTTCAAATTAAATTTTATATATTATTGCTTTTTATAGTCTTTTCAAGTATTTCAAAAAGTAATTCGCCAACTATGAACGTTCAGTTACTTGTCAGATCGACCCTGCGGGCCTCGTATTCCCAAAATGCATTCTCGACCTGATAAATATAACTTACAGTTCTTAGTGCACAATATACTGTTAAGTGGCTCTGTAAACTATTGTTATGAAATCTTATTACATTTTACGCACATAGTAGATACAGAATGGATTGTATTCTACCCAAAAAATTGAAACCGAGATTTCACAGAAATGTTTTGAGACTCCGTGAATCAAAAAAACAAAACAAAACAAATGTGTGTTATTCACATGACTTTCTGTACATCTGTATACCAAATTAGCGTTAAAAAGCTTATTCTTTTATCTATTTCAATCTAATTGAGTTAAACATTTACATAAATAATATTATTATCTGCTCCATTATATGTAGAAGGGAAATACGAGAATACACTAGGTTAATTTCAGTGTCTTGCAACGATGCTACACGAAGGTTTTAAGAAACTCGCCCCCAAATTACTCTGTATAAGGAAGATTTTTCGAAATGTTTTGCTTTTAAAATGTTTCTTACGATTTTGATTAAAATATGATATATTAAATATATTTACACGACAAATGAAATGCAGTACCTGTTCAGAAGAATGAGTGGAGGCTTGCGTAAACACAAACAAATAAGCGGTATTACGTCACCACTCCCGGTGCATACCCTGTACAGTTTTGCAGTACTGGAATGCAGCAGTTGAGTTTCTTACAGTGGATGGGTTCGAATCAAGTCAAAATGCAAACACCGATGTGCGTAATCATACGCTGACAGAGTAGAAAATTAATATTCATTAGTGATAAAGAAAACAGCAAGTTAACCTGTTTTGGATCGTTTGGTTTACGTAACTGCTGATGTTTTGATGGTCAGACTGTACAACACTAAATTCCAGTCTTCTCTGACCGCTCTAAACCGTACCATGCGACCTCCCCTTACAACTGCATTCTTCCGTCAGAGAGATAGTACTGCACTATGTTCCAGCTTGCTCTGACCGCTCTAAACCGTGCCATGCTACACCAGCGACATCCCCTAACATCTGCATTCTTTCGTCAGACATGTAGTACTGCACAATATTCCAACCTGCTCTGACCACTCTAAACCATGCCATGCTGCACCAGCGACCTCTCCTTACAACTGCATTCTTTCGTCAGACATGTAGTACTGCATTATATTCCAGCCTTCTCTGACCGCTCTAAACCGTGCCATGCTATACCAGCGACATTCTTTAACAACTGCATTCTTTCGTCAGACATGTAGTACTGCATTATATTCCAGCCTTCTCTGACCGCTCTAAACCGTGCCATGCTATACCAGCGACATTCTTTAACAACTGCATTCTTTCGTCAGACATGTAGTACTGCATTATATTCCAGCCTTCTCTGACCGCTCTAAACCGTGCCATGCTATACCAGCGACATTCTTTAACAACTGCATTCTTTCGTCAGACATGTAGTACTGCATTATATTCCAGCCTTCTCTGACCGCTCTAAACCGTGCCATGCTATACCAGCGACATTCTTTAACAACTGCATTCTTTCGTCAGACATGTAGTACTGCATTATATTCCAGCCTTCTCTGACCGCTCTAAACCGTGCCATGCTACACCAGCGACATTCTTTAACAACTGCATTCTTTCGTCAGACATGTAGTACTGCATTATATTCCAGCCTTCTCTGACCGCTCTAAACCGTGCCATGCTACACCAGCGACATTCTTTAACAACTGCATTCTTTCGTCAGACATGTAGTACTGCACTATATTCCAGGCTTCTCTGACCGCTCTAAACCGTGCCATGCGACCTCCCCTTACAACTGCATTCTTTCGTCAGACATGTAGTACTGCGCTATATTCCAGCCTTCTCTGATCGCTCTAAACCGTGTCATGCTACACCAGCGACATTCTTTAACAACTGCATTCTTTCGTCAGACATGTAGTACTGCACTATATTCCAGTCTTCTCTGACCACTCTAAACCGTATCATGCTACACCAGCGACCTTCCCTAACAACTGCATTCTTTCGTCAGACAGGCAGTACTACACTATATTCCAGTCTTCTCTGACCGCTCTAAACCATGCCATCCTACACCAGCGACCTCTCCTTACAACTGCATTCTTTCGTCAGACATGTAGTACTGCACTATATTCCAGTCTTCTCTGACCGCTCTAAACCGTGCCATGCTATACTAGCGACATTCTTTAACAACTGCATTCTTTCGTCAGACATATAGTACTGCGCTATATTCCAGCCTTCTCTGATTGCTCTAAACCGTGCCATGCTATACCAGCGACATTCTTTAACAACTGCATTCTTTCGTCAGACATGTAGTACTGCACAATATTCCAGTCTTCTCTGATTGCTCTAAACCGTGCCATGCTATACTAGCGACATTCTTTAACAACTGCATTCTTTCGTCAGACATATAGTACTGCGCTATATTCCAGCCTTCTCTGATTGCTCTAAACCGTGCCATGCTATACCAGCGACATTCTTTAACAACTGCATTCTTTCGTCAGACATGTAGTACTGCGCTATATTCCAGCCTTCTCTGATTGCTCTAAACCGTGCCATGTGACCTCCCCTTACAACTGCATTCTTTCGTCAGACATGTAGTACTGCACTACATTCCAGTCTTCTCTGACCGCTCTAGACCGTGCCATGCTATACCAGCGACATTCTTTAACAACTGCATTCTTTCGTCAGACAGATAGTACTGCGCTATATTACAGCCTTCTCTGACCGCTCTAACCGTGTCATGCTACACCAGCGACCTTCCCTAACAACTGCATTCTTTCCTCAGACAGGTAGTACTGCGCTATATTCCAGCCTTCTCTGACCGCTCTAAACCGTGCCATGCTAATCCAGCGACCTCCTCTAACAACTGCATTCTTTCGTCAGACAGGTAGTACTGCACTATATTCCATCTTTCTCTGATCGTGCCATGCTATACCAGCGACTTCCCCTAACTGCATTCTTTCGTCAGACAGGTAGTACTGCACTATATTCCAGCCTTCTCTGACCGCTCTAAACCGTGCCATGCGACCTCCCCTTACAACTGCATTCTTTCGTCAGACAGGTAGTACTGCATTATATTCCAGCCTTCTCTGACCGCTCTAAACCGTGCCATGCGACCTCCCCTTACAACTGCATTCTTTCGTCAGACATGTAGTACTGCATTATATTCCAGCCTTCTCTGACCGCTCTAAACCGTGCCATGCTACACCAGCGACATTCTTTAACAACTGCATTCTTTCGTCAGACAGGTAGTACTGCGCTATATTCCAGCCTTCTCTGACCGCTCTAAACCGTGCCATGCTACACCAGCGACCTCCCCTAACAACTGCATTCTTTCCTCAGACAGGTAGTGCTGCACTATATTCCAGTCTTCTCTGACGCTCTAAACCATGCCATGCTAATCCAGCGACCTCCTCTAACAACTGCATTCTTTCGTCAGACAGGTAGTACTGCACTATATTCCAGCTTTCTCTGACCGTGCCATGCTACACCAGCGACCTCCCCTAAAACTGCATTCTTTCGTCAGACAGGCAGTACTGCACTATATTCCAGCCTTCTCTGACCGCTCTAAACCGTGTGTAGTAAGTTTTTGTCTATTTCTTACGGTTTAACCGTTATGAAAAATTCTGCAAAACTCATCCAGAATAAAGAGCTCTTCAGAAGCTATTTCCAGAATATTCAAAATGTGCATTTTATTTGTGATGTGAATATCTTCAATGTACGGTGTTTAATCAAAATCATTAAGCGATTTTTGAGAAAATCTAAATATTCAAAAAACGTTATATGTATGTAAGTGGTAGTTGTGAGTAAGGGGATTATCTTGAAGATCTTCGTGTCGCACCCTTGGAAAATACTGAACTTAAATACCAAGTTTGGTATTTAGCGAACGGGCTTTTTGTTTTTGAGCTACGCTGTCCAAAGATCACACACTGACAGACACCCACAAGGACATTTTTCCTTGAAATGCTTTTATTGGATGCCAGGGATCTCGAAACATTATTCCGGTGAAATCTCGGTATTGAATTTTTGGATGCAATACAATACCTTCTCTATGCTCATGGTACGTGTAGAGAAAGTAAAATAACAGCCGCTCATAAAACGGAATTCATCCAGGTGCGGGCGATACGAAAAGTTGATCTGAGAAATATATCCCGGCATATTTTACAGTTTACAGCACAGTCCTTGTGCAGTCTGACATCAACGCCATCTACCATCGATAGATGCATGAAGTTTTTGGTGCAGACGTAAAAAGCATTCAGTGCCTTCCTCGGCCACCCTGTCTACGTTCTTCTCAGTTCAGTTGTGTGCGTCCATTCAAAAGACGAAAGGTTTAATCGTGAAAAGTTGCTTCACTACAAAAACCATCGGACTGGAGTTTTCAAAATGTATTTATTATTTTAAATTAAGTAATATAAATCGGGCAGTGTAAAGGAATTTGGACCATAACAATGAAAAGAAAACTACAAGCGTATTAAACAGATACAAACTTAGAAATGAACTTAGTTGAACATGTGTGAAAAATAATGAGAAACTTAGTAAATTGGTCCAAGGCGAATTAAAAAATCTGATGTGTTACATTCACATGACTTTCTCTACTTCCCTGAAACAAATTATTGTTAAAAAGCTTGTGCGTCTATTTACTTCATGCTAATCGAGTAAAAATTAGCAGAATTCATACTTTCTTCCTTGTAAGTACAAGCGATATAAGGAAGTACCGTAGGTTGAAGTCATAGTCAAAAGTTGGTACCTATGTCACTGAAGTTCCTTTTCTTGTATGGACAGGAGTTCAGAAACTCCTGTATGAGAAAAGTATAAGTTTTTAAAGCTGAAATAAAAAAACGAGGAATATGTAAAAAAAAAATCCACTCCACGAAAAAATGGATATAATATAAATTGTGTATTTTAACGTGCTCTACATTTTCTGTGTGGTAAGTTTTTATCCATCTCTTACGGTTTAGCAGTTATGCAAAATTCCGTAAAATTCACTCAGAACAAAGTAGTCTTCAGATGCTATTCCCAGAACATTCAAAATATACATTTTATTTATCAGGTACATATCTTTAATATATGATATTTTAATCCATTTTTTAGAAAATCAAAATTTTCGAAAAAAAGTTCCATATAAAGGGTAGTTTGGGGTGGGGGGATTTTTCTCAAAATCTTTGTGTCGCATCCCTGGAGGATACTAAACTTAAATACCAAGTTTGGTATTTTACCGACTTTTCGTTTTTGAGTTACCGTGTTCACACACACGCGGACCTTTTTCTGAAAATACTTTTTTTTGGATACAGAGGACCCTAAAAATATATTTCCGGTGGAATCTCGGTATTGAATTTTTTGGTGGAGTGCAATACCTTCTCTGTACACTATGTACTAAAACTGTTTGACATCACGACGGTTGAAAGAAGCATTTGGCGTGCGCGGAAGCATTGCAACCAAAGTTGTCCTCGAATTTATCTCAACTATACAATTCTAACTGCCCTTTTCCAAAAGGATGTAGTGTACGTAGATGGAACATTCAAGGGAATACAAAAGTATGTATTAGTGTTTGGTATGTATAGAAATATGTCTGTCTTGCGTTGCTGGTAAACGTTCTAAACATACAAGCAAGCTTTAAACTTGTTATAGCTGAATGTGAAAAAACTTTGTTTGGAATTCACTCCGCTAAGCATTTACGCTGATTTTGGGTTTAGCATCCACAAAGCAATCACATAAACGTTTCCTGCCTCGGAAAGAAAAGGCTGTCGCTTTCATCTTGGCGTAAACTTCAAACTGTTCATCTTGTCAAAGAATACAAATTCAGCATTTCCGAAACGGGTCAATTTTTTGTTGTTGTTGTAATTTAACGTCCTTTAACTTGGTTTGGTCATATCGGACGATGAATGTAATTGATGATGCTCAAATGATCTCGGGGTCCATGGAGCTTAAAGTTACTCGACATTCGTCTTCTCAAGATAAGGGAAAACCCGGAAAAAAACCTTACCCGGGTAACTCACCCTAAGCGAGATTCGAACTCACGACCTTTTGAATGTGAAGCAGACACGATAGCACCACGCTACCCAGGCGGGCTACAGGTCAATTATTAAAGTTATGCTTCGGTATCCCTTTTCTGCAGCCAGCTGAAGTAGACGATGTGTTTACAAACAATCTGATGTCATTGTTACCTTAGTATCTTTAGTTTACCGATTACGTGCGGAAAAAAAATCCACTTACTTTCTTGCGTATCGTTATGCTCATGTGGTTCGTCACATTAGGGCGATCGTATAATTGGTAATTATTTACAAGTTGGGCCGCTAACTCTCTCCGCTGCGACTTATACCAGTTTTGCACTCTAACGGGACCGGTGTGGTTAGAGGGGGATTAGGGGTGGGGAGATGGTTTAAAAAACTAATGTTGCTACCTATTTATATACACACACTAACCTAAACGGATTGGAACCTAACCTCGCGCTAAATTTGAAATCAGAGGCTTTGAAATTGTCATCATAAATACAAAGTCAATCAATCGCACTTAGTTTCATTCGATTTTAGAGTGGCCGAAGTTCTATATAATAAAATTCACTGAACAGCTGTATCTGCGTGAAACATACTTGTCATACATCAGCACAGCGTCTAGCGACATATGCCGGTGTTGCATTCCACAACACTGTTCGCCTGCCGCCGACAATGAAACTCAGGTTTTAGGCATTTTAGTGTGTAGTATTATTAAATATTTACATTGCAAAAGTACTACAAGACTTATTTATTTATATTCTACTCCTTCTAGGCAGCATACTTAATAAATATTCACAAAAAAGGATCGCTACGCGCACGTAATAAATTAGCGTTTAACTTAATTACGGAGCTTTTCCGATAAAAAAAAAAATTGGTGAAAACGTAACAAGTATAAACCAAACTTACAGTCAAACCACAATTTGTTTAATTTCTAGAGGGGCCCAAGTTATCTATAATAACCGTATAATTTATCTGGGACCAAATTTGGACGATCGTATAATTCATCTGTGGTCGCATTTGGACGATCATGTAATACATGTGGGGTCGCATTTGAACGATCGTGTAATAAATGTGGGGTCGCATTTGAATGATCGAATAATAAATCTGGGTTCGCATTTGGACGATCGTGTAATAAATGTGGGATCGCATTTGGACGATCGTGTAATAAATGTGGGATCGCATTTGGACGATCATATAATAAATCTGGGATCGCATTTGAACGATCATGTAATAAATGTGGGATCGCATTTGGACGATCGTGTAATAAATGTGGGATCGCATTTGAACGATCGTGTAATAAATGTGGGATCGCATTTGGACGATCATATAATAAACCTGGGGTCACATTTGAACGATCGTGTAATAAATCTGGGGTCACATTTGAACGATCGTGTAATAAACCTGGGGTCGCATTTGAACTATCATGTAATCCATCTGGGGTCACATTTGAACGATCGTGTAATAAACCTGGGGTCACATTTGAACGATCGTGTAATAAACCTGGGGTCGCATTTGAACTTACATGTAATCCATCTGGGGTCACATTTGAACGATCGTGTAATAAACCTGGGGTCACATTTGAACGATCGTGTAATAAACCTGGGGTCACATTTGAACTATCATGTAATAAATCTGGGGTCGCATTTGGACGATCATATAATAAATCTGGAGTCACATTTGAACGATCGTATAATAAAAGTCCATTAAATACCAAACTTGATATTTAAGCTCAGTATCTTCCAAGGATGCGACACGAAGATTTTTAAGAAAATTCCCCCACCCCCAACTACCACTTACATGCAAAAGTTTCGAAAATTTTGATTTTCTCAAAAAAGGCTCAATGATTTTGATTAGAATATCTTATATTTAAGATATTTACTTTATAAATGAAATGTATATCTTGAATTTTCTGGGAATAACCTTTGAAGACCTATTTGTTCTGGATGAATATTGCCGAATGTTGCGTAACTGATAAACCGTAAGATAGACAGAAACTTACTACACAAAATATGTCATATACATTTTTATTACACAGTTGACCGTTTGAGATACTGTTTGTTATTGGTTTCAATTTTAAACTGCGCATTTTATCAAATGGGGTCATCTTTCGTTTCATCTTTCTGGAAATGCAAACCGAACGTGGCTTCAATTATTCACATATCGATCAGCTTTTAAAAGATTTGACTATCGCCTTACATGGTATAAGGAACTAATGAGCAATTTTTAATGTTTATTACTTTCTCTATAGGCACTATGTACATAGTGTATAGAGAATGTATTGCACTCCACCAAAAAATTCGATACCCAGATTTCACCGGAAATATATGTTTTAGGGTCCCCTTTATCTAAAAAAAAAAGATTTTCGGAAAAAGGTCCATGTGTGTGTGTGTGTGTGTGTGTGTGTGTGTGTGTGTCCGTGTGTCTGTGAACACGATAACTCAAAAACGAAAAGTTGGTAAAATACCAAACTTGGTATTGAAGTTTAGCATCTTTCAGGGATGCGACACGAAGTTTTTGAGAAAAATCACCCCACCATAAACTACCCTTTACACGGAATTTTTTTCGAAAATTTTTATTTTCTTAAAAATGGCTCTAACGATTTTGATTAAAATATCATATATTAAAGATGTTTACCTGAAAAGTAAAATGCATATCTTGAATTTTCTTGGAATAGTCTCTGATGACTATTCTGGATGAATTTTACGAAATTTTGCACAACCGCTAAACCATAAGAGTTGGACAAGAACTTACCACACAAAAAATTTAGAGCACGTTAAAACATACAATTTATATTATATACATTTTTTTCGTGGAGTTGATCATGTTTTAGATATTCCTTGTTTTTGGTTTCAGCTTTAAAAAAAGAACACTTCTAATATTGGAATTTGTCGACTCCTGTCCATACAAATAAAGGAACTTCAGTCACATAGCAACCAGCTTTTGACTATCACTTTAACCTATAGTACTACCTTATTTCGCTTCTACTTACAAGGAAGCAAGTAATAAGACTATTTCTGCTAATTTTTTCTCGATTAGCATGAAGTAAATAGAAGCATAAGCTTTTTAACAATAATTTGTTACAGAGATGTAGAGAAAGTTATGTGAATGGAATATATAAGATTTTTTTTCCTCTTTTCCGCAGATGATGAAGTCTAGGTGGCAGTGCATAACTGGTTACGCACACGCCCAAAAGAATTCTCTTCACGCGTGATTGAGAAACCTATCCATTACTGGCATAAGTGCATAGAACTTGGAAGAAGGGGGAGATTATCTTGAAAAATGGTATCTTGCCCACCTGGGTAGTGTGGTGATAGCGTGTCTGCCTCACATTGAGTTCGAATCTCGGTAAGAGTGAGTTACTCGGATAAGGTTTTTTAGGGGTTTACCCTAATTCTGAGAAGACGAATATCGAGAACTTTAAGCTCCGTGGACCCCGAGTTAATTTGAGCATCATTTCACAAATGTCATTCATCGTCCAATATGACCAACCAGGTTAAAGGACGTTAAACTACAAAAAAAAAAAAAAAAAAAAAAAAAATACAAAAAACGATATGATCTTAGATGTTGAAGGGGGCTATATAAACGAAACAATAAAAAGCATATATTTGGAAACATTGAACACTGAAAAGCCTCGCCTTGAACATCTGAAAGGAATTAATCAGAGTCCGTGACACTTGCTTTAGACCGTGTGAAAAAAAAAAAAAATGAAGACAGTGTTTGGAAAATATGTAGGATTTTCGATGTACTACAAGGTTTTGCTACGGAAATATGCCAATCGGAGACGATTCACATTTGTTACGAATGTATGTTGTGCACTACAAAAAAAAAAAAAAAAAAAATGTCTTATACCATTCTTGCTTAAAAATGTAAAATAAATAATTCCGGTTATTTATTAAATGACCTTGTACATTTGAAGCTTCATTCTAGCACTCTCGTTTATAAGCCATGTGATGGAAACATGGCGCGGTGTATTTATGCGGCATGTTGCTATTTTAAAATGTTTCTGTGGTTATTTAAATACCAGTTTCAGTATATTAGTTTATGTGATATTGTCTCTCTGCAGCAGTGCGGTTTTACATATGCGACAGAGATGAACTTTCCCGTACGTGCACAGGTCCAAAACACACTAACACGCGAAGAGAAGAGAGTGGACGTGTTTGCATATCGAGATCAGTGTTTACAAAGCCGAGCAAGGGTCAACTTTGCGGAAATGTAAACAAATCGTGCTGTAATTCATTTCATACACAGGAAAATACGTGACCGATACAAATACTGCAAAATGGATGTCGCGACATAGAAAAAGTCCTCCATTGGGTATTTAATAAAATCGCTTTCAATAAAACCATAAAAATTAAACGAATGGAGGCAAATATTTTATATTAAACTAAAATAATGAAAGTAGCAAAATATAATATTTACCTTTCTTAGTTTTTTTTTTTTTTTTTTTTTTTTTTCAACATTTGGTTCATATATGTGTGATGTTTCACAATTTAATGTATTGTAAACTCTGTAGGTGTGAAATAGGAGTATTTACATTGTTACAGTGATCAAAATATGTAGCAGTTCATTTGTGAAATTAAATTTAATTTTACTATCTCTAAAACCTCAGTGGGCTATTGCAACGGAATATTATTGTATAACCGTGCAATTTTATTTCATTACCTTTAACTTGTATTATTATTATTATTATTATTATTATTAAAAATCTGATGTTCCTTTCACATGACTTTCTCTACATCTTTGCAACAAATTATTGTTAGAAAGCTTATGCTTCTATTTACTTCATGCTAATCAAGAAAATATTAGCAGAAATCGTCTTATAACTTGCTTCCTCGTAAGTAGAAGCGAAATAAGGAAGCAACATAGATTAAAGTGATAGTCAAAATCTGTTGCTATGTGACTGAAGTTCCTTTGTTTATGTGGACAGGAGTTGACAAATTCCTGTAAGAGAAAAGTATGCTTTTCAAAGCTGAAACCAATAACAAGGAATATCTCAAAAAGGATCAACTTCACGAAAAACATTATATAATATAAATTGTGTGTTTTAACGTGCTCTACATTTTTTGTATAGTCAGTTTTTGTCCATTTCTTATGGTTTAGCAGTTATGCATAATTCTATAAGATTCATCCAGAATAAAGTAGTCTTCAGAGGCTATTTCCAGAAAATTCAAGTTATACGTTTTATTTGGCAAGTAAATAGCTTAAATTTAAGAGGATTTATTCAAAATAATTAGTTATTTTTATGAAAATCAAAATTTTCGAACGTTTTTCCATATAAAGGGTGGTTTGGGGCGGGGGGGTTCTTGAAAATCTTCGTGTCGCATTCTTGGAAGATATCAAACTTAAATACTAAGTTTGGTTTTTGACGGTCTTTTCGTTTTTGAGCTATGCTGCCCACAGACACACACGGACATTTTTCTAAAAATTCATTTTTTGGATTCAGGGGGTGTCAAAACATATATTTCCGGTGAAATCTCGGTATTCAATTTTTGGGTGCAATACAATCAATACGTTCTCTATACACTACGTACATAGTACGTGTAGAGAAAGTAAAAATAATGTTGTACGTATAAACGATTAACGATTATCAAATGTTTATGACTATCAGTAATCTTGTTTTCTTAATGAAAGAAAACAAATGAGTTAGTAATAGATTGTCTCCTTTTTGTTATTTTTCTTGTGTGAAAAAGTTTACTTAGAGATTAAGAACGAAAGAGAAGGAATGTACATGTGTGATATATTTGAATATTTCGACTGTAAATAAAGAAAATAACTGATATCTTATACAAACATTCATTTAAGAAGATACTTGTTAGATTAATTGAAGTTTTATTTCAAATATTAATAGTGAAATTAAAACATTTTGTGGAATTATAATACGAAGTGTGTTTATTCAGTAGCGAGTCATTCCTTACACAACTCGCCTTGAGAAAAGAGTCCATGAAAAATTTAAATATATATATTATAAACAGCTAGTTGGCCAGGCAGATACGAAAGATAAATTTATTAATTAAAACTGAAGCCACTGAAAAGAAATATAATTGGAAAAGGGATATTGGACAAAAACAAGTTTACATTTAATCAGGTAAATAAACTTTTCGACACTAAAAACCCTACCACTCGACAACTTGTATTTTCTCTACACGTACTATGTAAATGGGAAGGACAGAAAGTATTGTATTCAACTTGAAAATTCAACTTCGGCTCTTCACGGAAATAATTGTTTTGCGCTCCCCTGATATATGTGTGTGTGGAATAGGAACTGCCAATCCAACAAATGAAAAGCCAGTTAAAATTAAATTAAGCATTTTGCAAGGATGCGACACGTAGATCTTGAAGAAAATCCCCCTCAGAACAAACTACCCTTTACATGGAACATTTATCGAATATTTTGATTTTCTTAAAAATGGCTCTAACGTTAACATTTCCATGGTTTTCACTCCCCTTTTGTAGGACTGACACCCTCCCCTGGGACTTACAAGCGGATGCCTCGGGGCCAGAAGTCTGTCGGGCAGCCAACGGCACGTAACCACACAATGAAGAACCCGGAACGAGTGGTCGACCCGTATCCAGGCGTGAGCGTGATCACGTATTATCCAGAGCCCCGAGGAACTTTTTTATTTTTAAACTCGAAAAATTGGTTCGGTGGGAAACTATTCACATCTAAAGAAGAGGCCATCTCCCAAACAAATGACTATTTTGAGGGTCTTCCGAAATCCTTCTTTTTAGAATACTTAAAACAGTTGGAGAATCACTTGGAAAAGTGTATCGAGCTAAAAGGACACTATAATGAAAAACTACCCCTGATGTGTTCCATTCATATGACTTTCGCGTCCTCTGTGGTGTAATGGCTACCATGCTAACTTCATACACCCAAGGTCGCGGGTTCAAACCTGGCGGAGGACGATGGATTTTTTTCGGGTGTAAAAATCCAAAGCATGGCTTCCTTCGGAAGGGAAGTAAAGCCGTTGGTCCCGTGTCGTAGATTTACGGCACGCAAAAGAACCTCAAGCCTGATAGAGAGGCCTCTGAGCAACATTAAGCTGCCTTTCACGCTCAATATAGAATGGGACGCTGAGAACCACAGTAGTTAAAGAGCGTCCATAAATAACACGCCATTTCATTTCATTTACATGACTTTCTCTACATCTAACAAATTAGTGTTAAAACGTTTATTCTTCTATCTACTTCATGATAATCGAGATAAACATTAGCAGAAATTGTCCTTGTAAATATAAGCGATAAAATCTAATATATTCCATTCACATAATGTCCTCTAGTTGTCAGCAAACTTTTTATTCAAAACATTAATCTGTTTTCTAATAATGCTAATCAAGATAAACAATCGGAATTAGTCTTATTACAAGAGACAGTGGAAGCGAAATAAGAAAATGCATAGGCTAAAGCGATAGTCTCCTCCTTTAATGCCTGTTTCTCTATGTGAAACAGTTGAAACTTCAATCTCTTTGCTCTCCAGGAGTAAACAAACCAGAAACAAGAAGAAAAATATCTTCCCGTTTGAGAAAAGTTCAAGAGGCTAAAATTTAAACCAATAATACGGAAACTGTTTTATATATATATATGTATGGCATAATGTGGGGTTTAATGAGATCTACATTTTTTTTTGTGGAGTAAGTTTTTGTATATCTTTCACGGTTTGTCAGTTATTCAAAAGTCATACAGAATGAAGAGGTCTTCGCAGGATGTTCCCAGAAAATTCAGGATATATATACATACATTTCGTTTGTCATAGGCTTTTAATCTAAATCATTAGAGCATTTTTGAAAAATGTTCCATGTAAAGGGTAGTTGGGTGGATGAGGAGATTTTCTTGAAAATCTTCGTGTCGCATTTTTGGAAGATATCAAACTTAAATATCAATACAGACGGACACACACGGACATTTTTCTAAAAATACTTTTTTGGAATCAGGAGGTTTCAAAACATGTATTTCCGGTGAAATCTTGGTATCGAATTTTTGGGTGCATCACAACACCTTCTCTATACACTATGTACATAGTACGTGTAGAGAAAGAAATAAAAATCTCAGTGTGCTCAGTGGCAGAACAACCGGCTAGAGATCGGGAGATCCGTGTTTCAAATCCTGGCTATGGCATTAACTTTTTCAGTCTGACTCTACCTATCCAACTCCTACACAGGCTTGTGTGAAAAAACAATTAAACCAATACTAATTGACCATAATAGTTGGCTTTGCTATGAATTCTGGGACTTAAGTACTTACAACATTGTAAGTCGCCATTGGGGTTGTCATCTCAAAAGAATTTGAGATCACCTTGTGGTTTACCGAGAAACATGCAAGTCAGTTGAAAACTTCAGTGCTAAGCCGACATGTTGCCATGGTTGCTCAGTGGCAGAGCAACCGGCTAGAGATCATGAGATCCGTGGTTCAAACCCCGGCTATGGCATTGAATTTTTCAGTCTGACTCTACCTATGCACTTCTGTCGTACACACGGCTTCTGTGAAAAAAGAATTAATCCAATACTAATAAAAAATCTAACCAAAATAATTTGTATATTTTCTAAGGAATTATTGAACGCCTCTCTAACTTTGTCTATGTGATCGTCTGAAATAAGTGACTACATTTAGTGTCTGAAAGTTTACAGAGAGCTATATAAAGAATGAAGCCTAACAACTAATAACTATTTAGGCATCTGAGTCAAGCCACAAACTTTCAGAACGTGCCGACTATTGCAGAGGGGTTACATGTTCTTCTGGGGCTTATATCAGTCTAGAAAATCAACCCAGAATTTGTTACAGGTTTCGCCCTTCATATAATAAATGACCATGTAAGTTAGATGAAACAATGTGAAGATGGCTGTGAATTCAATATTGGACAAAGCTTCCTCCGACAAAATTGAATTGATGCAAGTTAATGCGGAAGCGCTCATCAATCATACAAGAATAACTCCAGTTAAAGTTTCTACACTAGCTAAACTATGTGGGCTCATCCCTTTGTACTTCAGAGAGAAGAAATTGCTGAAAGGAAGATGATCTGGTGCTCAGGATTCAGCACCAAATGAAAAAGTAGTGCAATATACCTCATGATGTTCAACTTATAAAGGAATCGCAATTCTTCTACTTAACTACTATTATTTTTAAAAGTATATTAATCATCCTCTAGTACAGAGCTGTTGGAAGAAAATATGTATTGTATTCCATTAAAAACAAATCTAAAAAAGTCTTATGTGTTACATTCACATCACTTCCTCTACAACTCTGTAACAAATTATTGTTAAAAAGCTTATGCTTCTATTTACTTCATGCTAATCGAGAAAAAATTAACAGAAAAAATCTTATTACTTGCTTCCTTGTAAGTAGAAGCAAAATAAGGGAGTACCATAGGTTAAAGTGATAGTCAAGAGCTGGTTGCTATGTGACTGCAGTTCCTTTGTTTGTATGGATAGGAGTTGACACATTCCTGTTTGAGAAAAGTATTAGTTTTTCAAAGCTGAAACCAAAAAACAAGGAATATCGAAAAAACAATCAGCTCCACGAAAAAATGTATATTACATAAACTGTGTGTTTTAACATACTTTACATTTTTTGTGTGGTAAGGTTTTGTCCATCTCTTACGGTTTAGTAGTTACTCAAAATTTCGTTAAATTGATCCAGAATAAAGTAGTCTTCAAAAGCTATTTCCAGAAAATTCAAGATATACATTTTATTTGTCATGTAAAAATATACGCTATTTTAATCAAAATCGTTAGAGCCATTTTTAAAAAACAAAAAATGTTCCATATAAAGGGTAGTTGGGGGGGGGGGATTTCTTCGTGTCGCATCCCTGGAAGATAGCAAACTTAAATACCAAGTTTGGTATTCAACGGTCTTTTCGTTTTTGAGCTATGCTGTCCACAGACAAACACACACGGATATGTTTCTAAAAATGCTTTTTTTGGATTCATAGGGACCCAAAACATGTATTTTCGGTGAAATCTCGGTATCGAATTTTTGGGTGCATTACAGTACCTTCTCTGTACACTATGTACATAGTACGTGTAAAGGAAGTAAAAGTAACACATCACCTATTAAAATATACGAAACTCTCAGCCGGCATCAACAGATGAGACTGACCAGACTAAGAATTGGGCATACTAAACTAACTCATGACTATGTATTCACCAAACAACAACCAGAGACTATCAACAGATGATATTCACCAGACTAAGAATTGGACATACTAAACTAACTCATGACTATGTATTCACCAAACAACAACCAGAGACTATCAACAGATGATATTCACCAGACTAAAAATTGGACATACTAAACTAACTCATGACTATGTATTCACCAAACAACAACCAGAGACTATCAACAGATGATATTCACCAGACTAAGAATTGGACATACTAAACTAACTCATGACTATGTATTCACCAAACAACAACCAGAAACTATCAACAAATGATACTCACCACCCTAAGAATTGGACATACTAAACTAACTCATGACTATGTATTCACCAAACAACAACCAGAGACTATCAACAGATGATACTCACCACCCTAAGAATTGGACATACTAAACTAACTCATGACTATGTATTCGCCAAACAGCAACCAGAGACTATCATCGGATGATACTCACCAGACTAAGAATTGGACATAGTAAACTAACTCATGACTATGTATTCACCAAACAGCAACCAGAGACTATCAACAGATGATACTCACCAGACTAAGAATTGGACATAGTAAACTAACTCATGACTATGTATTCACCAAACAGCAACCAGAGACTATCATTGGATGATATTCACCAGACTAAGAATTGGACATACTAAACTAACTTATGATTATGTATTCACCAAACAGCAACCAGAGACTATCATCGGATGATACTCACCAGACTAAGAATTGGACATAGTAAACTAAGTCATGACTATGTATTCACCAAACAGCAACCAGAGACTATCATGGGATGATACTCACCAGACTAAGAATTGGACATAGTAAACTAACTTATGATTATGTATTCACCAAACAGCAACCAGAGACTATAATTCAAGCACATCATAATTGAATTTACCCACTTATCTAAGTACAGAACCAGTCACCAAATTCCTTCAGATCTTCACGCAGCGCTTGACGAACCAACGAAGTTATCATCATTGTTCAAATACATAAAAGATTGTAAACTTGCTACTGCATTGTGAATTAATGTATACTTTTAATACATGTTGTATGAAACACTACATAATATATAAGTATTATTGTTAGAATTCCAATAACTAATGTTACAAGACAGATGCAATTATTAATTGAATATGTAAATATTGTAATCAAATTTGTTATTGTTACATGATGTCTCTGTGAGTCCTATGTAGTTAGGCGACATTAAAATTATAATTAAAAAAACCTGATGTGTTCAATTCACCTGACAGTCTCTATATCTCTATTACAAATTAATGCTAATAAGCTTGTTCTTCTATCTACTTCATAATAATCCAGATAAACATTACCAGACTAAACCGATAGTCAAATGTTAACAAGTACCCGTATAAGAAATGTATAAGTATTTTATAACTGACACCAATAACAAGAAGTATCTCGAAAACGCTGAACTCCAGAAAAAGAAAATACATAAATTGTGTGTTTTAACAAGATCTACATTTTTGTGTAGTAAGTTTTTGGCTATTGCTTACGGTTTACTAGTTATGAAAAATTCAAAAAATGTACCATAATAAAGAGGTCTTAAGAGGTTATTTCTAGAAAATTGAAGATATACATTTTATTTGCCATATAAATATATTTGATATACGGCATTATAATCAAAATCATTACAGCCATTTTTGAGAATCAAATTTTTCGAAATTTTTTTCCACGTAAAGGGTAGTTTGGGACGGGGGATTTTTCTCAAAATCTTCATGTTGCATCCCTGGAAGATACTAAACTTAAATACCAAGTTTGGTACTTTACTACCGGCTTTTCGTTTTTGAGTTATCGGGTTCAAAGACACACGGACAAAATACTTTTTTTTGTTGTATACAGGAGACCCTAAAAGGTCTTATTTCCGATGAAATCTCGATATGGAAATTTTGGGTGGAATGCAATACCTTCTGTATACGCTATGTACATAGTACGCGTAGAGAAAGTAAAAACACGGAAATAAAAGGACAACGATATTAAATACAGCATCTTAAATTTACACCACAGAATAATGCGTACTCCGGTGTATTAATGTACCCTATTATAGAAGACTTAAGAGAAATATATGCACACAATGTGAATAACACAACAAAACAATAACAGAAAAGTTTGAGGTAAAATATATGTAAAACAATTTAATCACTTTTTTAGCTGTTCTTATCGCTCTCCCCTCCTTCCCTATTATTAGCCTTCTCAGTTCTTGGCTGTCTCGAGACCTATCCCGTCGCGACTTTCGTGCCTGCCAGTAGCGTCCAACATGCTTCTAACTCTCCATTCACGGTGTTAAAGGATCGCGTTAAATACCTTTCTAGTACAGAGATGTCGGAAGAAAATATGTATTGTATTCTATCAAATAATTATACTGTAATTTCACCGGAAATACATGATATGTGTCTGTAGATAGCATAAGTCAACAATCAGATTGTTCCATTTACACGACTTTCTCTACATGTTCTGCACACAAACTATTCTTGTAAAAGATTATATTTTCATCTTCATCATGATAATCGAGATAAACATGAGCAGAAATAGTTTTATTACTTTCTTCTTTGTAAGTAGAAGAAGAATAAAAGAATGCACAGTCCAAAGCGATAGTAAAGTCTTTAAAAATGCCGGTGGCTACATGAAACAATTGAAATACTTTGCTTGCAAGGTTTAAGTATCAAACTGAAACCAACAACTCGGAATATCTCTACAACGATCAACACTACTACAACAACAACAAAAGCAACAAATCTATGACATAAATTGTGTTTTAAGGAGATTTATATTTTTGTGTAGTTAGTTTTTATCTGCCTCTTACGGTTTACCAGTTATATAAAAGTCATCAAGAATCAAGCGGTCTTCAGAGGCTATTCCCAGTAAATTCAAGATATACCTAAATTTCATTTGTCATGAAAATATGTTAAACATACAACATTTTAATCAAAATCAACACCAATTTTGAAAAATACTGCATGTAAAGGGTAGCTGAGAGTGGGGAACATTTCTTGAAAATTTTCTGTCGCATTTTTGGAAGATATTAAACTTAAATACCAAGTTTGGTGTTTAACTGACCTTTCGCTTTTGAGCTGGGCTGCCATAGACATGCACTCGGATTTTTCTTGGATTCAGGGGATCCCGAAACATGTATTGCCAGTGAAATATCAATGTCTAATTTTTGGGTGCTATACAATACTTGCTCTATCCACTGTGTAGGAAAAACTGTCTTAATTATTTGCTTCCTTGTAAGTAGAAAGGAATATACTAGGCCAAAACGATAGTCAAATCTTTTAATAACTAGTTGCTACTTTGCTGAAATTCGTTTCTATGCAGGGCCTGACGTTTACAGCTTTCCCTGTGAGGAAAGTTTTAAGCATTTTCAATCTGTAACAAATAACAAGGAATATCTCAGAAATGATGAATTTCGACTAAAAGAAAACCCAGAAAATTGAAATGTTCGAAGTTTTTTCCATGTAAAGGATAGTTTGGGTAGGGGGACTTCATGGCACATCCCTGGATGATTCTGAACTTAAATATCAAGTTTGGTATTTTACCCACTTTTCGTTTTGAATAATCGTGTTCACACACACACACGGACCATTTTCTTCAAATAATTTTTTTTTTTTTGATAAAGGGGACCCTAAAATATATATTTCCGGTGAAATCTCTGTACCGAATTTTTGGGTGGAATGCAATACCTTCTCTACACACTATGTACATTGTACATGTAGAGAAAAAAATTAGCTGAGTTTAATTTTTTTAGTATTATTCCTTATTTATATGTATACGTGGTGCTCGAAAAAAATGCGGATTTCCCAGAACTAGTGAAATAAAATATTAAATACGCAATTGAATTTTGGAGTATGAGCGTCTAAGTTGTAACTAGATGACAGCAATTATAGTGTTTCAAATTATCAGTGACGGATCATTGAAATATCCAAGGTATTTAATAATGTTATGGAGTGCTGCCTTTATCTGGTGATTAGAATCTCCCAAATGAGCGACTTTGTAAGATCGGAGTGTGATAAAAACATTTCAATATAATAAATATACGCAAGGGATTACTCACAGAGTTCAGTGATCACTTGTGACTCTCCTAGAGCAAAAACCTCCACTTGACAATTTCTAAACGTCTCAACATCACTCAAGAAGAAATGAGAAAACTTTGCGAGTTACCTAAAACGCTGAAATCAGCGGTATGGCCGTTGTATTTTATCTTCAAGATATACGGACTGGTGCCAATTTTCAAGAAACACTTTCGGTCAAACATGCTTTTACCAATATTTTGGGCTACAATAGGTGTGTTAAGTTTCATATACAAAAAACCACCACCTTCAAACGATAGCTTAAGTGTTGCCTGGGCTATTTTTATATTCGTTACACTTCAAACATTTTCTG
Source organism: Hymenopus coronatus (assembly GCA_030762935.1). NCBI lineage: Eukaryota > Metazoa > Arthropoda > Insecta > Mantodea > Hymenopodidae > Hymenopus > Hymenopus coronatus. The sequence continues at coordinate 55,427,742 of CM060889.1, forward strand.
CAATTTTTACTTTGTTGTGGATTGGAGTGAAACACAATCTCGTATTGGCAAACACGCTAATAACATTTTGTCACGTCTTCAGCAAACTTGGTGGAAGAGTGGATGTCTCTAAGACTTACCTCAAAATTAAGCTTATTTCAATCATGGAAGTGTTTGTGTTGGTCATGATTGCCTTGAAGCCAGTTGTGTCATTGTATTTTGATAAATCTAGAAATCAGCCTGCCATAATTACATTCGTTCAGTTTGGAGTGCTTTATAATTTGAATAATTTGATTTTGTTTACTTTTATCAGCTGTGTTTTTCTTGTCAAATATCTTTATAGTTTTATGGCAAGCCATATGTGCGAGTTTGTGAATTCTTACAAGTTGGAGAACCAGTTAGCTTCATCAAAGGGGTATGTGGGCATGGAGTCAGGATGGTTCAGAGGTTTGGGTTCCGATGAAGGTAGACAGATCCAACAACTCAGAGTATTCCACAGGAATGATTACGAGCAGGAGATCCACCTTGGTTCTTCAAAGATGCATGTTTGTACAGAGGCAAAATGTTGTCGAAGTTTGGGTTCCAATGAAGCAAGACGAATTCATCAACTCAGGATATTTCACAGGAATGTATATGACACTCTTCAACTGATCAACACGGCATTTGGAGTGCCAGTCTTCATGAGCGTTCTCTGGATAGTGATGAGCTTTATTTCAATGTTCTACAAGGAGATTCCAAAGATAATTAGTTTACAGTATATGGACCTTCAGTTTTTCAGTGTTTTGTCACGATGTATAGAATGTTTATTGATGCTTTTCCTGATGTCGTACAGCTGCCATTCTGCTGCTGCATCCGCTCAGGACCTGATGCTGATTGTGCAGAAAGCCATGCTGATACCTCAGTTGAGCAGTTGTGTAGCTAAGGAACTGCGTCTGTTGCTGAATGAGATTGGTATTCTAAAAGTGGAGTTCACTGCTGCAGGATTCTATGTCATTAACTTTCCTTCATTGTATGGAATATGTGGAGTCATTATTTCTTACATGTTGTTGATGACACAATTGAAGTAATTACAGAAACCCCAAAACATTGTAAAAAATTGTATGTGGTCCATTCACATGACTTGTTCTACCTCTCTCCAACACATTATTGTTAAAGAGCTTATGCTTCTATTTACTTCATGCTAATCGAGAAAAAATTGGCACGAATAGTCTTATTACTTGCTTCCTTGTAAGTAGAAGTGAAATAAGGGAGTAGCAGGTTAAAGTAATAGTCAAAAGCGGTCTGTTTTATGACTGAAGTTCCTTTGTTTATGTGGACAGGGTTTGACCAATTTCAGTATGAGAAGAATATGATATTCAAAGCAAGGAATATCTAAAAAAAAAAAAAAAAAAAAAAAAAACTATTGACTCCACAAAAAAAATGCATATAACATAAATTGTGTGTTTTAATGTGCTCTACATTTTTTGTGTGCTAAGTTTCTGTCTATTTCTTACTGTTTACCAGTTAAGCAAAATTCCGCAAAATTCATCCAGAATAAAGTAGTCTTCAGAGACTATTCGCAGAAAATTCAAGATATACATTTTATTTGTCACGTAAATACCTTTAATATACGATATTTTAATCAAAATCGTTGTCATTTTTTTAGAAAATCATATTTTTCGAAAAAAGTTCCATGTAAAGGGTAGTTTAGGTGTTGGAAGATACCAAACTTAAATACCAAGTTTGGTATTTAACGGTATTTTCGTTTTTGAGCTATGCTGCCCACAGACAGAGACAGACACACACACACACACATGGACATTTTTCTAAAAATGCTTTTTTTGGATTCAGGAGGACCCAAAACGTATCTCCGGCGAAACATCTGTCAAATTTTTCGGCGGAATACAACGCCTTCTCTACTTACTTGTAAGTAAATACACAGCAATTGGTAGAGAAAGTAAACATGCTCAACTATTGCTACCTCTAATTGTTCCGCCCAATAGGGAAATTTAAGCTTTGCATACTGTTCTGCAGAACCTTGAAAACTGTCGAGGGAGTCGAAATGGCATTTTCATAAATTTTTTTTCCATTTTCATGGTTTAATTGCATATGAATATTCAGAGTCTCCCGCTCATTTAGGTATAATTTTCATACAGGTAGGAGAGATGTAAATAGTTTTAAAATAGTGTAGAAAATAATCCTTGTAGTAGTTTTTTAGAACATTTTGGTACATTCACTTGGTAAAACACCAATAGGTTTAAAATACTAGTGTTATAGAAGATATTTTTTTGATTGAAAAGTTTTACTTTAGTTATTCGCAGCATTGGCTTCCCTCTCATATTTCCCTTATTTGAGAGCTTCGAAACACTGCGTAATAACAGGGTTATTCACAAGGAAAGAACAGATTTCAAACATTTATTGCTTCCAAACTACAAAAGATAAAAACTTGATTCCAACGTTCATGGAGAGAGAAAAGTTTACAATTGAAATAGCGCGAGGGCTAGAAGTTTCAATCACGGCCGCATTGGCGCTGTTGTTTGTTGTATGTCTGTAGTGAAATGCCGGCAACACCACGAGAGAAATCATTTTGTGTGCTGCAATCAGCAAAACTAGAGTCCATTGTTGCAGTTCAGCGAGTATTTCAGCGTTTATTTAAAAACAGCCGCCACGTCATAAGCTAACTCGTAGAAGATGGTTGAATCTGCAAAAGGAAAAGCACGGATGTTCTCACACATCGAACGCGAATGTTGAGCGTATTTGTACACTATAAAAAAATGGAAATGGCGTGTTATTTATGTACGCTCTTTAACTGCTGTGGTTCTCAGCGTCCCCTTCTATATTGGGCGTGAAAGACCACTTAATTTTGCTCAGAGGCCTCTCTTATCAGGCTTGAGGTTCTTTTACGTGCCGTAAATCTACGACACGGGACCAAAGCCTTTACTTCCCTTCCGAAGGAAGCCATGCTAGGGATTTTTACACCCGAAAAAATCCATCGTCGGGTTTGAACCCGCGACTTTGGGTATATGAAGCTAGCATGGTAACCATTACACCACGGAGGGCGATTTGTACACTGTACCATAGGAGCCCAAAGAAATCCACATCACGAGCAAGCATGAAACTTAACATTCCTCAACCAATGGTACGGCGAGTTCTAAAACATTGTCTGCACCTGAAGCCATACACACAGCAGCTATTGCAAGCATTGCATCCTGACGACCACAACAAAAGGTACGAATTGTGCATTATCGTCGGTGGCCTCCCACGTCTCCAGATCTCAGTCCGTGTGATTTTTATGGGGTTGCGTAAAATACCGTGCTATGCCTGACACTCTTGAAGATCTACGACATCAAATTGTTGAAGCTGTGAATTCAATAACTGGAGACCAGCTGATTCGTGTGTGGCAAGAAATGAGCCACCGTTTTGGCATATGTCGTGTAACACACGGTGCTCATATTGAATGCGTATTATAAAAGTGTACACTTTTCTCTCTCCATGAACGTTGGAATCATGTTTCTATCTTTTGTAGTTTGGAAGCAATAAATGTTTGAAATCTGTTCTTTCTTTTTGAATAACCCTGTATATATTAAATGTTATGTTTGAAAGCAATTTCTGAATAAGTAAAATTGTCTGTACCAATGCCATGTTATTCCAGAAACTAATGGACGTTAAGGGCTGAAATTATCACATATTTGCTCCTAAATAGGCTTTATTTTAAAGAATAGGTTTATGTGCATATATAAATAGAGAGAGAGAGAGAGAGAGAGAGAGAGAGAGAGAGAGATTAGTTATTTTTAAAATTTAAAAATCACCGTTCTTTAATAACATTTTAAGAGCTTTATTAAAACATCATTCCTTTCCTCCTAATGAACAGAAGTAGTCTATTTTTTATCAATCAACAGTAAATATATTGCTGAAAATACGTTGAAAAATCTGATGAGCTCCGTTTACATGACTTTCTCTACCTCTCTGTAACAAATTATTGTAATAGGCTTATTCTTCTATCTACTTCATGCTAATCGAGATAAACATTAACAGAAACAATTTTATTACTTAGTTCCTTAAAAACGAGGAGAAATAAAGGAATACACTGGGCTAAACCGACAGTTAAATGCTTTAAAATGTGATTACTATGTATACAAACTCGAGTCTTTGCGTGATCAGGTGTGACAGGTTCCCGTATGAGAAAAGTATTAAGTGTTTTAAAACTGAAATCAATAACAAGAAATGTCTTTAAAAACGGTCAACTCCAGGGACAAAACACATATAAAATAAACTGTGTTTTAACGGGCTCTACATGTTTTGTGTAGTAAGTTTTTGTCTATCGCTTAAGATTTACCAGTTGTGCAAAATTCATTGAGAATAAAGATGCCTTCGGAGGCTATTCGCAGAAAATTAAATATATATATATATATATATATATATATATATATATATATATATTCATTTGTCATGTAAATAATTGTAATACGAGGTACGTCCAGAAAGTAAGTTCCGTTTGGTAATAAAATTAAATTATGTACAGATACAGAATAATTATTTATTGCACTAAATTCTACAACTCTTAAACTACTTTTCCACATAACTGCCGAAATTTTGCAGGCATTTGTCATAGCGTGGCACAAGTTTTTGTATACCTTCTTCATAGAAGTTTGGCGCCTGTGTCTTTGGTACCCAACGTGAGCAAAGTTTACGAAATTTCAGTTTTTCGGTAACAATTTCATGAATTAGTGATCGTGAGCTTTGGGGAAATTCCATAGCGAGAGCACTAATTGTAAACTTGCGGTTTTCCTGGATCTTGTCATCAATCGCGTGAACCAGATCTTCTGTAATCAAAGATGGACGCCCACTTCGTTCTTCATCGTGCACCTCACTACGTCCTTCATTGAACTGTCGGACCCATCTTCTCACCATTGAATCACTCATCGCACTTTGTCCGTAAACTTCGCAAATTTTCCGATAAATTTCAATTGGTTTCACTTTTCTAGCATTCAGAAAACGAATCACAGATCTGATTTCACAAGCGGCGGGATTTTCAATCAACACCGACATTGTAAACAAGAACAACAAAACGTATGTGGCTGATAGCGATCTCAAAATGGCGCACGTTTCTTCTCCTTGATACAGAGCGTCTACCGCGCATGTGCTGCAGCGGAGATAAATTGAAACGGAACTTACTTTCTGGACACACCTCGTATACGATACTTTAATCATAATCGTTAGATCCACTTTTGAGAAAATTTAAACTTTTGGAAAAATTTTTAATGTAAAGGGTAGTTGGGGATGGGGAAATTTTCTTGAAAATCTTCGTGTCGCATCCTTGGAAGATACTGAACATAAATACCTACTAAACTTGTTATTTAATGGGCTTATCGTTTTTTAGGTATGCTGTCCACACACACACACACACACACACATTTTTCTAGCTTTTTTTTTTTTTTTTGGCTTCAGGAGGTTCCATAACATGTATTTCCAGTTAAATCTCGGTATCGAATTTTTGGGTATAATACAATACTTTCTCTATAAACTATGTACATAGTACGCCTAGAGAAAGTAAACATTTGGTCATTATCTTAAATGTTGCTGCGATATAAATGCTGAGATAATGGATCAAACTTTAACATTGGCAAGATAGGGCATTTCGACTCCCCTCAGGAGTCTCAAACGCTTTTGCTTAAATTTCAGGGAGCTAATTGTTCACCAGACCCTGTGCGAAATTACAATCATAAGGACTAAACAGATGTTTCATTGTACAATAAGGGAAGGAGGTAAATGAAATGGCTTTCGAGTTTATGAAACTAACCTTGCGTAAACCATTCTAATTGGTAACAGTAAATAGTGGTACTCACGTTTGGCACAACCTTTGGTGGCTCCTAACTTAACAGGATACTTCTTCTCGCACTCGCAGTGCCTGGTGATCTGGTCACAGAACACGTGGTCCAACTCAGGGTTACACGATACCTCGCACGGCGCTCCCAAGTACGAACCCAGCTCTGGAACACATCACAACAGTGGCATCAGACCTCGTGTGGTTTAAGTGAGAAACATACAACATTACACGATACCTCGCACGGCGCTCCCAAGTACGAGCCCAGCTCTGTAACACAGCACAACAATAGCATCAGACCTCGTGTGGTTCAAATGAGAAACATACAACATTACATGATACCTCACACGGCACTCCCAAGTACGAACTCAGCTCTGTAACACAGCACAACAATAGCATCAGACCTCATGTGGTCAAATGAGAAACATACAACATTACATGATACCTCGCACAGCGCTCCCAAGTACGAACCCAGCTCTGTAACAAAACACAAACGTAGATCAGATCTCATGTGGTCAAATGAGAAACATACAACATTAAATGATACATTGCACGGCGCTTCCAAGTACGAACCTAGCTCTGTAACACAACACAACAGTAGTATCAGAGCTCATGTGGTTCAAGTGAGAAACATACTACATTACACGATACTTCACACAGCGCTCCCAAGTACGAGCCCAGCTCTGTAACACAATACAACAGTAGTATCAGATCTCATGCGCTTCAAGTGAGAAACACATATTTTCGGTGAAGCCTCGGTATCGAATTTTTGGGTGGAGTGCAATACTTTCTCTACGTATTATACACATTTTACATGCGTGCTTGAAAAAATAAAAAATGGGTGTGTTACTTTCATATGATATTCTCTCCCTTCCACACCCCGGGTATAAAAACTATTTTTAAGAAAGCGTATTATTTTCTCTGCCATATATCCGATTGTTCCTACACTACTCGTCTGAATTACAGTGCTCGTGCGTACTGAACAACAAAGCTAGGAGCCCGACTAGCGGTGAGGTGATAACCAATACATCACTGGGCAAAGTTTATAGCACAATGCTTGCAATTGCATTCCAACACTCGATTCAGCTTTAACGATACGTTGGTCTTAATGATGGCGTATTGCATAACATTGTGGAAAGACAGGCGGGAAAACTATATATTCTTCTCCCTTCCCTGTAATACTAGCCCAAAAAAATCTGATGTCTCACTCACATGATTTTCTATACATCTCTGCAACAAACTATTGTTAAAAGCTTATGCTTCTATTTACTTCATGCTAATCGAGAAAAAAATTGCAGAAATAGTCTTATTTCTTGCTTCCTTGTAAGTAGAAGCGAAATAAGGGAGTATGATAGGTTAAAGTGATAGTCAAAAGCGGCTGCTATATGACTGAAGTTCCTTTGTTTGTATGGACAGGAGTTGACAAATTCATGTATGAGAAAAGTATACGTTCTTAAAGCTGAAACCAATAACAAAGAATATCTAAAAAACAATCAACTCCACGAATAAAATGTATATAACATAAATGATGTGTTTTAATGTGCTCTACATTTTTTGTTTGGTAAGTTTTTGTCCGTCTCCTATGGTTTAGCAGTTATGTAAAATTCCGAAAAATTGATCCAGAATAAAGTAGTCTTCAGAAGCTATTCCCAGAAAATTCAAGATATACATTTTTTTGTTAGGTAAATATCTTTAATATACGATATTTTAATCAAAATCGCTCGAGCCATTTTTGATAAAATCAAAATTTTCGAAAAAAGTTCCATGTTATGGGTAGTTACGTGGGGGATTTTCTTGAAAATCTTCGTGTTGCAGTCTTGGAAGATACCAAAACTTAAATACCAAGTTTGGTATTCAACAGTATCTTCGTTTTTGAGCTATGCTGTTCATAGGCACACATACACGGGCCTTTTTTCTTTAAATGTGGTTTTTTTTTTTTTTATGTCTTCAGGGGGACCTAAAATATATTTCCGGTGAAATCTCGGTATCGAATTTTTGGGTGGAATTCAATACCTTCTCTATACACTATGTACAAAGTACGTGTAGATAAAGTAAAAATGGAAATATAGAAAACTGTACATAATGGAAATGGATATTTTTATAATCAAGGACTTGAAACTTTCCCGATGCTGGTTATTAATTACTTCTTCTCGTGAGGTTAGCCAGGAAGGGTTGCATTAATTTCCAAGCTTTCAGCGACGTACTCTGTCGCCATCATCAGGGAACTGCAGAGAAGTTCTTTTTGGGGGGGCAGGAATAAAGGTTATAAGGATAACAGGTCAATAAGGCATTTGGGAAGGATAAGGGAAAGGGGAGAGAAAGGATTTTATGCTGTGGTGTCTCTATTTATTGGGATAACTGTGGTGACATGCGGTCCGGTACCGCCGAAGCAAACCGAGTGTTTGTGGGTGACTGTTATTAGGACGGATGTACCGACTTCAGGTGTAGGTATGACGTCTTGACCGAAGCCCAGGCGCATACCTACTAATTGGGGTGTTGCCTACCATTATGCTGTCGTTTGGTGTTTGCTGAGGGCTGCTGTTCTCAAGGGTGTGTAGAATGCTGTAGATTAGTAGTGTAGAATTTCTGAAGCATCTGTCTTTGGCTGTTGGCGATGAGCTCGGCGACGTTGCTTACTACTAGCTCCTGATTGTCAAGGACGGCTGAGTAGTACTTCTTGATTTCAGCGTGGTGGTCATTGAGCTTGGTGGTGAGCAGGTTCTCCAGATCAGTCAAGCGTGTAGGCAGGTTCAGCAGTTCCGCATGGAGGTCTGTGATTGCCTCCTCGATCCTGGTATGGGTGTCGTAGGTTTCCTGGAGGAGGGTGTAAATTACGTTGAGTTCCAGGAGGAGCCCAGACGTGTCCTGCGGTGGCTGCTTGGAATGTTGAGGCTGTGCGTCTATCTGCCTGGGAGGGCAGCGCAGGTGTCGGTGTCCGGGTTGGTTGAGGTGGTCGTTGGGTCTGCTTTTCGGGTATTGGGAGCACTGAGCTTGCCCGGTATAATGTCCTATGCCTCCACAAGAGGGACAGAACAGGCGGCGTCTGCGAAGTTCATGCTCGGTGCACTCCGCGGTGATGGAATCGGCGCCACGCCACAATAATGGCGTCTCGGTGGTGCAGTGTAGGTCTCCAGGCTGTGTCCATAGCCACATCAGCGTCGGCAGGGCCTATGGCGTTCCATTCGGCTGACCTCGACGGACAGGCATCGCCCAAAGGGCAAGCTCGCCAAGGCAGCTTTCAGGTCCACCGGGTCCGTAAGCTCTAGGCGTACAAGCGGTCTGGAGAGAAGTTGCTCTGGCGGTGGTATTTATACGAGGAGGGGAAGGCTGAAGGACCGCCTCGCGTGATGTCATTGGTCTGCCCCTGGCCAATGGGGGTTGAGGAGGATGGGGCAACCCGTTATGAATTATAGGTAGACATGTTTTGCTTATTTGCAGACCTTCGTCTTTGTTAAAATAATTTTTGTTTGCTTTTATGCATATCGATCGACTCCTTAACGTGGTGGTAGCGTTGCTGCTTGTCAAGCCGGAGACGGGTTCGATTCCCAATACCGGCATTGGGATTTTGCCTCCGCTAGGAGACATGGACTGGGGTGAACTCAGCCTCGTGAGGTTCCTGAGGGACCATTTGAGGAGCTATTTGATGGAGAAATAGCGGTTCCAGGTCATGAAGATCGCACTAACTGGCAGGGAGGGGGGATCAAAGCGCTGACCACGCTTCTTTTATCAGTCTGTTATAATATTCGGTATATTTTTCTATTATTTTGATGAATGAAAAATTGATCTTAAGTCGAGTGTTGTAAGTATGTTGTGCCAAGGCACATTTTTCTGGGCTGCCCAACCTGATGCAGAGTTGGTGCACTCTTCCTCAGTTGTCCTCGTCTGGCTGATGTTAAACTTTCGCACTTCTCTCAGTTCCCTGATGATAGCGACAGAGTACGTCGTTGAAAGCTTGGAAATTAATTTACCTGGTTGACGTCCCGAGAAGGAATCAGTGATGTTTTTATAATTTCCAGATAGGTAACCTATTGTCCACCGAAACAAGCTCTAAGGGAACCTTAACAATTAGTGTAATAGCAGATGTTATATGCGATACTATGTTTTAAAATCTGCCGCCAAATAAAGAATCCCATGTACCGACTGGTGGTTAAATTCATAAAGACAGGTAAAGATTTTGGACTTACGAAAGGCGAAGAGAATAAATGGGAGGTGCTAAAAGTTAGGCGTAAAACACATAGGTTAGTCGCACTATTTAAAACTTATACTGCTTTAAATGCATGGATGGACGTTAGAAAGAGGTTAGAAAATCCAGCACACTACGGACGAAACTGTCATTTGTTTAAAATTAAGGGTAGAAGGTACAGAACCGATGTAGGAAAATTTTCTTTTGTTAATAGGAATATTGAGGAATGAAATGAATTGCCTGTAGCAGCCTTTCAGGGCTGACCTCTGACCTTAAAGAACTTTAGGGATAATTTAAAGAGAATAAATGTTAGTTAACCTGATTAAATATTGTGCCGTAATTAAGGATCTCAAAATCTGTATTAGTGTATATTATTATTAATGTATATATTAGTAGTAACTGTTTATAAATTGCCATAAGTATTGCTATACTGAATAATAAGTAGTTAGGCATTTAAAACACATGTATATGTAAATTGTTAGTTGTATTACTATTCTTAATTTAACTGTAAGATTATTATTGTAACTGAATTTTGTACATTTAACTCTGCCACCGGGCAGTACCTAATTGCAGAGAATAAATAAATACATACATGAACCAATCCGACTTCCACCGAACCATTCCCAGACCTAATTCATCCCCTGTTTCTCTGAATGCGTGTTATCTTACAATCATTGCCATATATCCATGCTTCGATTAGTTGTGAGCTAGGTACGGGTTACTAAGCATGCCTTTGGGTTAGGTATATGTCTAAGCTAACTAATTACTCTTACGGGATTAGTGCATTACAGTCAAATTTAGTGCCTAAGTGTCTTGAATGCTGGTTGTTGCTTTATGAGGCCATTGGCTTCAATGTATTGTATTGGGTATACAAGATTTATCCCAGACTCTGATTGTACAGGAATTTCACATGACTCTGGCGAAATTCACAGATACCGTAAGTATTACTATTTTTCGTAAACTTCTATGGCCAATGTTAATATTATTTTGGCCCAATACTTCCGGTGTAGATCGTTTCTTAAGGCTAAAATTTGCCAACGTTTCGCTCATTTTATAATAAAGCTTCTTCAAGACTGACTGCGTTTTGTCCAGATGGCGTTCCTTCTTTTATACCTTGTTGAGAGATAAGTAGCGCCCTCCTGTGTTCCCATTGCTTGACGTTCGGCCAATAGATGAGATTGCTGCTTCCTGCATTCTCATTGGCTTGCTGGTAGCAATCGGGAATATTCTTATAACAGTGGGCTCCAAATGATGTTCAGAAAATGGAAAAATATCTAGGGGGGATTTTCTTGATACTCTTGGTCTCGCATCATTGCAAAAACCTGAAGTTAAATATCAAGTTTGGTATTTGACGAATTTCGTTTATGAGGTATGCTGCCATACACACACACACACACATGGAATTTTTCTTTAAATTCTATTTTTGGATTTAGGAGGTCCCAAAACGTGTATTTTCGGCGAAATCTCGGTATCGAATTTTTGGGGGAAATACAATACTTTCTCGATACACTATGTGTGTAATACGTATGGAGAAAGTGGTGGTGGTGTTTTTTATATTCCGTAGGGGAAAAATCTTTAAGAGACATCATTTTTTATGGTGAGTTGAATTTTCACCAACTAAAAAACCCCTACCTTATACTACTCATTTTAGAACTGCGAGGGCATAACAAGTAGTGGTGGTGGTCATGTAAAGTAGGAATTAAACTCCCTTAAAAAAAAATAAAAGGAAGTTATATTCAATCTACCAAAAAACCGGAAGTGTACCAGCGAAAAATGATAGCTGAAGTATCAGATATAATAATGACTATACAATTCTTATAAGATGGTTAGTATAATTAAATCATTAAAGTCAACAGATTGTGATAGTAACCCATGCGAAAAGGCCACCTTTACTAATCCACTTTACGCAATTAGAAAACTGGGAGGACCGCTAACTGGGAGAGGGATCTTAAGACTATTACAGTAAGCTGATGGAAAAAGGAAGCTGGGATAGAAGCAAATGCAGGAGAATTACTGGAGCGGTCTTGGCCTAAGAAGGCCTGAACTTAAGAATAAGAATGGAACTGAAAGAGGAAACTACCTATTAACATTTTGGTAGACGGGAGATAATCAGTGCTTCAGATTAAGGCCGGTTATTAGTGAAGTAAGGTTTCTCTGTGTTGCTGTTGTGTATTACAATTATTATTTACTCTCATACTTTTAACGTAAAAAAATCTAATGTTTTCCATTTACATGACTTTCTCTACATCTCTGCAACAAATTATTGTTAAGAAGCTTATGCTTCTATTTACTTCATGCTGATTCAGAAAAAACATAGCACAAATAGTCTTATTACTTGCTACCTTGTAAGTAGGAGCTAAATAAGGGAGTACCATAGGTTAAAGTGGTAGTCAAAAGCTGCTTGTTATGTGACTGAAGTTCCTGTGTTTGTCTGGACAGGAGTTGACAAATTCCCTTATGAGAAAAGTATAAGTTTTACTAAGCTGAAATAAAAAACAAGGGACATCTAAAAACGACCAATGTATATTACATAAATTGTGTATTTTAATGTGCTCCGCATTTTTTGTGTGGTAAGTTTTTGTTCATCTCTTACAGTTTAGCAATTATATAAAATTCCGTAAAAGTCATCCAGAATAAATTAGTCTTCAGATGCTGTTCCCATAAAATTTAAGATGTACATATTATTTGTTAGGTAAATATCTTTAATATAAGATATTTAATCAAAACCGTTACAGCCATTTTTGAGAAAACCAACATTTTCGAAAAAAAAAATCCATGTAAAGGGTAGTTGGGGGTGGGGGAATTTTCTTGAAAATCTTCGTGTCGCAACCTTGGAAGTTACCAAACCTAAATACCAAGTATGGTTTTCAACGGCCTTTTCGTTTTTGAGCTATGCTGCACACAGACACGGACATTTTTCTAAAAATGCTTTTTTTATTCAGAGTGTCTCAAAACATGTATTTCAGGTGAAATCACGGTATCGAACTTTTGAGTGCATTACAATACCTTTTCTATACACTATGTGTATAGTACGTGTAGAGAAAGTAAAAAACAATGTATAAAGCTCCTGTACTAAAAAATGTCACATAAACAGCAGAATAGACACATAATCACATCATTTGGCTTTTGAGGCCTGTACGCCACTGTACTATACTTAATGTGTCCTTTAAAAAGCATATGCACTTCCATATTTGTATGCACATAGAAACAAAGAGCTCAAAATTACCGTTAAAGTGTATAAATAAATATCATTTCATGATGTAACACCGATGAAATGTCAAATGATAGGTTCCTAATTATCCACTTAATAGATACTACTAGTTATTATATAAAACTAAAATATGATTATTGTATTATGTACACATAAGTGCATACATGTTTTAATTTACAATATATATTTACAAATTTGTTATAGTATTTACAATTAAAAATGCACAAATTTACAATGCTGTGGTATTTGGTCAGTAGTTGATAACTCCAAAAACTGGTCTTTTTGTGCTAAGCCAATAGTAATATAAAAGAAACAATCCTTTATCATTTAATGAAGCTCCGATTTCTCCAGAAATAATCTTCTATCATTTGATGAAGCCCTGATTTCTCCAGAAATAATCCTCTTTTGTTTGGTGATGCCCCGATTTCTCCAGAAATAATCTTCTATCAATTGGTAAAGCCCTGATTTCTCCAGAAATAATCCTCTTTTGTTTGGTAATGCCCAGATTTCTCCAGAAATAATCTTCTATCATTTGGTGAAGCCCTGATCTCTCCAGAAATAATCTTCTATCATTTGGTAAAGCCCTGATCTCTCCAGAAATAATTTTCTATCATTTGGTGAAGCCCTGATCTCTCCAGAAATAATCTTCTATCATTTGGTAAAGCCCTGATTTCTTCAGAAATAATCCTCTTTTGTTTGGTGATGCCCCGATTTCTCCAGAAATAATCTTCTATCATTTGGTGAAGCCCTGATCTCTCCAGAAATAATCTTCTATCATTTGGTAAATCCCTGATTTCTCCAGAAATAATCTTCTATCATTTGGTAAAGCTCTGATCTCTCCAGAAATAATCTTCTATCATTTGGTAAAGCCCTGATTTCTCCAGAAATAATCTTCTATCATTTGGTAAATCCCTGATTTCTCCAGAAATAATCTTCTATCATTTGGTAAAGCCCTGATCTCTCCAGAAATAATCTTCTATCATTTGGTAAAGCCCTGATCTCTCCAGAAATAATTTTCTATCATTTGGTGAAGCCCTGATCTCTCCAGAAATAATCTTCTATCATTTGGTAAAGCCCCGATTTCTCCAGAAATAATACTCTTTTGTTTGGTGAAGCCCAGATTTCTCCAGAAATAATCTTCTATCATTTGGTAAAGCCCTGATTTCTCCAGAAATAATCCTCTTTTGTTTGGTGAAGCCCATATTTCTCCAGAAATAATCTTCTATCATTTGGTAAAGCCCCGATTTCTCCAGAAATAATCTTCTATCATTTGGTGAAGCCCTGATTTCTTCAGAAATAATCTTCTATCATTTGGTAAAGCTCTGATCTCTCCAGAAATAATCTTCTATCATTTGGTAAATCCCTGATTTCTCCAGAAATAATCTTCTATCATTTGGTAAAGCCCTGATCTCTCCAGAAATAATTTTCTATCATTTGGTGAAGCCCTGATCTCTCCAGAAATAATCTTCTATCATTTGGTAAAGCCCCGATTTCTCCAGAAATAATACTCTTTTGTTTGGTGAAGCCCATATTTCTCCAGAAATAATCTTCTATCATTTGGTAAAGCCCCGATTTCTCCAGAAATAATCTTCTATCATTTGGTGAAGCCCTGATTTCTTCAGAAATAATCTTCTATCATTTGGTGAAGCCCTGATTTCTTCAGAAATAATCTTCTATCATTTGGTGAAGCCCTGATTTCTTCAGAAATAATCTTCTATCATTTGGTGAAGCCCTGATTTCTTCAGAAATAGTCTTCTATCATTTGGTAAAGCCCTGATCTCTCCAGAAATAATCTTCTATCATTTGGTGAAGCCCTGATTTCTTCAGAAATAATCTTCTATCATTTGGTGAAGCCCTGATCTCTCCAGAAATAATCTTCTATCATTTGGTGAAGCCCAGATTTCTTCAGAAATAATCCTCTTTTGTTTGGTGATGCCCCGATTTCTCCAGAAATAATCTTCTATCATTTGATGAAGCCCTGATCTCTCCAGAAATAATCTTCTATCATTTGGTAAAGCCCTGATCTCTCCAGAAATAATTTTCTATCATTTGGTGAAGCCCTGATCTCTCCAGCAATAATCTTCTATCATTTGGTAAAGCCCTGATTTCTTCAGAAATAATCCTCTTTTGTTTGGTAAAGCCCTGATCTCTCCAGAAATAATCTTCTATCATTTGGTAAAGCCCTGATTTCTCCAGAAATAATCTTCTATCATTTGGTAAAGCCCTTATTTCTCCAGAAATAATCTTCTATCATTTGGTAAAGCCCTGATTTCTTCAGAAATAATCTTCTATCATTTGGTGAAGCCCTGATCTCTCCAGAAATAATCTTCTATCATTTGGTAAAGCCCCGATTTCTCCAGAAATAATCCTCTTTTGTTTGGTGAAGCCCAGATTTCTCCAGAAATAATCTTCTATCATTTGGTAAAGCCCCGATTTCTCCAGAAATAATCTTCTATCATTTGGTGAAGCCCTGATCTCTCCAGAAATAATCTTCTATCATTTGGTGAAGCCCTGATTTCTTCAGAAATAATCTTCTATCATTTGGTGAAGCCCTGATTTCTTCAGAAATAATCTTCTATCATTTGGTGAAGCCCAGATTTCTTCAGAAATAATCCTCTTTTGTTTGGTGATGCCCCGATTTCTCCAGAAATAATCTTCTATCATTTGGTGAAGCCCTGATCTCTCCAGAAATAATCTTCTATCATTTGATAAAGCCCCGATTTCTCCAGAAATAATCCTCTTTTGTTTGGTGAAGCCCCGATTTCTCCAGAAATAATCCTCTTCTGTTTGGTGAAGCCCAGATTTCTCCAGAAATAATCTTCTATCATTTGGTAAAGCCCTGATTTCTCCAGAAATAATCCTCTTTTGTTTGGTGAAGCCCAGATTTCTCCAGAAATAATCTTCTATCATTTGGTAAAGCCCTGATCTCTCCAGAAATAATCTTCTATCATTTGGTGAAGCCCTGATCTCTCCAGAAATAATCTTCTATCATTTGGTGAAGCCCTGATCTCTCCAGAAATAATCTTCTATCATTTGGTGAAGCCCTGATTTCTTCAGAAATAATCCTCTTTTGTTTGGTGATGCCCCAATTTCTCCAGAAATAATCTTCTATCATTTGGTGATGCCCCGATTTCTCCAGAAATAATCTTCTATCATTTGGTAAAGCCCCGATTTCTTCAGAAATAAGCCTCTTTTGTTTGGTGATGCCCCGATTTCTCCAGAAATAATCTTCTATCATTTGGTAAAGCCCTGATTTCTCCAGAAATAATCTTCTATGATTTGGTGAAGCCCTGATTTCTCCAGAAATAATCTTCTATCATTTGGTAAAGCCCTGATCTCTCCAGAAATAATTTTCTATCATTTGGTAAAGCCCTGATTTCTCCAGAAATAATCTTCTATCATTTGGTGAAGCCCTGAATTCTCCAGAAATAACCCTCTTTTATTTGGTGAAGCCCTGAAAGTAGAAAGGCGGAGGAAGTCATGTGAAATGGAGCACACCAGATATTTGTACGCACGGTCCTCAAAGTACGTATTCGCTGAAAAATCTCGGTCTTTAGGTAGAATGTAATACCATCTCTACCTAAAATATACGTGGTACGGAAAGTATAAATGAGTTAATTACAGCTAGATTTGCTTTATTTCTTACTTATGAAATACCTCGTATGATGGCTTCTTAGTTACTGTTACTTTCTGCACACGTACTAAGTATTGTAATGCACCCAAAAATTCGATACTGAGATTTCACCGGAAATATGTGTTTTGAGATCCCCAGTATCCAAGAAAGGATTTTTAGAAAATTGTCCGTGTTTGTCTATGGGCAGCATAGGTCAAAAAATGAATTGCCTGTTAAATACCAATTATGATATTTAGGTTCAGTATCTTTCAAGGATGCGACACAAAGAATTTCAATAAAATCCCCCCACGACAAACTACTCTTTATATGGAAAACTTCAATTTTCTCAAAAATGGTTCTAATGATTTGGATTAAAGTATCGTATATTAAAGATATTTACCTGACAAATAAAATGCATATCTTGAATTTTCCGGTAATAGCCTCTGAGGACTACTTTATTCTGGATAAATTTTACAGAATTTTGCGTAACTGCTAAACCGTAAGAGATGGACAAAAACTTGCCACATTTTTTTTTCGTGGAGTTGATCGTTTTTGAGTTAATCCTGTTTTTGATTTCACCGTTAAAAACATACTTTTCTCATACAGGAATTTGTCAACTCGTGTCCATACAAACAAAGGAACTTGTCACATAGCAACCAGCTTTTGACTATCACTTTAGTCTATGGTACTCCCTTATTTCGCTTCTACTTACAAGGAAGCGAGTAACAAGACTATTTCTACTAATCTTTTTCTCGATTAGCATGAAGTAAAAAGAAGCGTAAGCTTTTTAACAATAATTTGTAGCAGAGATGTTGAGAAAGGCATGTGAATGGAACACATTGGATTTTTTGTAGTTAACCATTAGTAGGCAAATAATAAACAGCTATGTGTGTTTGAAGCCTGCGGTTGAAATTAATAAAATAATTTTAAATCTACACAAATGCATAGCTTTGAAATGTATCCACACATTACATGAGCTGTGCACATGCCAATACGAGCTGGCTTTCCACAGCAAAAGCACTCCAGCTTTCATCTCTCCAAACTTTGCTGTATAGTATCCACATTCGCTCCCTCCAAGTCCTGAAATTAAATACCAATGGTCAACCATCAAATAACCATTCAGGAGCTGGAGTTAGCTTAAAAGTATAAAGCAGTAGAGTATTAAAATAGACATTCCTCAGTACGAGGGTCGGCTGATAAGTCCCGGGCCTCTCAATTTTTAAAAACACTTTTCTTTTGCTTTATTCCTCAACATAATCTCCAGAAAAGCTAATAAATTTGTCATGTCGGTGTTCTAATTTAATTAAACCTTCTCTGTAGTATCAAGGTCCTCAAAATAGCTGTTTACCTCATCAATGAACTCCTCGTTGCTGTGAAATCTTCGTCCTCCAAGAAATTTGTTGAGGTTTGGGAACAGGTGGTAGTCACTGGGCGCTAGATCTGCTGAATAGGGTGGATGTTCAAGCAAATCCAAATTAAGTAACCCATTTTTCCCATTACAATGGCTGAACAATGGGCCGGAGCATTGTCGTGATGAAACACGTTTTTTGCAAAATGAGGTGTTTTTCTTTTCACCTCAACACTCAAACGTTGCAGTAAGCTTGTGTAGTAGTCACCAGTGATACTTTTACCCTTTTCCAAGTAATCAATAAAAATAATTCCCTGTGCATCCCAGAAAACACTCGCCATAACTTTGTTAGCAGACAAAATTTACTTGCCTTTTTTGTAGTTGTTCACGTGGCGCAATCCAATGTTTTGACTCTGATTTACCTTCTGGAGTGTAGTGATGTATCTAAGTTTCATACATGGTAATAAGCCGTCTTAAAAATTCACTGGGATTTTTACTTTCTCTACACGTACTATGTATATAGTGTATAGAGAAGGTATTGTATTCCACCCAAAAATTCGATACCGAGATTTCACAGGAAATATATATTTTAGGGTCCCCTGTAACCCAAAAAAGCATTTTCAGAAAAAGGTCCGCGTGTGTGTGTGTCCGTGTGTCTTTGAACAGGATAACTCAAAAACGAAAAGTGGGTAAAATACATAACTTGGTATTTAAGTTTAGTATCTTCCAGGGATGCACACGAAGATTTTGAGAAAAATCTCCCTACCATAAACCACCCTTTACATGGAACTTTTTTCGAAATTGTTTATTTTCTTAAAAATGGCTCTAACGATTTTGATTAAAATACCGTACATTAAAGACATTTAACTGGCAAATAAAATGTGTATCTTGAATTTTGTGGGAATAGCGTCTGAAGATACTTCATTCTGAAGGAATTTTACGGAATGTTGCATAACTGCTAAACGGTAAGAGATGGACAAAGACTTAACACACACAAAATATAGAGGACTTAACACACACAATATATGTTATATTCATTTTTTTCGTGGAGTTGGTCGTTTTTGTGATATTCCTTGTTTTTGGTTTTACCTTTAAAAAACTTATACCTTTCTCATATAAGAATTTGTCAACCCCTGTCCATACAAGCAAATGAACTTCAGTCACATAGCAACCAGCTTTTGGCTTTCACTTTAACCTATGGTACTCGCTTATTTCGCTTCTACTTAGTTATTGTGCTATTTTTTTTCTCGATTAGCATGAAGTAAATAGAGGTACAAGCTTTTAAACAATATCATTTGTTGCAGATGTGTAGAGAAAGTCATGTGAATTGAACACATCAGATTTTAAATATTAGAAGACTTACGGTATAATTGCACTGCAACCCTCATAATGAATACCAAAATTAAATATACATGTAAACTAATTATACTGGAATTGAAGCAGGAATCAACATCTATAATGAGATCTGAAAGAAGAGCTGTTTATTACTTAAGATTCTTGCCTTTCCTACACGAATCGATTTTCTCTGGTGTAGTGAATGGAGCTTCGTCTGAAATAGACTTTGTATAAACGCTGAATTAAAAGAGTACGCGAATGAGGACTTTTCGAGAGCATAAAAGCGGAAAGATGTTCACGCCTGGCATGTATACATATATATCTTTGTCCATTTCATAGAAAGCATTCCGTTATCATACGCGGAGTTTTCACAGACTGCTTTTATAGCTGCCTTGTAATTATGAAACGCGCAGAAAGTAGAAATAACCGACCGGTCTTTATGTAAATACAGAAAAAGCGGCTTGCCCTCCATCCTGGCGCTTACATAGCGCAGAAGTGACTGTTAAACACGCACTTTTTCTTGGGCGAATGGCGGAAGGCTACATTGCAACGGTGCACTGGTCGCCTGCGGTTGTTTTGACGAGGATCAACTTAGTTCTGAACTGGATTTAAGAACTATACATAGCTAAAGCCATAAAATCTCATAAAACCATGTTAAATGGAGCGTAAAAGAGGAAAAAGGGAGGTAAATCTAAGAAGCTAAAACAGTACACCTGTGTTCAATAGGAAGAGAAAATATAACTTCGACATGTTAGTAAACGACCAAAGAGAAAGTAGAGGTCCTGTGTTTGACGCTTCATTAAGAGAGGAGGCTAGAAGTCGAGTTCTGTGTTCGACTTGTTAGCAAGTGACCGAGAGAGAAAACAAGAGGTTTTACGTGTGACATGCTAGTTAGTAACCGGAAGAAAGAAAAGGCCAGAAGGAGTCTTGTGTTTGACACTTAAGCGATAAACTGGAAGAGAGATCAGAAACTTTAGTCACCAGCTGGAAGGAACAAGAAGATAATATATGTTATTAATCAAAGGTCTAAATTCCAGGAAATTAGACCACCGAAGACTGACTAGAGGAGAAATCGTCAAAATCAATTTTACAAAAGTAAAATATTGTTATTCATAGAATAAATTGTATATAATCACTTTCTCTACACGTACTATATACATAAGTGTATAGAGAAGGTATTATATTGCACCCAAAAATTCGATTCCGAGATTTCACCGGAAATATAAGTTTTGGGTACCCCTGAATCCAAAAAAAAAAGAAGCATTTTTGGAAAAAGATCCATGTGTGTGTGAACACCATAGCCCAAAAACCAAAAGATCGTTAAATAGCAAACTTGGCATTTAAGTTTGGTATCTTCCAAGGATGCGACACAAAGATTTTCAACAAAATCCCCCCACCCTTAACTACCTTTTACATGGAAATAATTTCGAAAATTTTGATTTTCTCAAAAATGGCTGTAACGATTTTGATTAAAATCTCTTACATTTAAGATATATACACATATATACATCAAAATAAAATGTATATCTTTAATTTTCTGGGAATAGCCTCTAAGGACCTCTTTATTCTGGATGATTTTTAAACCGTAAGAGATAGACAAAAACTTACTACACAAAAAATGTAGATCATCATAAAACACACAATTTGTTATAATTTTTTTCGTGGAGTTGAGCGTTTTTGAGATGTTTCTTGTTATTGGTTTCAGCTCTAAAAGCATACTTTTCTCATACAAGAATTTGTCAACTTCTGTCCACACACACACAAAAGAACTTCAGTCACATAGCAACCAGCTTTTGACTATCACTTTTACCTATGGGACTCTCTTATTTCGCTTCTACTTAAAAGGAAACAAGTAATAAGAATATTTCTAACATTTTTTGTCTCGATTAGCATGAAGTAAATAGAAGCATAAGCTTTTTAACAATAATTTGTTGCAGAGATGTAGAGAAAGTCATGTGAATGGAACACATCAGATTTTTACCCCTTATTTCGATCCAGATCATTTACATACACCTAATCTAACCTCTATGGAATCTCGAAACCTGTCGTTTACCTGCCACGTAGCCATATTGTCTCCGTAACCAATAGGAAAGGCTCAGAAAAGAGCCTCAGTAGAAAACTGAACTCGAACCTGCAATCTCGCTTGCAGGATGGACAGTGAAAATGAGGCTGGGGAGTGTCAGGAGGCAGCAACGGATGCCAGTGACGGTTCTTGTGCACCGCTGGTGTAAATAGTTTACAAAATATTTAAATCCAAGCAACTCTTGAAGGATTGTAAGCAGCTTAGCCGTAGCAGCTGTTAGCACAGTTTGAACCCGCGACCTTTGGTTCAGAATTCCAGCGCCTAACCAACCTAGCTACCCAAACCGATTCCCCTCGGTCTCTCATACCATTTTCCATGAAGTCATCGACTGCAATTAGGAAGATATTTCGAGAAAAACTCATGTCGCGCATCTGCAGGAAATGTCATTCAAATCGCATTATTGGTTCTGGAAGAGGAATCGATAGATACCTTCAAATTAGTTTGCTAATAGCTTTCTGGCGCTTTAAATTGGAAATGTTGTACTATGCATATGCATTACCTGTGTCTTTGGGCTATAAACTGAAAGAATACCATTGACTCTCTTTGCTAATACTAAATTATTGAGTTTTGGGCTCATCCCGCAGCTCAGCCGGTAGAGCAACTGCCTGTTGTAAGAGGGACCTGGGTTCGACTTTTGGCTGTGGTGGTCATTTCTCTTTCGCCACGATTATTTCCTATCCTTCCCAGAATCTAAAAGTAAGAATGAGAGTGTGAATGTCATTTAATTTATAAAATCCAAAGAAAACCCGATGATAATTCTATGCTAGTTACCATCACTGCCGATAGGTACAAATGGAAGAATAAAATGTTTTAAAAGATGAAATCCGTTTGTTTGAATTGCCAGGAATTTACATGTTCCCGTATGTGATTAGTGGAAATATTTTAAAACTGAAACTAGTAACAAGATATATCTGAAAAATAGCTAACTCCACGAAAAATATAAATATTACATAAATGGTGTGCTTTAACGAGACCTGCAGTTTTTCTGTACTCTCTCTTAGGGCTTAGTATATATTTCAGCAAAATTCACAAAAATGAAGAGCTGTTCAGAGGCTACTACCAAAAAATTCAAAATAAACATTGTATTTTCATACAAATATCTTTGATAAACTGTTTATGAAAATCGTTAGCCATTTTGGAGAACGTAAAAATTTTCCAAACTTTTTCATATAAAGGGTAGTTTTGGGTGGGGAATTTTGTTCAAAATCTTCATGTAATATCATCGAAAGATTCTAAAATCAAAAACATAGTTTGGTATTTTACCGACTTTTCGTTTTTGAGTTGTTTTCACACACACACACACACACACACACACACACACACACACACACACACACACACACACGCGCGCGCAAGCCCGCGCGTGCGCAAGGATCTTTTTATAAAAATGCTTTTCTTGGATTCAGCGTTTCCGATGAAATCTCCGGTATAGAATATTTGTGTGGAATGGAAAACGTTCTGCATACTCTTGTACATAGTATGTGTAAAGAAATTAAAAAAAGAATCTGTGTTACACTCACATGACTTTCTCTAGGTTGTCTACAAACCTCCTAAAAAAGATGCTAATCGAGATAAATATTAGTAGAATGTTCTTATTACTTAATTCCTTGTAAGTATAAGAGAATGCGCTATGCTAAAGTGATTGTCAAATGTTTTAAAAGCTATCGTTATATGATTATCATTGCAAATCACTTCTTTGCTTGGCCAGGAGGAGAATAAAAGAAAAACGGACACTTCGTGTCTGAGAGAAGTTTAAGTACTTCACAATTGAAACAAATAGCAAGGAATACCTCGGTAACGGTTACCTCCACAACAAAAACCTAAAGGACATAAATTGTGTGTTTTGTCGTGATGACATTTTTTGTGTAGTCAGTTTTTCTCTCTCTCTCTCTCTCTCTCTCTCTCTCTTACGGTTTAGCAGTTACGCAAAATTCCGTAAAATTCACTCAGAATAAAGTAGTCTTCAAAGGCTATTCCCAAAAAATTCTAGATATACATTTTATTTCGGACACAAATAACTTTATTATACGGGATTTTAATCAAAATCGTTAGAGCCATTTTTAAGAAAATCAAAAATTTTGAAATGTTTTCCATATAAAGGGTAGTTTGTGGTGGGGGATTTTTTTGAAAATATTCGTGTTGCATCCTTGTAAGACAGTAAACCTAAATACCAAGTTTGGTATTTAACGGTCTTTTCGTTTTGGGGCTATGCGGACACACACACATGCGGACCTTTTTTTAAAAATGTTCTTTTCGGACTCAGGGGACCCCAAAACAATTATTTCCGGTGAAATCTCGGTATCGAATTTTTGGGTGGAATGCAATACCTTCTCTATACACTATGTACATAGTACGTATAGAGAAAGTAATAAGCTTTTTGGAATGGTTTGTAGGAGAGAAAAGCTAATGTGACGCAGTTTTTCATGATTTTTCACTGACGAAACCATGTGCACATTTACCCGAAACTTCAGTGGAAGTATGGTTCCATCCCTTCCCTGTCGTAAATCTCTGAAGGAACTGAACACAATGCGCTAAAGCTTGGTGAAAACAAGCCCAAATTTGAAGGCTTTTACAGAATAAGAGAGAAGACTGGAAAATCCCTTTTCCCTTTGCTCCTCCGTCAGGGGATTAAAGGTCAGTCCACCAGACACAAGACGTCCATTCTCTGCAACGCTGTGAAGCGCTCGCTATAACCTCATGAAATAAGAAATCGAACAGTAACGCATTCCGCTTCTCCCCTCTTTTCCCTCATAAATCCTTTTTACTTTCTCTACACGTAATATGTACATAGTGTATAGAGAAGGTATTGTATTCCACCCAAAAATTCGATACCAAGATTACACCGGAAATGCATGAAAAATGAATTTTCAGGAAAATTCTCCCACCTCAAACTACCCTTTACATGGAAAACAATTCAAAAATGTTTATTTTCTTAAAAATGGCTCTAAAGATTTTGATTAAAATATCGTACATTAAAAATATTTACTTGACAAATAAAATGTATATCTTGAATTTTTTGGAAATAGCCTCTGAAGACTACTTTATTCTGGATGAATTTGATAGAATTTTGCATAACTGGTAAACCGTAAGAGAAGGACAAAAAATTACCACACACAAAATGTAGAGTACGCTAAAACACACAATTTATGCTATATACATATGTTTCGTGGAGTATGTCGTTTTTAAGATATTCGTCGTTTTTGGTTACACCTTTAAAAAACTTGTACTTTCCTCATACAGATTTGTTGACTCGTGTCCATACAAACATAGGAACTTCAGTCACATAACAACCAGCTTTTGACTATCACTTTAACCTATGGTACTCCCTTATTTCGCTTCTACTTACAAGGAAGCAAGTAATAAGACTGTTTCTGCTAATCTTTTTTCAGATTAGCACGAAGTAAATATAGGCATAAGCTTTTTAACAATATTTAGTTGCAGAAATATAGAGAAAGCCATGTGAATGGAACACATCAGATTTTTAGCTGTTGGTTCGTTAAAGGCCTTCGGTACCGGACATGCTGTTCAAGCCGATACCACCTTTAGCGGCGATCCACAGATATCTGACAAGGGCGTTCTCATGATGAGCCAATGTAGCGTAAAAATTTTGAGCCCGGAGCCTAATCATATCCTCTACATGTGGAAGTGCCGAAGCTTCATTTCGCCCTCCGTGGTGTAATGGTTACCATGCTAACTTCATACACCCAAGGTCGTGGGTTCAAACCCGGCGGAGGACGATGGATTTTTTTCAGGTGTAAAAATCCTTAGCATGGCTACCTTCGGAAGGGAAGTAAAACCATTGGTCCCGTGTCGTACATTTACTGCACGTAAAAGATCCTCAAGCCTGATAGAGAGGCCTGTGAGCCAGTCTTTCAAATCCAGTATAGAATGGGATGCTGAGAACCATAGCAATTAAAGAGCTTCCATAAATAACACGCCATTTTATTTCGAAGCTTCATGTAGTAGTCACAATGGGAAACGACGGCAGACAAAGTAGATGAACCGGAGTCCCTTATTCTGTAACCGCTGTAGCCAGAAAAGCCACCATGACCCACACCTTGTATAGTGTTACCTCTTAGTACCCAAGGTTGCGGGTTCAATCCCAGTGGAAGAATTTGGACGTAAAAGTCTGTACCATGGCTTCATTCGGAATGTGTAATGTTATTTACGCGTAAACAACCCCCATGCCTTGAAAGAAAAGGTCACTGGGCAAAGTTTCATCATTTTGACGTCCACAAGTCTAGATTTAACATCACGGTGCCACCTATGGTCCTTTGTCACCGTGTGTGCATGGTGGCGAAATTGCAAAGTGTACGTTTCACCTGGTCTAGGAAAATAACGCTAGGTGTCCCAAAATACGCTAACATGGCGTAAGGGAAAACGCAAAGTATATAAGCATGTACACCTGTTTTGGTATTATAAGAGAG
Source organism: Hymenopus coronatus (assembly GCA_030762935.1). Taxonomy (NCBI): domain Eukaryota; kingdom Metazoa; phylum Arthropoda; class Insecta; order Mantodea; family Hymenopodidae; genus Hymenopus; species Hymenopus coronatus. Next base: position 55,453,724 of record CM060889.1, read on the forward strand.
CTAAGTACACAAGTTTCACAATGTATCAAGCTCTGTACAGCACAAACTGCGTCATCTGATTATCCAACCGAAACAGTGTAATTTAGAGAAGCAATTCCCAGTAATACGACCATGGTTCCAAACGCTGGCTCTGTAGTTAGTTGGGTAAGCTGCTCCTAGATGCTCTTGTTAATAACTATCCACAAGGCCGTGAAATGAAAAGGCAGAGCAAATGGTTGCTATGCCATACCAACTGTCTAAAGTAATTGTCTTTCTTATTTTAACACAGACTGTTACACACATTTAATCACTGTATTTGTATTATGTTAAATATCACGTCACCTTTTTGACATCACCTCAGAGCAAGGAGGGCCCGCAATAACATATATTTACATGAAGTTGACCATTTTTATTTTCTCTAGCCCCACATATACAATGTACATAAGGATAGAGAAGTATTGTATTCCACCCAAAAATTCGATACTGAGATTTCACCGGAAATACATGTTTTAGGCATTTTTAGAAAAATACCTTTGGTATTTAAGTTTAGTATCTTCCAGGGATGCGACACGAAGATTTCGAGAAAAATCCCCCCACCCCCAACTACCCTTTACATGGAACTTTTTTCAAAAATTTTTATTTTCTAAAAAATGGCTCTAACGATTTTGATTAAAATACCGTATATTAAAGATATTTACCTGACAAATAAAGTGTATATTTTGAATTTTCTGGGAATAGCCTCTAAAGACTACTTTATTCTGTGTTAATTTTACGGAATTTTTGCATATCTGCTAAAGAGATGGACAAAAACTTACCACACAACAAATGTAGAGCACCTTAAAACACACGATTTATGTTATATTCATTTTTTTCGTGGAGTTGATTGTTTTTGAGATATTCCTTGTTTTGGTATCAGCTATAAAAAACATACTTTTCTCATACAGGACTTTGTGAACTCGTGTCCATACAAACAAAGGAATATCAGTCACACAGCAACCAGCTTTTAGCTTTCACTTTAACCTATGGTACTCCCTTATTTCGCTTCTACTTACAAGGAAGCAAGCAATAAGACTATTTCTGCTAATTTTTTGTTGATTAGATGAAGTAAATAGAATAATTTGTTGCAGTGATATTGAAAAAGTCGTGTGAATGGAACACATCAGATTTTTGAGTTATGCATTGTTATTGGTTTCAGTTGGTTGTGTGTGTGTGTGTGTGTGTGTGTGTGTGTGTGTGTGTGTCGTACACCAGTGTCCTTAGAGAGGATGATGTCCTGCGGTAAGCACGGCTTCAGTCTAGGCTCTGAATTTTCTGCAAATAGCTTCTAAAAACTTCTTTATTCTGGATGGATTTTGCTGAATTTTACATCATTGGTAAACCGTAACAGATAGACAAACCCTTGCTACAAAACTAATGCAGAACACGTCAGAACACACAATTTACGTCATGTACGTTTTTTTACTTTCTCTATACGCACTATGTACATAGTGTATAGAGAAGATATTGATTGCACTCCACCCAAAAATTCGATACCGAGACTTCACCGGAAATATATGTTTTAGGGTCCCCTATATCTAAAAAAAGCATTTTCGGAAAAAGGTCCCTGTGTGCGTGTGTGTGTGAAAATAACTCAAAAACGAAAAGTAGGTAAAATACCAAACTTGGTATTTAAGTTTATAATCTACCAAGGATACGACACGAAGATTTTGAGAAAAATCCTCCCAACCCCAACTACCCTTTACATGGAATTTTTTTCGAAAAGTTTTATTTTCGCAAAAATGCCTCTAACGATTTTAATTAAAATTTCGTATATTAAGGATATTTACCTCACAAATAAAATGTATATCTTTAATTTTCTGGGAATAGCCTCTGAAGAGTAGTTTATTCTGGATGAATTTTACTGAATTTTGAGAAACTGCTAAACCATAAGAGATGGAAAAAAACTACACAACTACACAAAAAATGCAGAGCACGTTAAAACTCACAATTTATTTTATATACTCTTTTTCGTGGAGTTAGTCGTTTTGAGCCATTCCTTATTTTTGGTTTCTGCTATGAAAAACTTTCTCATACAGGAATTTGTCAAATGCTGTCCATACAAACAAAGGAACTTCAGTGACATAGCAACCAGCTTTGGATTATCACTTTAACCTATGGTACTCCCATATTTCTCTTCTACTTACAAGGAAGCAAGTAATATGGCTATTTCTGCTAATTTTTTACTGATTAGCATGAAATAAATAGAAGTATAAGCTTTTTAAGAAAAATGTTTTGCAGAGATGTACAGAAAGTCATGTGAATGGTACACATCAGATTTATTTTCGTGGAATTGACCATTTCTGAGATATTTCAAGTTATTTGTTTCAGATTTAAAATGTTTAAAATATTCAGGCACTTTTCTCCTGGTCGTGCATAGAAACGAATATCAACCACATGGCAACCAGCTTTTGAAATATTTAACTCGCTTTAGGCTGGTGTATTCCCTTATTTTCTCTCTACGTACAAGGGAGAAATTAAGGCATTTTGTGCTAATGTTGATACCTGTTATCATATAGTGTATAGAAGAATGCTTTTAACAATAATTGTTACAGTGATGTAGAGAAAGTCATGTGAATGGAACACATTAGATTTTCTTTTGTTCTACTCCTGGATAAGCAAAAAAGCGATTTGCAAAGACAATCGCATAACGATAGCTTTTTAAACAATTTTTGACTACCACTTTAGCATAGCCCATTGCTTTAATTCCCTTTTATTTATAAGGAAGTAAGTAATAAGAACATTCTGCTAAAGTTTATCTCGATTAGCATTGGGTAGAAAGAAGAATAATCTTTTGTAATAAGTTTGTAGAGCAACTAGAGAAAGTCATGTGAGTTAAACACATCAGATATTTACTTTCTCTACACGTACTACGTACATAGTATATAGAGAAGGTATTGTAATGCACCCAAAAATTCCATACCTAGATTTCACCGCAAGTGAGATCCCCTGAATCCATAAAAAGGTATTTTTGGAAAAATTTCCGTGTGTCTGTCTATCTGTGAGTGTATGTATGTTTGTAGGCAGCATAGCTGAAAAACGAAAAGACAGTTAAAAACCAAATTTGATATTAAGGTTTGGTATCTTCCAGGGATGCGGCACGAAGACTTTCAAGAAAATCCCCCCAACCCCAAATACCCTTTACATGGAACTTTTTTCAAAAATTTTGATTTCTCAAAAAATGGCTCTACCGATTTTGACTTAAATAGCGAATACTAAATGCATTTACCTGACAAATAAAATGTATATCTTGAAGTTTCTGGGAATATCCTCAGAAGAGTACTTTATTCTGGATGAATTTTATGAAATTTTGCATAACTACTAAACCGTAAGAGATGGACAAAAACTTAACACAAAAAAAAATGTAGAGGACGTTAAAACTCACAATTTTGTTATACAGCTTTTTTTCGTGAGGTTGGCCTATTTTGAGATATGCCTTGTTATTTGTTTCAGCTTTGAAAAATGTATACTTTTCTCATACAGGGGTTTGTCAACTCCTATGGTACTCTCTTATTTCGCTTCTACTTACAAGGAAACAAGTAATAAGAATATTTCTGCTAATTTTTTCTCGATTAGCATGAAGTAAATAGAAGCACAAGAAGCATAACAACACACAAAAATGTAGAGCACGTTAAAACACACAATTTATGTTATATAAACGTTTTACGTAGAGTTGATCCCTTTTGAGATATTCCTTGTTTTTGGTTTCAGCTTTAAAAAACTTATACTTTTCTCATATAGGAATTTGTCAACTCGTATAAGTACAAACAAAGGAACTTGTTGCATACCAACCAACTTTTGACTATCACTTTAACCTATGGTACTCCGTTATTTCGCTTTTACTTTCAAGGAAGCAAGTAATGAGACTATTTCTGCTAAGTTTTCTCGATTAGCATGAAGTAAATAGAAGCATAAGCTTTTTAACAATAATTTTCGCAGAGATGTAGAGAAAGTCATGTGAATGGAACACATCAGATATTGTTTTTTGATAACGTCCCAGGTCAAAGTATGTAGCACCAGATACTTGAAGGTGAGTAAAGAAGCCAAGATGTGCTCTCAGCTATTCCCAATTCACGGTATAGTTGTGCATTCCGGTCAGAGAAAAAGAGAACCGTAAATCGGCCGTCATCGCATTTATGAGAAACAACTGACTATGCGTACCGCACGTTCATTGTCCGCAGCACCTGAGGGCAAGCTGTGATGCGGGTAAGTCTACGCTTGCTTCTCAGTCGTCTTTTCAAGTTTCCTGCTCTCTCACAACAAAGCATTTATACCAACTCATTGTCTGCAATTACTTTACTGCTCAGGTACAAATAATGTACATTGTTTCGCAAGCTAAGAGCGAGATGAAGAACCGTGTGGCTGGTATTTCAGTATTACGCAATGGCGGAATGGAAATAATCTATTCCAACTTTCTCTGCTGTCAATTACTCAGGAGAATGTCTTTTTACTTTCTCTATACGTACTATGTGCATAGTGTATAGAGAAGGCATTGCACTCCACCAAAAAATTCGATACTGAGATTTCACCGGAAATATATGTTTTAGAGTCCCCTGTATCCAAAAAATGTATTTTCAGAAAAAGGTCCGTGTGTGTCCGTGTGTCTGTGAACACGATAACTCAAAAACGAAAAGTCAGTAAAATACCAAACTTGGTATTTAATTTTAGTATCTTCCAGGGATGCCACACGAAGATTTTGAGAAAAATCCCCCCACCCCCAGCTACCCTTTACATGGACATTTTTTCGATTTTGATTTTCTAAAAAATAGCTCTAACGATTTTGATTAAAATATTGCATATTAAAGATATTTACCTGACAAATAAAATATATATCTTGAACTTTCTGGGAATAGCCTCTGAAGACTGCTTTGGGTCAATTTTACGGAATTTTGCATAACTGCTAAACCGTACTTTACTTATCAGGTGAACGTCTTTAATGTATGACATTTTAATCAAAATCGTTAAGAGCCATTTTCGCGAAAATCGAAATTTTCGAAAAAAGTTCCATGTAAAGTGTAGTTTGGGGTGGGAGGATTTTTCACAAAATATTCGTGTCGCATCCTTGGAAGATACCAAACTTAAATACCAACTTTGGTATTTTACCTATTTTCGTTTTTGAGTTATCGTGTTCACAGACACACGGACACATACACACACATACGCACACACGGACCTTTTTGTGAAAATGCTTTTTTTGGAAATAGGGGACCCTAAAACATATATTTCCGGTGAAATCTCGGTATCGAACTTTTGGGTGGAGTACAATACCTTCTCTATACACTATGTACATAGTAAGTGTAGAGAAAGTAAAAATGAATGCAAAATAATTTGTTACAATGAGAGAAAGATATAACTAAATGATTTTCTCCAGTTTAGAATTTTAATGGCTCAATCCCATCCAAGTCTCCGTCGCCATCATTGTCGGAAAAGATGATCGTCATTGTTATCATCAACATCATCACCAAGACATATCATTAGTGGTTCACATTCACTGATGATTCCGTCTAATTCCTGTGCTTTTCCATTTATTTTGTGAACATAATTCACTTTCTTCTTCCATGTAGCCGCGTCCACTTTCTCTATACCTTCCGCTGAAGTCTATCCACATCTATAATTGTTCCCTCACGTATAGACAAACACCAAAACATTATCAACAAATATAAATAACAACAAATAATACGTATCATGTATAGAACAGTTCAACGCACATATTAGGAATTAAACTGAGCACGTGGCTGGAAATAGCCCGATATTACAACAGTGTGGCATCTAGATGCGTTTCTGGTGTCTGACCGACCGACCGGAATACTTCTTTGTCATTGGTTCAGAGAGTCAAACGGCTAAAGCTTTTCATCTGTTTTCTGTGGGTGTACCAACTTAACTTCTGTCAACTGCAAGGATTCAGTGGCGGGAGTATAAATTATCAACAAGTGCAGTCTTATAGTTCATAAGCAGTGTATTTATTGAAATGTCAGTACACATACAAACGCATGGGTCAAGTGCTTTTGCAATACACAAAATAGTGAGCAATATTAAAGAACAAAAAATCTTATGTTCCATTCACATGACTTTCTCTACAGCTCTGCAACAAATTGTTAGAAAGCTAATGCCTCTATTTACTTCATTCTAATGGAGAAAAAGTTTAAGTAGCTTAAAATTGAAACCAATAATTCGGAATATCTCGAAAACGCTTAATGCTACCGAGAAAAAAAAGAAGGTATATGACGTAAATTGTGTTTTAATGACATCCACATTTTTTGTATATCTCTTACGGTTTTCCAGTTATACAAAAGTCATCCAGAATGAAAACGTCTTCAGAGGATTTTCCCATAAAATCCAAGATACACATTTCGTTTGTCATAAAAATATCTTTAACATAGAACACTTTAATCAAAATCGTTGAGCCATTTTTGAGAAAATCAAAATTCTCGAAAAATGTTCCATGTAAAGGGTGGCTGGCGGTGGGGGGATTTTCTTGAAATTCTTTATGTCGCATCCCTGGAAGATACTGGACTTAAATGTTAGGTTTGGTATTTAACGAACTTTTCGCTTTTGAGCTATGCTGTCCACAGACACACACACACGTAGTTTTTCTAAACATTTGATGTGCTACACTAACATGACTTTCTCTAACTGTTCTTATTCTTCCTTCTATATCATGCTAATCGAGATAAGCATTAGCAGAATGCACTTAAATATAGAGTATATTTATTATTTATTTAAAAGTAGAAGGGAACTAAAGGAATGCGCTATGCTAAAGCGATAGTCATATGTTTTAAATGCTATCGTTACACGATTGTCATTGAAATTAGCTTCTTTTTTTGGCCAGGAGAGGAAAAAAAAAAAAAACAAACAGAAACAACGGACACTTCCTGAGTATTTTAAAATAGAAAACAATATCAAGGAGTATCTTCAAAAAAAAGTCAACTCTACAACAAAAATGCATTTGATATAAACTGTGAGTTTTAACGAGATCTATATTTTTTGTGTGATAAGCTTTGTCTATATCTTACGGTTTAACCATTATAAAAATTCTGCAAAAATCACTCAGAATAAAGTACTTTCCAGAGAATATTCCCAGAAAGTTCAAATTGTACATTTTATTGGTGACGTAAATAGCTTTAACATACAGTATTTTAATCAAAATCTTTTGAATCATTTTTGAGATAAAAATTGTCAAAAATGTTGCCGTATAAGGGGTAGTTTGGGGTAGGGGATTTTTCTTAAATCTTCATGTCGAATCCTTAGAAGATTCCAAACTTAAATTCCATGTTCGGTATTTAACGATCTTTGTGATTTTGAGTTACGCCATCCACAGATACACACGGATCTTTTTCTAACATTTTTTTTTTTATTCAGGAGGTCTGAAAACATATATTTTCGGTGAAATCTTGGTATAGAGTTTTTGGGTCCAATGCAATACCTTCTGTCGCCCTCCGTGGTGTAATGCTTACCATGCTAACTTCATATAACCAAGGTCGCGGGTTCAAACCCGGCGGAGGACGATGAATTAAAAATCCTTAGCATGGCTTCCTTCGGAAGGGAAGTAAAGCCGTTGGTCCCGTGTCGCATATTTTACGGCACGTAAAAGAACCTCCAGCCTGATAGAGAGGCCTCTGAGCAAAATTAAGCAGTTAAACAGCGTCCATAAATAACACGCCATTTACATTTATTTACAATATCTTCTCTATGCACTATGTACAAGTTACTTGTAGAGAAAGTGATAAACTAGTCATGTTGAATCTCAGTAGAACGCCACAACTCGGGTCTCAAGAATCGCCATTTGAAATACGCAGACCTGGCGACATGGTTTGTTTATCCAATTTCTCCTGTAAACTGAAGTTAACATCTGCAGCGCGCGCTCCTTCACTCGTGTGCGTAAACGAGGTTGAAGGGTGAGGCACGGGTAGTTATCGAACAGGTGAAGACCCGGCCGATTGCTACGTCACTCGCTATGACGCACGCGATGACGCCGATAACTTCGTCATTTTTCGGTAGCGTTCGGGCAGGTCACGCGGAGAAACGAAGTTAACAACGCTTCAGATTATCTATTTCTGTCCCTTCTTGTGTATTGTCTTTGAGAAATACGGTTTATGTAGGTGACTTTTGTCTTCCACACACACACACACACACACACACACACACACACACGCATGCTGCAATCAGCAGAGAGCGGTGGGGGGGGGTGCAGATGAAGAGCACTCTGCGAACAATACGACTCAAAAACGCTTAAAATACGAGCTTTGTAAGCTATTAAAAGAACATAGAAGTGCTTTTTCAGCTTTTGGCAAAAACATCTATTTTTACTTTCTCTATGCGCACTATGTACATAGTATATAGAGAAGGTATTACACTCCACCCAAAAATTCGATACCGAGATTCCACCGGAAATATATATTTTAGGGTCCCCAGTATCCAAAAAAAAGTACTTCCAGAAAAAGGTCCCTGTGTGTGTGTGTGTGTGTCCGTGTGTATGTGTGTGTCCGTGTGTGTGTGTGTGTCCGTGTGTCTGTGAACACAATAACTCAAAAACGAAAAGTCGGTAAAATACCAAATTTGGTATTTAAGTTTAGTATTTTCCAGGGATGCGACACGAAGATTTTGAGAAAAATCCCCCCACCCCAAAATACCTTTTACATGGAACTTTTTTCGAAAATTTTGATTTTCTAAAAAATGGCTCTAAGGATTTTGAATAAAATTTCGTATAATAAAGATATTTATTTACCTGACAAATAATATGTATATTTTGAATTTTCTGGCAATAGCTTCTGAAGACTATTTTGGGTCAATTTTACGGAATTTTGCATAATTGCTAAACCGTAAGAAATGGACAAAAACTTACCATACAACAAATGTAGAGCACTTTAAAACACACAATTTATGTTATATACATATTTTTCGTGGAGTTGATTGTTTTTGGTTTCAGCTATAAAACACATACTCTTCTCATACAGGACTTTGTGAACTCCTGTCCATACAAACAAAGGAACTTCAGTCACATAGCAACCAGCTTTTGACTATCACTTTAACCCATGGTACTCCCATATTTCGCTTCTACTTACAAGGAAGCAAGAAATAAGACTATTTGTGCTAATTTTTTCTCGATTAGCAGGAAATAAATAGAAGCATAAGCTTTTTAAAAATAATTTATTGCAGAGATATAGAGAAAGTTATGTGAATGGAATACATCAGATTTTTACTTTCTCTACACATACTATCTATACACCCAAAAGTTCGATACCGAGATTTCACCGGTAATACATGTTTTGGGGACTCCTGAATAAAAAAAAAAAGAAAAAACATTTCTAGAAAAAGGTGCGTGTGTATATGTCTGCGGGCAGCATAGCTCAAAAAGGAAACGTCCATTAAATACCAAACTTAACATTTGGGTTACGTAATTCCCCAACTACTCTTTACATTGAATTAATTTCGAAAATGTTGACTTTCTCAAAAAATGGCTCTAATGATTTTGATTAAAATACGGTATATTAAAGATATTTAAACGCATAATAAAATTATATCTTGAATTTTCTAGGAATAGCCTCTGAAGTTTGTTTTTATTCTGGAAGAGTTTTGCTGGATTTTGCGTAAATAGTAAACTGTAAGAGACAGACAAAAAATTACTAAACAAAAATGTAGATCTATAAACACGCAATTTATATCATTAGAGAGATATGTCATTGTTGAGAGATATTCCTTGTTATTGGTGCCTTTAACTTTTCACATACAGGAATTTGTCTGGCAATGCAAGGAAACGGATTTCAACAGCTTTTAAAAGATTTGACTATCATTTCGGCCTAGTGTATTCTATAAATTCGCTTCTACTTACAAGAAAGCATTTCTGTTTATCTGAAGTAGACAGAAGATTAATTTTTTAAACCACAATATGTTACAGAGATGAAGAGAAAGCCATGTGAATGAAGCACATCAGGTTTTTACCCCTTATTTCGATCCAGACACACCTAACCTAATGTAACCTAACCTCAAAATCTCGAAACCTGCCGTTTACCCCTCTCTCAGCCATATTGCCTCCCTAACCAATAGGCACGGCTCAGTGTAAAACTGAATTAGAATCTACAATCTCTCCTAAAGTATTTTTCAGAACATAATAATCCTGGCCCAAATTTGAAATTAAGGTTTGCGGTTTTTTAGTTTAGTCTTTAGGGTGTGTGCAGTTGGAAACTAACCCTCGCTGTTAAGTCTTCCACTTACTGTAGCGCGATTCTCGACCTGCAAGCAGAGTCACCAGGAAACAGATTTTTACTGCGCTGCCTATCACCCCTAGTACAAAGCTGTCTTTTGTTTGCTAATGGTTATTTCCCAGTGGTAGGAGGGAACGGCCCCTTTTGAGGGCCATTATATTTTGGAAAAATCTGATGTGTTCCATTCACATAACTTTCTTTATATCACTGTAACAAATTATTGTTAAAAAACGTATTTCCTTATCTACTTTATGGTAGTCAAGATAAATATTAGCAGAAATTGTCTTAATTACTTGCTTCCTTGTAATTAGAAGGAAAATAAGGGAATACACTAGGCTAAAGTGATAGTCAAAACTTTTAAAAGTTGGTTGCCATGTGGTTGAAATCCGTTTCTATGCAGGGCCAGGAGTTAACAATATTTTTAAATCCGAAACAATTAACAAGGAATGTCTCAGAAATCGTCAATTCAATGGAAAATACGTAAATTACATAAATTGTGTGTTTTAAGGTGATTTTTATAGTAAGTTTTTGTCTATTTCTTACGGTTTAACAGTTACGGAACATTCAACAAAATTCAATCAAGGGAGACCTTGAGAGGCTATTCCCAGAAAATTAAAGATAAACATTTTATTTGTCATATAAATATATTTAATATACAGTATTTCAATCAAAATCGTTACCGCCATTTTTGAGAAATTCAAAAGTTTATAAATATTTTCTATGTAAAGGGTAGTTTGGGGTGGGGAGATTTTTCTCAAGATTTTTGTGTCGCGTCCCTGAAAGATACTAAACTTAAATACCAAATTTAGTATTTTACCGACTTTTCGTTTTTCAACTGTGGTGCTCATAGACACACGGATATTTTTCTAAAAATGTGATGTGTTCCATTCACATGACTTTCTCTACATCAAATTGCTGTTAAAAAGCTTGTGCTTCTATTTACTTCATGCTAATAGAGAAAACATTAGCAGAAATAGTCTTATTACCTGCTTCCTTGTAACTAGAAGTGAAATAAGGAAGTACCATAGGTTAAAGTGATAGTCAAAAGCTGGTTGCTATGTGACTGAAGTTCCTTTGTTTGTATGGACAGGAGTTGACTAATTCCAAAATGAGAAAAGTATGTTTTTCAAAGCTGAAACCAAAAACAAGAAATATCTCAAAAACGGTCAACTCTACGAAAAAGATGCATATAACATAAATCGTGTGTTTTAACGTGCTCTATATTTTTGTGAGGTAAACTTTTGTCTATATCTTATGGTTTAGCAGTTATGCAAAATTCCGTAAAATTCATCAAGAATAAATTAGTCTTCAAAGACTATTTCCAAGAAATTGAAGATATACATTTTATTTGTCAGGTAAATATATTTAATATACGATATTTTAATCAAAATCGTTAAGACGTTTTTCAGAAAATCAAAATTTTCGAAAAAAAGTTCCATGTAAAGGGTAATTTGGGGTCGGGGGATTTTCTTGCAAATCTTATTGCCGCACCCTTGGAACATACCAAACTTAAATGGCAAGTATTTTCGTTTTTGAGCTATGCCGCCCATAGACGCATACACATACGGACCTTTTTCTAATTTTTTTTTATTCAGGGGGACCCAAAACATGTATTTTTGGGTGCAATACGATACCTTCTCTATACACTATGTACGTATGTAGTACGTGCAGAGAAATTAAAAATCTGTACCACCAACTGCCCCCAATACCTCTGTAGAGTGGTAAAGTATCTCTGGTGACGTAGACTGGAATATGTGAATAATCTAGAACTGTGCACGTAAAACAGGAAACGTAACACACACCTCGCCTTTGCTGTACATTACTCCGCCAAGAGAATGCCTCGCCAAGCTGCGGTAGCCACTTTAATGGAAGCTATGGCATCTATTACTAACTGTAGCGTATTAGGAAAACATGCTCTAATGGTGCTAATAACAGAATGTTTGACTTTCTGAGGGGAAGGTTTGAAGTTGCAGGATGGGGCGCCTGCACGACCTTTTCACTTGGGGCGTTATTAACCAGGACACGAGGCGTCCCCTGGGGAAAAAACATCGCATCGAATGTCAGACTGTTGACCCGTGCAGTTCCAGTCATTCTGTCATGTTGACCAAGGCACACGCATTACCCTATAGGTCAGCCTCAAAATATGTCCTTCTCATGTGCACGTACTACACTTCACAAATGTTTAATGAAAGAAACATGAAGAATACGAATCCCGCATATTTACCTGAAAGATAGACAAAAGATAATGTGCACCATTCACAAGACTTTCTCTATATCCCTGCAACAAATTATTCTTAAAAAGCTTATACTTCCATTTACTTTATGCTAATCAGAAAAAAATTAGCAGAAATAGTCTTATTACTTGCTTCCTTGTAGGTAGAAGCGAAATAAGGGACTACCATAGATTAAAGTGATAGTCAAAAGCTGGTTGCTATGTCAATGAAGTTCCTTTGTTTATATGGATCGGAGTTGACAAGTTCCTGTATGAGAAAAATATGTTTTTCATAGCAGAAACCAAAAATAAGGAATGTCTCAAAAACGACGAACTCCACGAAAAAAAATTTAGAAAACATAAATTGTGTGTTTTAACGCGCTCTACATTTTTTGTGTAATACGTTTTTGTGCATCTCTTACAGTTTAGCAGTTATTCAAAATTCCGTAAAATTCAGCCAGAATAAACTACTCTTCAGAGGCTATTCCTAGAAAATTCAAGACATATATTTTATTTGTAAGGTAAATATGTTTAATATACGAAATTTTAATTAAAATCGTTAGAGCAATTTTTGAGAAAATCTAAATTTTCGAAAAAAGTTCCATGTAAAGGGTAGTTGGGGGGATTTTTCTCAAAATCTTCGTGTCGCATCCCTTGAAGATACTAAACTTAAATACCAAGTTTGGTATTTTACCGACTTTTCGTTTTTGAGTTATCGTGTTCACAGACACACGGACACACGGACACACATATACGGTCCTTTTTGTGAAAATGCTTTTTATGGATATTGGGGACCCTAAAACATATATTTCCGGTGAAATCTTGGTATCGAATTTTTGGGTGGAGTGCAATATCTTCTCTATACACTATGTACATAGTAGTATAGAGAAAGTAAAAATCTGATGTGTTACACTCTCATGACTTTCTCTAGCTGTTCTACAAACTTCTTACATAAGATTATTCTTCTTTCTGCATCTTGCTAATTGAGGTACTCATTAGCACAATGTTCTTATTACTTAGTTACTTATTAGTAGGAAAAAATAAGGGAATACACTAGGCTAAAACCACAGTCAAGTGTTTTAAAAGCTGTCGTTATGCGATTGTCATTACAAATCCTTTCTTTTCTTGGCCAGGAGTAGAACAAAAGAAAACCGGACACTCCCGTCTGAGAAAAGTATAAGTACTTCACAACTGAAACTAATAACAATGAATACCTCGAAAACTGTAAGCTCCAAGAGAAAAATGTATATGACATAACTTGTGTATTTTAACAAGACCTACATTTTCTGTATAGTAAGTTTTTATCTATGTGTTACGGTTTATTAGTTATGCCAAATTAAGCAAGAATTCATCCAAAATAAACAGGTCTTCAGAAGCTATTCCCAGAAAATTCAAGATAAACATATTAGTCAGCTAAATATCTTTAATATATGATATTTTAATCAAAATCGTTAGAGCCATTTTTAAGAAAATCAAAATTTTCGAAAAAAGTTCCATGTAAAGGGTAGTTTGGGGTGGGGGGAGTTTTTTCAAAATCTTCGTGTCGCATCCCTGGAAGATACTAAACTTAAATACCAAGTTTGGTGCTTTACCGACTTTTCGTTTTTTGAGTTATCGTGTTCACGGACACACTGACACACGGACCTTTTTGTGAAAATGTTTTTTTGGATATTGGGGACTCTAAAACATATATTTCCGGTGAAATCTCGGTATCCAATTTTTGGGTGGAGTGCAATACGTTCTCTGTACACTATGTACATAGTGCGTATAGAGAAAGTAAAAAATCTTAACTTGACTACCTCTCATGCTAGCCGAAATTTGGGCCCCCACACTACAAAAATGAAATGGAGTCTTTAGCTGCTGTGGTTCTCAGCGTCCGTGAAAGACCGCTTGTTTGCTCAGTGACCTATTTAACAGGATTGAGGTTCTTATACGTGCCGTAAATCTACGGCACGGGACCAACAGCTTTACTTCGTTTCCGAAGAAGCCATGCTAAAGATGTTTACGCCCGAAAAATCCATCGTACGCCGGGTTTGATGATAGTAACCATTACACCACGGAGGGCGACTCACTCTATAGAGGCGGGATAAGTTGGGTTTGTTTATATCGCACAGCTTCTCTGTAACGTTTTGCGAGTTGATTGCCTTTCATTTTGTTCCATTTACTGTAATAGTTTTTACTTTCTCTATGCGCTTCGTGTACATAGTGTACAGAGAAGGTATTGTATTCCACCCAAAATTCTGTACCGAGATTTCACCGGAAATACATGTTTTCGGTCCCCCTGAATCCAAAAACACGCCCGTGTGTGTGCGTCTGGACACCGTAGCTCAAAAACGAAAAGACCGTTAAATACCAATCTTCCAGGGATGCGACACGAAGATTTTCAAGAAAATCCCCCACCCCAACTACCCTTTACATGGAACATTTTTCGAAAAGTTTTATTTTCTCAAAAACAACTATAACGGTTTTGATTAAAATATTATATAATAAATATATTTACCTGACAAACAAAATGTATATTTTGAATTTTCTGGGAATAGCCTCTATAGGTTGCTTTATTCTGGATGAACTTTTGGAATTTTGCATAACTGGAAAACCGTACAAGATAGACAAAAACGTACTTGATATAAAATGTAGAGCTCGTCTAAAACACACAGTTGTTATACATATTTTTTCGTGGGGTTGGCCGTTTTCAAGATATTCCTTGTTATTGATTTCAGTTTTAAAATACTTATAAATTATTCTTATACGGGAACTTGTCAACGCCTGGCCACTCAAAGAAGTGGATTTCTATGCCATAGCAACCACATTTTAAAACATTTGACAGTCGGTTTAGCCTAGTGTATTCCCTTATTTCCCTTCTACTTGTAAAGGCATTAAGTAATAATACGTTTCTGCTGACGCTTTAAATAAATAGAAGAATAAGTTAATAGGTATTAATTTGTTACAGAGATGTAGGGAAAGTCGTGTGAATGGAACTCAACAGACTTTTTTTTTAGTTTATTGCTTTTAAGCACTAGTTAAAGTGAATGCAAAAATACATTGCTATTAAAGGAGAATAGTTTTAAAGCAATAAAACCATCAAATGTTTTAAAACATTTTGTTTGGATTTTGGAAACATTTTGAGCGTCATCCTCGTATAAGGACTGATACCTTCTTGGTATAATATTACAACGGTTGAATAATCCTCTGATGTTCATGAAAATGGTTTTGAAACAAGGGTAGGTGTCTGACTTTCTTAAGCTCTCCCCGACTGGAGGTACGGAGTTTTCGATCTGCGCCTGCCGGCTTAGGCAACACGCACGAAAATTTGTCCTGGCGTGAGGGAGAACAGTATTTTATCTTTTCCCAGCCCTCCACTCCACACTCAACAATGCGGCCCGGAACTAACAGTGCCGGTCCCCATTACCGCACTCGCTAAAGTGCTTCGTGGCGCAGGGGATCATGGGTTCGAGTTCCGAAAATGTGTAAACGAGTGTGAGCTTATAAGTAAAAATCGGCAAAACAAATACGAAAATAGAAACGCAGGAAAAATAGAGAAAACAAAGAAAAAAGAATTTGATTTGTTCCTTTCACAAGACTTTCTCTTCTTCTTGAGACAGTACATGTGTCACGGGGTTAAGAGTTATTTAAAAAGGAGGTATAAATTAATTATAGTCAATATAGTATAAATTATACCAAGAGGGGACAAATATACATTGAAAATAGCCAGGGAAGAAATAGTGTAAAACATGATTAAGGAGCCAGGAACAAACAGTTGTCACGAGCTGACAATCGACCCAGATAGGATAGTACCGTTAAGGGAAGGACATTGAACCGAAGGGGTGAGATTACACTGCCCAAGGATGTACTTAACAAGAACAGAAGGAATTCTCTTGCTGGACAAGCGACACTTTTGGCACTTGTCATGGAACATCTGCGGAGCTAAGACGTGATAGGTGAGTGCTTGGTAGAAATGAATGGACTACATAAGGCCACGATAGAATAAATGCGGTCAATAATAATCTGGAACTCGAAGAAAATCACTTGTCTTACCACACCTGAAAATGATTCCATGCTAACAAAATCCTAAGCTAGGGCTCCCACATCTGCACACCATTCCTAAGTATCAAAAACTACACCCAGGATACGAACCCGGGACCCTATGTTACCACCGCAATCTCAGTAACATATTATTGTTAATAAGTTTATTCTTCAATCTACTTCATACTAATCGATATGTACAATACCGGAAACTGCTTTATTATTTACTTCCTTCTATGTAGAAGCGAAATACTGGAATACACTGGGCTAAACCGACAGCAATTTTTACTTTCTCTACACGTACTAAGTACATAGCGTATAGAGAAGGTATTGCACTCCACCAAAAAATTCGATACCGAGATTTCACCGGAAATATATGTTTTAGGACCCGCTGTATCCAAAAAAAAGTATTTTCAGAAAAAGGTCCGTGTGTCAGTGTGTCCGTGTGCCTGTGAACACGATAACTCAAAAACGAAAAGTCGGTAAAGTAGCAAACTTGGTATTAAGTTTAGCATCTTCCAGGGATGCGACACGAAAATTTTGAGAAAAATTCCCCTACCCCAAACTACCCTTTATATAAAAACTTTTTTCGAAAAGTTTGATTTTCTTTAACATACCTCTGACGATTTTGATTAAAACATCGTATATTAAAGATATTTACCCGACAAATAATATGTAAATCTTGACTTTTCTGTGAATAGCCTCTGAAGACTACTTTATTCTGGATGAATTTTACGAAACTTTGCATAACTGCTAAACCATAAGAGATGGACAAAAACCTACCACACAAAAAAATGTAGAGCACATTAAAACACACAACTTATGTTGTATAATTTTTTCGTGGAGTTGGTCGTTTTTGAGATATTCCTTGTTTTTTGTTTCAGCTTTGAAACACTTGTACCTTTCTCATACAGGAATTTGTCAACTGCTATTCATACAAACAAAGGAACTTCAGTCGTGTAGCAACCAGCTTTTGAGAATCACCTTAACTATGGTACTTCCTTATTTCGCTTCTACTTACAAGAAAGTAAGTAATAAGACTATTTCTGCTTATTTTTTTTCGATTTGCGTGAAATAAATTGAAGCATAAGCTTTTTAACAGTAATTTGTTGCAGAATTGTAGAGAAAGTCATGTGAATGGAACACATAAGATTTTTTTTAAATGTGGTTGCTATGGGGTTGAAATTCATTTTTTTTTCCTTTGCGTGGCCAGGCGCTGAAAAGTTCCCGTATGAGTATTTTAAAACTGAAACCAATATCGAAGAATATCTCCAAAACGGTAAGTCCCCGAAAATATATATCATTGTGTGTTTTAATGAGATCTACAATTCTTAAGTAAGTTTTTGTCTCTCTGTTTCGGCTTACTAGTTTTATAGAATCCAGAAAAATTCATCCAGAATAAAGTGGTCTTAGGAGGCCATTCCCAGAAAATTCAATATATACATTTTGTCATGTAGGTGTCTTAAATATTTGAGATTTTAATCAAAATCGTTAGCCATTTTTAAGAAAAGCAACATTTTGAAAAAGTTTTCCTTGTAAAGGGTAGTTTGTGGTAGGGGAATTTTCTTAGAAATCTTCGTGTCGCATCCTTAGAAGATACCATACCTAAATACGATGTTTGGTAGTCAACGCTCATTTCCTTTTGAGCTGTTGTGCACAGACAAATACACATACGAACATTTTTAATAACCTGATGTGTTCCATTCGCATGACTTTCTCTGCATCTCTGCAACAAATTATTGTTAAAAAACTAATGCTTCTCTTTACTTTATGCTAATCGAGAAAAAAATTAGCAGAAATAGTCTTGTTACTCGTTTCCTTGTAAGTAGAAGCGAAATAAGGGAGTACCATAGGTTAAAGTGAAAGCCAAAAACTGGTTGCTATGTGACTGATGTTCCTTTGTTTGTATGGACACGAGTTGACAAATTCCTGTATGAGAAAAGAATAAGTTTTTCAAAGTTGAAACCAAAAACTCCACGAGAAGAAATTATATAACATAAATTGTGTGTTTTAATTGCTCTACGTTTTTTGTGAGGTAAGTTTTTGTCTATCTCTTATGGTTTAGAATTATACAAAATTCCGTAAAATTCATCCTGAATAAAGTAGTCTTCAGAGGCTATTTCCATAAAATTCAAGATATACATGATATTTGACAGGTAAATATCTTTAATATATGATATTTTAATCAAAATAGTTAGAGCCATTTTTGAGAAAATCAAGATTTTCGAAAAAAGTTCAATGTAAAGGGTAGTTGGTGCTGGGGGATTTTCTTGAAAATCTTCGTGTCGCATCCCTGCAAGATTCTAAACTTAAAAACCAAGTTTGGTACTTAACGATCTTTTCGAGCTATGCTGTCTGCAGACACACACACACACACGGACATTTTTCCAGAAATGCTTTTTTTTTTGATTCAGGGGTACCCAAAACATGTATTTCCTGTGATATCTCGGTATCCAATTTTTGGGTTCAATACAATACCTTATCTATGCTCTGTGTACATAGTACGTGTAGAGAAAGTAATAAGGTGTATCAAGAAAGTCAGTAAGAGAAATGTGACATGTTTACTGTGCATTATATTAAATATACCGTCTTTCAAAAGACGTTTAGACTTTAAACCGTTATAAATTTGATAATATTTCAGATATGAAATAAACAAAAGGAGTTGCTTACTGGCAAACAAAGGGTTTTATAGCACATTGGACAGATTTCATCCGTTATTGTACCATATTGGTCATTCAGTTTGGAAAGATTTTGTGTGTGTGTGTGTATCCGAAATTGGCATTTCATTTGTTTGCAAGTATACGCAGCTGTGGGTAGTGTTTTAAATATTTCCCTCCCTTCTTTATTAGAATATTTAAGTGCAGTATAATTCTATAATTCAAGTATCTCCATTTGGAGATTTCGCTGCAAGGGAATTAAATAGACAAATTTTCCAGTTCAATGCTTTCAGATCGGCAAATTGTAATGAAAAATTGGCATATAACTGCTGTATCAACTGCAACCACAGTTTGTGAATGGTATAAGTACGGCATGGAACAACTAATAGGCTAACATGTCTGTTGGACTTTGCCCTTACGTCAAGGAGATTGTTCTGAGTCGAAAGGCAGCTTGCAGACTGTCAAATATCTGCAACAGCTCGCAACGTCACAGCACATCTATAACCACAGGGTTACTAGTGTATCAGAGGTTCACACGAACTACTTTCTGATGGCAACTTTTGCGACTTCGACGCGTCACTTCCAAACAATTTAAGAACAGATGAAGCAGGCTTAACAATAGCAGAGCAACAGGAGTTGGATATCGAGCGATTTATTTTATCAATTGAACGTAGCAATATGGGATTGTCGAGTGGCAGAATATTCTATTATAGCTAAAACGCAGAAGCTTGGAGGGAAGCGGGTACGTATCTGGTAAAGCAATTTATAAATTTTGCAGGAAACATCCGGAGAACATTTTATAACAGTTTTGCACTATTATTATTGTTATTTTATTGTTATTGTTATTGTTAATACCATTATTGTTTATTTTTTTAATATGTTTACTTTTATTTTTTTATTATGCTTATTATTATACTTATTGTGATTATTTATATTACAGCAGTACTGATAATGGTATAGGTATTTTGAAATTGCCTTCTGTATGCATTATCTATGTTCAAATAAAATTAGGCGAATCGTATTTTTCGTAACATGTGGAGTAAAATAAACATCTAAAAACAAATCCAAATTCTGGGTTCAAATACCGGCTATGACATTAAATTTTTGCACCGTGATTCTACTTTCCAAATCCAATTTTATTGGTGTTTATTTATAAATTGTTTTATTTTCAATAATTCATTTTTTCGTTATTGCTTTACTATGTAAATATTCCACGGAATTATTGACAAAGAATGTTATTCAATCATTAATTGCATACCTATATAGGTATGTACTTCATATTCGTACACTGTCACACAGAATACTAAATCGTAGTAATAATTGCATGTTTAATTACTTTTAGCGTTGGGATAATTGTAGCGTAGTAGTGGTAGTATTTCCTCTATCTCCTAAGTGGAGCAAAGGGCATCGTTACGATGTTTCCATGATCGGATTTGAATTTCTAGTTCGCAAGTTTGCCACTATGCGACATGGTGACGAGATCAGTTCGTCGCCCACAGATGGCACTGTAGGACGAAATTTACCTAAAAACCTTCTTATTACAAAGTATGGGTCCATTTACGTGCAAATAAGCATTTTACGGGACCACCAGCTTTGCTTCCCTTCCGAAGGAAGCGATACCAAGGATTTTTGCACCCGAAAAAATCCATCATCCACCGACACTTTGGAACTGTAATCGTTGAGTTCTGGAGGATAGCACGGTAGCCACGGTAGCGTAGTTGTTCGTAAGTTGCAATTCCCATGCTTATCTGCGCCTGCGAGATCTGTGGCATGGTGGCAGACTCCCGGGTACTCTCTGTTTTCCTACGAGACTCCTGCACAAAGCTTGTGGTCTTCCACACCTGGAAGACGAGATTAGGCGTCGGGCAATAAAATTCAACGAAGGTTTACCATTCGTTAGGTCTCTTAGGGATTACAATCACAGAAACCGCCGCTTCAGGCGATACCGGCTTCCCCGCATGGCTTGCGGGCATCCCCGTTAACCAAGGAGCTGCTACGGCTAAGCTCCTTACAATTCTTCAAGAGTTGCACGGATATCAAAATTTCACCCCAAAATAAAATATTTTGTAAACAAATTACACCAGCGATGCACAAGGGCCGTTACACCATGACTGACAATCGTTGAGGAGCAAACTTGCTACATCCCTTCACTCCCCAACCTCATTTTCACCCACCATTCCCGTCAGTACGTGGTTAAATTCTAGCAAGAATGGGAACACGTCTAACAGCATTAGGCTGCTCTCAGCCTGGCAACTGCTCGTGTCGTGTACTTTCTGCGTTGTGAAATAGCTATTATCGGTGAGAAATTACCTTGTGATTGACATTCTGCTGACATGTGGCTCCCTCGGTACGCTGTTGCCCTATTTACTCGCAGTCCGTCTGCAGCGGCACACGTTCCACTGCTTCCTCTAAAATGTCTTCTTCTCTCCATGCATACCTCTCGTATGTTGAACTATTTTTCCCCATTTCTCACTAGTTACCTCATCTATTCCTTTGCACATTGGGTCTCCTGTATCTCACTAAACGGGGAAGTTTTAATATTTTGGCTAAAGTAACCTCAACTTACTTATCACGGATGTAACACATTTTCAAACCACAGTGTCACTCGTGAATTTCTAGGATGATAACAAGAGCAATGTCCGCGATATATAAAAGGTAGTAATGATTTTAAATGTAAATCCTTACGGAATCACTATGTATTACATAACCAAACTTTTGATTGCAAACAATTGATCAGTCATGCATGAGAACTGAGACAGTACATGTCTTGTCCCGGGGCAAAATTAAATTCTTAGAAGAGAAAATATAAATGTACAATGAAAATGGGAAGGGTAGAAAGACTTTTAACCCGTATAAGTCGCGAGCTCGGGGTACAAGATCCCGTTACCTGCCTTGCGTTGACCCGAGGGAAGGGGTGAATATGCCCTGCCCGAGGCGACTAACGGGACAGCAAAACAATGCTCTCCGCTGGTCAGGAGACATTGTAAGGCACATGGGACAGAGACTAGGTGAAGGACCACCGCATAACCAAGATGTGATTTTTAGAGTCCGTGGTGGAGTCGAACAGGCTACCTGGGAAAGAGGGAAATAGTTGTTTAAATACTGACCAGAATTCGTAATAAATCACGGCTCTAACATTGATAGACAATAACATTAGCGTGCAGGTAAAGTGTAACGTCACAGTAGAAAATTAAGAAGTGTAAGCAAGTCTTCTACGGCGGAAATGGCCGAACTAAGTTAATAAAACACTTGTGTCTCACCACACCCTGAAAGAGTTTCCATGCTAATAAAAACCCTGAGCTAGGCCAGCCACATATCCACACCATTCCAATAACCCGCACCTAGACACGAACCCTGTACCGCCCCAGAACCACGTAGTATTGCAACGCCCATGACGTCACGTCTCTGGCGGTTATGTATTCTTACACTATGATTGGTTAGCAACTACACAAGCCCCTGGCAGCAGACGACACACCTCACAAGGAAATTTCTCCCTGATAATAGTGATAGGCAGCTATTTGGCATGTCGTTGCGTGCTGTTGCAGAGAGTTGATCGTCTAAGTCGCACGGGTTACGGTTGGTACTTCCTGATGTATGTTAGCAACGCAAGACAGGGAACACTTCCGACGTAGCCTGCATAATTAAAATGGAGTTTCCGTAGCGTCGCGAAATCACTTTCTAATGATAATTAATCGATCGACCACTCCATGAAGCGCCTCTAGAGGGATGTTCCATTGCCTAGCATTGCGTGTAGATTCACCTGAGTGCAGGTATGTATTGATTGGCGTGTGAATGTACGGCGTCAGTCGAATAGCACTGCTCTGTTTTCATTAACAGGCTTTTCTTGCTGCAGGTCCTTGCTTTGCCTTCTGCGCTACACAGCAAATGTAGAAGACGTGCAGGTTTTTAGAAAATTAAACTTTTGGTGCTCGCTGATATAGTTAAAAATCTGATGTGTTCCATTCACATGGCTTCCTCTACGTCTCTGCAACAAATTATTGTTAAAAAGCCTATGCTTCAATTTACTTTGCTAATCGAGAAAAAGTGAGCAGAAATAGTCTTACTACTTGCTTCCTTGCAAGTAGAATGGTAATAAGGGAGTACCGTAGGTTAAGGTGATAGTCAAAAGCTAGTTGCAATGTGACTGAAGTTCCTTTGTTTGTATGGACACGAGTTGACAAATTCCTGTATGAGAAAAGGACAAGTTTTTCAAAGCTGAAACCAAAAACAAGGAATATCTCAAAAACGATCAACTCCACCTAAAAAAACTACAACATAAATTGTGTATTTTAATATGCTCTACATTTTTTGTGCGGTAGATTTTTGTCCATCTCTTTCGGTTTAGTAGTTATGCAAAATTTCGTAAAATGTATCCATAATAAAGTAGTCTTCAGAGGCTATTCCCAGAAAATTCAGGATAAACATTTTATTTGTCAGGTAAATATCTTAAATATACGATATTTTAACCAAAATCGTTTGAGCCATTTTTAAGAAAATCAAAATTTTCGAAAAAAGTTCCATGTAAAGGATAGTTTGGGTTGGGGGGATTTTTCTCAAAATCTTTGTCGCATCCCTGGAAGATTACTAAACTTAAATAGCAAGTTTGCTACTTAACCGACTTTTCGTTTTTGAGATATCGTGTTCACGGACACACTGACATACACACATACACAGGCGCACACACCACACACACACAAGAACCTTTTTCTGAAAATACTTTTTTTGGATACAAGGAACTCTAAAACGTATGCTTCCGGTGAAATATTGGTATCGAATATTTGGGTGGGGTGCAATACCTTCTCTATACACTATGTACATAGTACGTGAAGAGAAAGTAAAAATTCCCGTTGTTGAAAAGTTAACCCCTCGATTATAGCAATTTTTGTTATACGAGGGCCTTTTTCCTTTCAACCTCGGATAGGCTATAAATAAAAGACAAGTTCATAGAAAACAATTATTTTATTACTAAAAGTTTTGTACCCTTACGGTTACTTTTCAACATAATCACCGAAAAGATTGAGACATTTATCGTACCTGTGCACAAGCTTTGCAATACCCGCTTCAAAAAATGTTGCCACCAATGATTTCAAATGAGTACTGACGTAGTTTTTAAGATCTTCGTTGGTTTGAAAGTGAGGCTCTCCTAGCCACGTCTTCAGTTCAGGGAAAAGGTGAAAGTCGCTGGGTGCCAGGTTAGGCATGTACGGCGAATGATCGAAAAAGTACCATTGAAATTGTTCAAGGAGCCGATGGGTTGTTCCAGCAGTGTGTGGACGAGCGTTGTCATGGATCAACACAATTCCTGAAGTCAGCATTCTTCTTCATTTGTTTTGAATGGTTCTACACAGTCGTCGTAAAGTACGAAGATCTTCAAAACAACTTTAATGCTCATTTGAAATCATTGGTGCAACATTTTTTTTTTTTTTTGGAATAAAATAATTGTTTTCTATGAGCTTGGCTTTTATTTATAGCCTATCGGAGGTAGAAAAAAGACGGTCCTCGTATTTGCCCAAAAGGGGTGTAAATAAACGTGTATTTTAATTTTAACGCTATCATTTAGGTTTAATGTTTCGCCGATTTTCATTTCATTAAAATGTTCATGAGATTTTGAGCCTTCGTCTTGCTTACTCCCAGGCTTTGAAAAGTTGATTGGAAAAATAAAGGTTTATTTATTGATGCTCTTTACTTGCCGTGGTTCTCAGCGTCCTACTCTATATTGGTCGTAACATATTGCTTAATTTTGCTCAGAGGCCTCTTTATCAGGATTGAGGTTCTTTTACGTCCCGTAAATGTACGATACGGGATCAAAGGCTTTTCTTTCCTTCCTACGGAAGTCATGCTAAGGAATTTTACGCCGGGTTTGAATCCGCAACCTTTGTTATACGAAGTTAGCATGGTAACCATTACACCACGGAGGGCCACCGCTCACTGATTTGCTGATGTGTTTCATCACATGACTTTCTCTACCCTGTAGCAAACTATTCTTGCAAAAGCTTATTCTTCTGTCTACTCTATACTAATGCAGGTAAAACATTATCAGAAATGGTATTATTACCTAGAACGGAAGTAAGGGAATACATTATGCTAAAGCGATAGTAAATTATTCTTCTACGACTGAGTGTAATTGAGTAATTACGAGCTCATTTCAAATCGCAAACTTGATGTTTACGGAATCCACGCGCAAAGTGCAGCAAGCGTAAAATGCAAGCGTAAAGTAATTATGTTCCAAGTTTACGCTCGCCAAAATAATTCACGATATTAGTGTATATAAATCACTGATTAACTGACATCACTTAATAATATTTTCATATTATGCCTCATAAACTTTTCAGGATTTACCAGGTAGTAAATTTAATTCTGATTCTTTTGCAGATCTAAGATTATAATTCGCAAAGTCTTCCATTTTCTCAAAATACATCACAAAATAATATTATCCATTCCCGCCTGGGTAGTGTGGTGGTAGCGTGTCTGTCTGATATTCAAAAGGTCGCGTTAGTTAAGGTGATAAGGTTTTTTTTTTTTTTTTGGCGGTTTTCCCTCATCCTTAGAAGACGGATGTTGAATAACTTTAAGCTCCATGGACCCCGTGATCATTTGAACATCATTTCACCAATTTCATTCATCGTCCAATATGACAACTAGATTAATGTGCGCTAAGCTACCATAAAAAAACACCTAAAAAACAAAACAATACTGGTTTGTCATGGCCTGCTATAACCACGCCCAACAATGCGAAATAAAAACGAACAAATATAACCCTTGGTGAATTGTCCATTCTTAACCTCAAATTTATTTCATATTTCGTTGCTTTTCTTTTAATATCAGAAAATTCTCGTAGGAAAAACATTTTATGATACACGAGCGTAAAGTTTCTTTTTGATTCTCGACTATTTCACAATATTCCCGCTCGAATCAAAAAACAACCTTACGCTCTTGCATCATAAATAACTATTTTGCTATGTGATTTAAATTCGAATTTCTCTGCATAGAGTAAATCGAAAGAAACAGAAATGAAAAATGTCCATTTAAGAAATGTTCACCAGTCCTTGTTATATTTGTCCAAATGGTGTACCTATTAATAAATGCGTATTTTATTTTAACGCTATCATTTAAGTTTGATGTCTCGTTGACTTTCATTTCATTAAAATTTACATGCGTTTAGTAACATGAGATTTTGAACCTTCCATCTTGTGAATTTTCCATAACTCTAAGGCTTGGACACATTCGTTCATGGTTGCCTGGATTATTATCGAAATTGGGTTGTTTTATATAATTATGATATGATTACTGTTCAGCAGTAGCAGCAAAATTAACATTTAAATATGATTAAATTATGTTATGTTAGTGATTTATACAACATTAACAGAGTTTTGTATGCTGCTAGTGGAAGTAAATTTGATTGAAAGAAAATGAATAAATAAAGTTACTATGCAACGTGATTATTATTCTTGTCCTGACTGAAATGCCACCACTAGAAAACGTAATTACTACACCAGTGTCCTCTAGAATTCATGCGATGAACCCAAGGAATTGTGAAATATTGTAGAAATTTTGAATACTGCTTTGAATTTCATCGCCGGGCAGTAATTTCACAATCTGGTAGGTGTATTTGAAACGTTTTTAAGTTAGTACCAGAGTCCGAAGAATTTTTTTTAGAAAAACGTCCGTGTGTGTTTGTGATTCTGTAGGCAGCATAGCTCAAAAACGAAAAGACATTAAATAACAAAAAGTGTCCCGAGAATGCGAGACGAAGGTTTCTAAGGCAATCCCCACACCCTAACTACCTTTTGCATGGAGCATTTCTCGAAAATTTTGATTTTCTCAAAAATGGCTCTAACGATTTTCATTAAAATACCGTATGTTTATGATATTTTTATGACAAACGAAATGTTTATCCAGAATTTTCTGGGAATAGCCTCTGAAGACCTTTTCATTCTGGATGACTTTTATATTACTGGAAAACCGTAAGAGGTATACAAAAATCTTACTACACAAAAATGTGGATCTCATTAAAACACACAATTTATGTCACATGCCTTTTTTTGTTTTTGTTTTTTTTTTTTTTTTTTTTTTTTGTTTTGTTTTTTTGTAGAGTTAACCATTTCTAGATATTCCGGATTATTAGTTTCAATTTTAGCCGCTTAAACTCTTCTGAAACGGGAAGATATTGGAATTTCAATTGTTTCACATAGCGACCAGCTTTTAAAGGATGAGACTATCGCTTTAGCCTGTGCATTTTATTTCCCTTCTACTTACAAGCGATTTAGTAATAAGACTAATTCTGCTTATGTTTATCTTGATTAGCATGATGTAGATAACAGATTAATCTTTTGTTTACCGAACACCTAGAGGACATCATGTAAATGGAACACATTAAGATTTGTACTTTCTCTACACGTATTATGAAATTACATTACTACGTAGAGAAAGTATTGTATTGCACCCAAAAAATTATATGTCGATCTTTCACAGGAAATAATTTTTGAGGTCCCCTGAGTCCGAAAAAAAGGTCCTGTGTCCTTGTGTTTATGGACAGCATAGCTCAAATTCTAAAAGTATGTTAAGTACCAAAGTAAACATTTAAATTTAGCATCCCCCAGGAATGCGACAAGAAAATGTTCAAGAATATTCCCCCATCCCCAACTATCCTTTACTTGGACATTTTTTAGAAATTTTTTTACTCTCTCAAAAATGGCTGACGGTTTTGATTAAAGTATCGTATCTTAAAGATATTTATAAATAAAATAATATTTTGAGTTTTGGAGGATTGCCTTTGAAGAATGTTGCATGACGGTTAAACCGTAAGAGATAGTCAATTTACCATAAAGTTTAGTTCTGGATAAAAGAATTTATTTCATATACTTTTTTCTTGTAGAATTAATCTTTTTTGAGATATTACTTATATTGGTTTTAGTTTTAAAGTTTCTAACTTTTCTCACGCAGGCCCATGCAAAGCGAATGGAATCTCAATTGTTTCACATGGCGACCGGCTTTTAAAAGTTTTGACTATTTCGATGAGCATGATTTATATAAAAGAATGACTTTTTGTAAAAATAGTTTGCTTCCACAACGGATAGAGAAAGTCATGTGAATGAAATGCATAAGATTTTTGTCTCTTCAAACTCTCCCTTCCTTGCCTTTTCATTACTTTTCCTACCACCAACTATTTTGGCTGTTTAAAATATTTGTGTTTTATACACTGCTTTAACATTTCTCCCTCCTCCATTTTTACACATTTATACCGTAATTCTTAACTCACTGTAACGTATTTCCTTTTTTCTTGTCCTCCATCTCTACTAAAGCTTACCCATCTTAATACTCTTTGCAGAATATTTTATTCTCGTACTAAATTGATAATATACAATATTTCTGTTGATCTGTTTTTGTCGCGTGTAGGACAGGAGTTGGATAAGTAGAGTCCTCCTGAGAATTTTAATGCCATAGCCTGGATTTGAACCACGGATCTCAGGGTCTCTAACCGTTTTCTCTACCACTGAGCTAGTATGACAATATACGGGCACGGCATTCAATTCCTCAGCTCGCTCGCATGTTTCCCGGTAAACCACAAGGCGATCTCAAATTATTTTGAGATGACAACCCCAAACTTACAATGTTGTAAGTTATCCAACTCCTGTGTGAAAAAAATCTGATGTGTTCCATTTATATGGCTTTCTCTGCTTCGCTGTAACAAATCATTGTTAAAAAGCATATTCTTCCATCTACTTTCTAATAATCGAGATAAACATTAAAATAAATTATCTCAATTACTTGCTTCCTTGTAAGTAGAACGAAAATAAGGAATTCACTTGACTAAAGCGATAGTCAAATCTTTTAAAAGCCAATTACCATGTGGAAGAATACGTTTCTATGCAGGGGCCAGGAGTTTACCATGTGAAAAAAAGTTTTAGTATTTTAAATCTGAAACAAATACCAAGGATTATTTCATAAATGGTGAATTCAAAGAATAAAAGCCTATGATATAAATTGTGTGCTTTAATGTGATATACATTTTTTTGTGTAGTAAGTTTTTGCCTATCCCTTCCGGTTTTCCAGTTACGCAAAATTCAGAAAAATTCATTCAGAATAAACAGGTCTTTAGAGGCTATTCCTAGAAAATTCAAGATATACATTTTAATTGAAATATAAATATCTTTGGGGGGATTTTCTTGAAAATCTTCGTGTCGCATCCCTGGAAGATTCTAAACTTAAATATCAAGTTTGGTATTTTATCGACTTTTATGTTTGAGTTATCCTGTTCACTGACACACGAACACACACGGACCTTTATCTATTTTTTTTATACAAGGGACCCTAAAACGTCTGTTTCCGGTGAAATCTCGGTATCAAATTTTTGGGTGCAATACAATAGCTTCTCTGTACACTATTTACGTAGTACGTGTAGAGAAAAATAATTAAATCAACAGTAGCCCGGGACTTAAAGTATTTACAACGTTGTAAGTCGCCATTGGGGTTGTCATCTCAAAGTAATTTAAAGCTATACCGGTATGTTACCATGGTAACTCAGTGGTAGAGCAGACGGCTAGAGACTGGGAGATAAGTGGTTCAAATCTCGGCTGTGGCATTGAGTTTTACAATCTGACTCTTGTTATACAATATTTCTGCTTGGCAAAAGAAAGCAGATCTTATTCCCTTTGATGTAAGTGCTGGTTCTGCTTTTTGATTGAGAATCTGAAGGGGAACACTGAATTTCGGAAGAGGGTAGTTAAATGCATCAACGTGAAGTAGGGGGCTGAGAGATTTCGTGACGTGATAACTGATTCTCTAATTGCAGCACATGGAGGCTATTCCAATCTCCACGAAGGGCACAGATCACGAACAGTGACCTTTCTATTCTCTGTTCTACTGGTCGGTATCTCTCTTACAGTCGCTGTGCCAACAACCGGAATTAATACCAGTATGTTTCTATGTCTTCCACAGGGAAGGTATTACATTTCACCCATACATTTGATATCCAGATTTCGCCGAAAATACCTGTTTTGAGGACTTGATTATGAAAAGGGCATTTAGAGAAAAGTCTGCGTGTGTATGTGTGTGTTTGTGTGTGTGTGTATATAACTAACTCCATGGCACGACAGCTGACAAGGAACCTCGGCCTACCGCCCGGCCGTTGTGTCTACCATCTCGGTCAATGACAGACGTCTTGAATGGGGTGCAGTGCTGGAGGGTGAGACGTGGCCAGTGCCCGAACCCCCGGCCGGTTAATGCGGTCCTCATGACCTCAATCAAGTAGCTCCTCAGAGACCTCACAAGGCTGAGTGCTTCCCGGTCAAGGTCTCTCTCAGCGGGGGGAAAAGTCCCAACGTCGGTACTGGGAATGGAACCCAGGTCCACCGCTTGGCAAGCAGCAACGCTATCACCACGTTAGGGACACAACCATGTGTGTATAGCATAAATAAAAAGAAAAAAATCTGATGTATTCCATTCACATGACTTTCTCTACATTTCTTCAATAAATTATTGTTAAAAAGTTTATTCTTATATTTATTTAATGCTAATCTAGAAACCTGCTTCATTGTAAGTAGGAGAAAAATAAGGCAATGCACCAGACTGAAACAATAACCAAATCTTTTAAAAGCCGTTTGCCACGTGGATGATCCGTGTGCTTGCATTGACAACAGTTGAAAAATTCCCGTATGTGATAAACTTGAAGTATTTTAGAGCTGAAACTAATAACAAGGAATATCTAAAAATGGCCAACTCCACAAAAAATATATATTACATAAATTGTGTGTTTCGACGAGATCTACATATTTTGTGCAGTAAATGTTTGTTTGTCTCTTAGGGTAGTTTATGCAAAATTCATCCAGAATGCACGGATATTCAGAGGATATTCCGAAAATTCAAGATATACATTTTATTTGTCGTGTAAATATCTATAATATTCCTACGGGATTTTAATCAAAATCATTGAAAAAATCAAAGTTTTCGAAAATTTTTCCATGTGAAAGGATAGTTTAGGATAGGGAGATTTTCCTCAAAATCTTCGAGTCATAGCTTTGGAAGATACTAAACTTATATAACCAAGTTTGGTATTTTACCGACTTTTCGTTTTTAAGTTACGCGTACACACACACACACACACACAAAAGCTTTTTTCTTCAAATCCTCTTTTTTTTTGGTTACAGGGGACCCTGAAACGTCTCGGTATCCTATTTTTGGGTGGAATACAAAACCTTCTCTATACACTATGTACATAGTATGTGTGGAGAAACTAAAAAACTGCAAATCCTAGCACTACAATATATGCACATTTATAAATACAAAATACATCTAAAACAGCTGCAGTAGGGAAAACAAACTTTTTATTGGTTAATTACCAACGATAATATACATAATTAGACATAGGTATACACACAAAGAATTAAAAAACAGCAAAATAAAAAATCTAAATCAAAAGTAATGGCATACTTGTTTGATCACCAGTTCTACACAATAGGTGAATTTATGAGGATTTAAGAACTTTTATTTTTTAATGTTTAATTTTATTTAATATTTTATTCAATTTAATTTTAGCTTGTACTTTAATTTTAAGATCTTTAATGTATCACCTGTATATAAGCATTGATCAGTACTGTAAACATATGTGATGAATAAATAATAAATAAAACTAACTTAGAATAATTCGTCTATTATCTGAGAGAAATCGTTGGAGAGAAAAGTGGCTTCAGTTTCGGCCACAAACTTTATACCATCTGTTGGAACTCCCTCAAAAGCGCTTTTAGTAATCATTTATAAAAGAAGTGCAGCTTTTTTGGCACGCGTGTCTAGTTTTGGCTGTCAAGACCAATGGATTCTTTCCCGGATTTTCCTCTACAATGCATGAATGGGAGAACTTGGCAAACAGTATCCGATTTGTTATTCTATGGCACTTCTGATTCACCACATCGTATACTTCAAACAGACGGCACTGTTGGCCCACAGCCAGAAGCATGCAGTCGACGAAATTCCTACAGGGGCATAAGAAAGATGCGTATTTAACCTCAAAGATTTATATAGATGGATCATTGGTGCTATAAACAGTTTCATCTCTGTTGCAGGAAGAGGAAAGTTAAAATTAAACGCTATGCTGTCGTTTCTTTTTACTTTGTCTATCACGTACATATAATGTACATTATAGAGTAGGTATTGTATTGAATCAATATCGGATATCACAGGAAATATATATTTTAGGGTCACCTAAATTGAAAAAAGTTCATTTTAATAAAAGGACGAAAAGTCAGTAAAGTACCAAACTTGGTATTTAAGTTTAATATCTTCCAAGGATACGACGAGAAGATTTTAAGGAAAATCGCGCCACCCCAAACTACCCTTTGTATGGAAAAAAATTCGAAAATTATTTTCTCAAGAATAGCCCTTAAAGATATTTACATGACAAATAAAATCTATATCTTGAATTCATTTGGAATAGACACTTAAGACCTTTACGCTCTGTAGGAATTTTTATAAATTTTGCATATAGTGTAAACCGTAAAGATATACAAAAACTTACTACAAAATAAATATGTAGATATATTTTCCTTGTAGAGTTGAGCATTTTAGAGATATATCTTGTTATTGATAGCTCACATTTCCTCGTCTGCTTTCAGTTTACCTATACCTGGCAATCAAAAAGGAAGGAATTTTAATTGTTTCACATAGTGACCGGCTTTTAAAGGAATTGACAATCGCTTTAGCCTAATGTATTACCATACTTTAGATTAGATTAGATTACATTTATTGTCAACCGTACGGAATTACAAGAATTCATGGTATCGTAAAAAACAGTAAATGAACGAGATAAGAATAAATATATACACTTAATTACATGTTAAATTACACACCCTAAAAGTATCATAGTTATTTAAATGTATTTGCAAATTCTTCAATTGAATAAAAACAGTGCTGCATTAACAATTCTTTTACTTACATTTAAATGTAGTTTCTGAGGTGGTAAGTTTTATATTATCAGATAACTTGTCATATAATGTAATCCCAGAATGTCTTAAACTTTTGCCAAATAATGCATGTAATGTATAATTATGCACAAAGTATGCCTGTTTCTTGTGTGATAGCTAAGCCTATCACAGTTTGCCCGAAAGTACACCAGATATTTCCTAACAAAAGGGACAGCTTCTAGTATATACAGGCAAGGAAGTGTCAATATGTGGAGTGTTTGAAATAAATTGTTGCAGGTATCCCTTTGTTTCTTCACCATTATTATTCTAATTGCTCGTTTTTGAATGTTGAAGATTATATTTTCTTAAATATAGTTACCCAAAAATATCACGCCAGGTTTTAATAAACTGTTGAACTGTGCAAATTATAGATTCCTCAGAGTTTTTAAGTTTGCAATATTTTTACTTTCTCTATACGTACTATGTATATAGCGTATAGAGAAGGTATTGCATTCCATCCAAAAATTCGTTACCGAGATTTCATCAGTAAAACACCCCATGAACCCAAAAATGAAGCATTTTTACAAAAAGGTCCGTGTGCGTGCGAGTGTGTGTGTCTCTGTGGACAACACAGCTCAAAAACGAAAAAACCGTTGAATACGAAACTTGGTATTTAAGTTTGGTATCTTCCAAGGATGCAACACGAAGATTTTCAAGAAAATTCCCCCACCCCAACTACCCTTTACATGGAACTTGTTTCAAAAAGTTTTATTTTCTCAAAAATGGCTGTAATGATTTTCATTAAAACAGGGTATATTAAATATATTTACCTGACAAATAAAATGTATATCTTGAATTTTCTGGGAATAGCCTCTGAAGACTACTTTATGCTGGATGAATTTTGCTTTATTTGGTAAAACTAATTAACCGTAAGAGATAAACAAAAACTTACTTCACAAAAATGTAGATCTTGTTAAAATACACAAGTCATGTCATACATTTTTTTCGTGGAGTTTACCGTTTTCGAGGTATTCCTTGTTATTAGTTTCAATTGAAAAGTTGTTATACTTTTCTCGGACACAAGAGTCCGTTTTTATTTTGTTCTACTCCTGGCCAAGCAAAGAAGTGATTTGCAGTGACAATCGCATAACGATAGCTTTTAAAACATTTGACTATCACTTTAACATAGCGCATTCCCTTAGTTACGTTCTACTTATAAGGAACCAAGCATTAAGAACATTCTGCTAATGTTTATCTCGATTAGCATGGTGTTGAAAGAAGCATTATCTTTTATAAGAAGTTTGTTTGTAGAGTAGCTAGAGAAAGTCAAGTGAGTGTATAGATCTAAACATAAAACAAAGCTGCCTCAAATTAAATGGCAGTTTCTCAACATTTCAAATGTTCAATCCATACACCCAGAGATTTAGTAGTGGGTCTTCTCCTCAGCTTGCAAAGAATCAAGCAATAACACCAATTCTGCTAATGCTTATCTCGATTAGCATGATGTAGGTAGAATAATAACCGTTTAAAATAGAGATCATATCTTTTACTTTCTCTGCATGTACTATGTACATAGTGTATAGAGAAGGTATTGCACTGCACCCAAAATTTTGATACAAGGAAAAAATTTCGAAAATTGTGGTTTTCTCAAAAATGGCTGTAAAGATTTTTATTAAAATCTCTTACATTTAAAACATTTACATGCTAAATAAAATGTATATCTTGAATTCTCTGGGAATATCGATTATCTTATTGAGTTTTGTATAACTGGTAAACCGTAAGAGATACACAAAAACTTACTACACAAAAATGTAGATCACGATAAAACACACAATTTATGTCATATTCATTTTTTCGTGCAGTTTATTATTTTTGAGGTATTCCTTGTTATTGGTTTCTGCTTTAAAAACTTATAATTTTCTCATACAGGATTTGTCAACTCCTGTCCATACAAGCAAAAGAACTTCAGTCACATAGCAACCAGCTTTTGACTATCACTGTAACCTATAGTACTCCCTTATTTCACTTCTACTTACAAGGAAGTAAGTAATAAGACTATTTCTGTTATTGTTTCTCGATTAGAATGAATTAAATAGAAGCATAAGTTTTTTACAATAATTTTTTGCAGAGAGCTAGAGAAAATGTGAATGGAACACATCAATTTTTTACCTTCTCTAGCCCCGTATGTACAGAGAAGTATTGTATTCCACCCAAAAATTCGATACCGAGATTTTACGGGAAATACATGTTTTAGCACTCCCTGTATCCAAAGAAGCATTTTCAGAAACAGGTCCGTGTGTGTGTCCGTGTGTCTGCGAACACGATAACTCAAAAACGAAAAGTAGCTAAAATACCAAACTTGGTATTTCAGTTTAGTATCTTTCAGGGATGCAACACGAAGATTTTGAGAAAAATCCTCCCATTCCAAACTACCCTTTACATGGAACTTTTTTCGAAAATTTTGGTTTTCTTAAAAATGGCTCTAACGATTTTGATTAAAATATCGTATATTAAAGATATTTACTTGACAAATAAAATGTATATCTTGAATTTTCTGGGAATAGCTTCTGAAGACCTGTTTATTCTGGATGAATTTTGCTTAATTTGGCATAACTAGCAAACCGTAAGAGATAGACAAAATCCTACTTTACAAACAATGTAGATCTTGTTAAAATACACAAGTTATGCCATATACATTTTTCTCGTGGAGCTTACCATTTTCGAGGTATTCATTGTTATTAGTTTCAGTTGTGAAGTACTTATACTTTTCTCAGACGGGAGTGTCCGTTTTTCTTTTGTTCTAGTCCTGGCCAAGAAAAGCGATTTGTACTGACAATCGCATAACGACAGCTTTTAAAACATTTGACTACTGGTTTAGCCTAGTGTATTCCCTTACTTTCTTCCTACTTATATGGAACTAAGTAATAGGAACATTGTGCTAATGAGTACCTCGATTAGCAAGGTGCAGAAAGAAGAAGAATCCTATGTAAGAAGTTGTAGAACAGCTAGAGAAAGTCATGTGAGTGTAAAACATCAGATTTTTTTTAAAGTTCTATACTATTAAACACACACATACACACATTCAATTCCAAATTCATACTTCTAGGGATAGGGAATAATTGTTGTTAAAAAATATTTCCCACTACAGCCGGGAAGTACCTATAGAGTTTCCAAGCTTTTATAAGAATGTTTTGTTGCAGCGTGTGTAAAGAAGGCCACCTGAATGAAACATATACATTTCTGCCTTTAAAGAGACGAAGGAGCTGTATGTAGAATGAAACGATCCTTATTTGATATGAGAGACCTGTATGGTGTATAATGGTAACGTGTTGAGTTTCTCTGCCACTGCACTTACAGGATGTTACACTTTACGGGTAGATACAGAGACGCGTGATAAACTAGCGAAAGTAGGAAAAAAATCTGATGTGTTTCGTTCACATGACTTTCTCTACATCTCCGCAACAAGGTATTGTTAAAAAGCTTATGCTTCTATTTACTTCATGCTAATCGAGAAAAAATTAGCAGAAATAGTCTTATTACTTGCTTCCTTGTAAGTAGAATCGAAATAAGGGAGTGTCATAGGTTAAAGTGATAGTCAAAAGCTGGTTGCCTGAACTTTCTTTGTTTGTATGCACAGAAGTTTTTCAAAGCTGAAACCAAAAACAAGGGATATCTAAAAAACGATCAACTCCACGAGAAAGAAAGTATATGACATAAATTGTGTGTTTTAGTGTGATCTACATTTTTTGTGGTAAGTTTTCTTCCATCTCTTACAGTTAAGAGTTATGCAAGATTCCTTAAAATTCGTCCAGAATAAAGTAGTATTTAGAGGATATTCCCACAAAACTCAAGATATACATTTTATTTCTCAAGTAAATATCTTTAATATACGACATTTTAATCAAAATCGTGAGAGCCATTTTTGAGAAAATCAAAATGTTCAAAAAGTTCCATGTAAAGGTTAGTTAGGGGTGGGAGGATTTTCTTGAAAATCTGCGTGTCGCATCCTTGGAAGATACCAAACTTAAATATCAAGTCTTTTCGTTTTTGAGCTATGCTGCCTACAGCCACACACACGGACATTTTTCTAAAAATACTTTTTTGAATTCAGGGGGTCTCAAAACATGCATTTCCGGTGAAATCTCGATATCGAATTTTTGGGTGCATTACAATACCTTCTCTATACACTATGTACATAGTACGTGTAGAGAAAGTAAAAATTGGGATACATTTATATTACTTCTCTAGCCTAATGTGCATACAAACTATTCTTACGAAAATTTATATTTGTAATTTCTTCATTTTAACTCGGATAAACCTTTGCAAAAGTGCCTATACAGTGTGACTGTGTCATGCCGGCCCGTAATCGTTGCACGTATGTGAGCGACTTGCTCTCAAACGTATAACAATTGTTTCACCTCCGTGGTCTGTACTCGCAGATAATTCAATAAATACCGTTTATTTGTTTAAAATCTCTTAAACATTTGATATTTTAATCAAAATTGTTGAGAGCAATTTTCTAGAAAATCGAATATTTAGAAAAATCCTTCATGTAAACGATAGTTTAGCGATGGACGTGGGGGTTTTCTAAAAAGTTCTACTTCGCGGCACTGGAAGATACTGATCTTAGACCAAAGTTTAGTGTTCAATGTCTTAGCATTCAGTTGACGTTAAAACATATACTGTGTAGAAATTTAGATATCGAGTTTTTTGGTGAAACACGGAATTACTGATATTAATAAAACTAAGAGACATCAATCAATTTCTGCAGAGACACATTTCCTTAAAACTGAAAGCACAAGATTCATTTGAAACTAGATGACGATATATTTAATTATTTATGAAGCAAGAGCGTAAAGTTATGCTTTTTGAATCGAGCGGGAATATTATGAAACTCGACTGCATCTCGTTTCACAACCATGAGAGAATCAAAAAGAAATGTTACGCTCCCGTATCATGCAATGCTTTTTCTACGATAATTTTATGATATTAAAAGAAAAGCACCGAAAGTTGAAATAAATTTGAGGTTAGGTTTTAGCTATTCACCAAGGCGTTATTTATTTCGCAGCGTTAGGCTAGGGTGCGTGCGTTCAGTGGGTAT
This sequence comes from Hymenopus coronatus, assembly GCA_030762935.1. Lineage (NCBI taxonomy): Eukaryota > Metazoa > Arthropoda > Insecta > Mantodea > Hymenopodidae > Hymenopus > Hymenopus coronatus. The sequence goes on from CM060889.1 coordinate 55,491,829, forward strand.
AGTTTCGCTTTGTGGTTGCTGGGCGCGATGACGGTACGGTCATAGCAGGCCCTGACAAAACAGTAGTAATCTTGTTTTGTGGTGCATTTTGAGAAAATGGCTGATTCTGACAATTATGCTATCCTTAGAGCTGCGAAGGAATATTTGTTACTTATGGACGTTGAACACAACATATCGTGTACGACTCATTTTGTCTGTTGATCAGCGATGTATGGACACTAATCTCGAGAATTAAAGTTGGAACAGAATTATTTTACGCTTGCTGCATTTCTTTGCGCGTGGATTCCTTTAAAATAAAGTTTGCCATTTGAAATGAGTTCAGTCATAGAAAAAATGTGTTAATGCTATTCTGGAATATTTTGTCGTATTAATTGCAGAATGACCGAGTCGCATACTGACCTTATAGTGGTTAGAGGTCACGTAGCGGGAGATCAAGTGCTGCGTGAAGCTTAGTAACACCATTAACTAAGAGCAATGGCGCCACCTTCTGTCTGGATAGTTAACCCCATGTCACATGATCCTATATCTCTTTGGAGTCCGTTAAGGAATTTGCCAGCCTATAGTGGCATGAGAAATGCAATATATTTAATGGAATTAATCAAAAAGTCCTATGTGGTAGATATATTTACATGACTTCTCTACATATTCTGCAAAAAACTAATGAGAGAATGTGTATACCATCCAAAAATTCTATTTCGAGATTCCACCAGAAATGTTACGGTATTTATGTTTAGTATCGATCAACGATGTGAGACGAAGATTTTCAAGAATATCTTCCCCACCACAAACTACCCTTTACATGGAACTTCTTTGAAAAACATATTTCTCAAAAATGTCTCTAAAGATCTTCATTAAAATACCGTATACTAAACATATTTATTTCGCAAATAATATGTATATCTTGAATTTTTTGAAAATAGCCTTTAAAGACCTCTTTATTGTGAATGAATTTTTCCTGAATTTTGCGTAACTGGTAAACCGTAAGAGATATGAAAACGTACTACACAAAAAATGTAGATCGCGTTAAAACACACAATTTGTCATATACGTTTTTTTTTCGTGTCATTAGTTATTTTTTAAGTATTCGTTGTTATTTGTTTCAGAACTTTTCTCACACGGAAGGTTGTAAACTTCTGGTCCTGCCTAGAAACTGACTTCAACCACATGGCAACCAGCTTTTAAAAGATTTGACATTTGTTTTAGTTTAGTGTATTCCTTTATTTTGCTTAAGGAAGCAAGTAATTAAAAAAACTCTACCAATGTTTATTACGATTATCATAAAGTATATAGAAGAATATGCTTTTTAACAAAAATTGTTACAGCGATGTTGAGAAAGCCATGTGAATGGAACACACCAGATTTTTTTAATTATTCTGCAAACAATTAATCCTCGGTACTTTATTACTTTCTCTAGCACGTATGTGTATTTAGGTAGAGAAGACCTTTTTCCAAAATTGCTTTTTTCCGACTCAGAAGACCTCGGAACATACATTTCTGGTGGAATCTACATCGAATTTTTGGGTGAAATACAATACCTTTTCTATCCACTATGTACATTGGCATGCGGAATATAGAAAGTAAAGCCGTATTATCATTTAGTATAAAACATTAGTTCACTGGTTTCTAATGTTAGATTTGTCTCTCTTTGTGCAAATTATTTGCGTGCTCTGATAAAGAACTTAATTACAACATGAATACGAAGCAAATATAGCACAAAGTTTTCACATGACGGCCATTAGAAGCTTTTGGCTTCGGAATCTTCAGTGTATACACCTATAGAAAAGATTATTCAGAGGTATTGACTCCTTTTAATTACATTCACGTCTATAGTATTTGATATATGGCAGCACTAAGGAAACAAAATTAAAACGCAGGATCGATTGTTGCTTTTCAAACTCTGCTGAAGTGCTACACCATAGCCATCTATGTGCATTCATTGAAATAAATTGTAACCATCTTTTGTTACATTTTACTGCAAAGAATTGTGTATAGCATCTCTTTATACTCTGTGGGTAAAAACATTTATTTTCTACTCCATGTCATTCTCAACTAAATGTCACGGCCTCTTCGCAAACATGTTCTTTTATAACGGCATTGTGTACGTATTAAAGTGCAAAAGCTTTGCAGGTCCTTTTTAATCCTTTAGTAATCCATAAAATAAAGCTAGAAAGTATTCTATACTCCCATCTGTCACAGTGGATTGGGATTTTCAATTGTAAAAGAATTATCAAATGGGTTGAGAGGTTTTTGAAAATATTCCACATAAACACGTAGTTTTTTCTGTCTTTATATTAGTATAGAAGTATTTTACTTTCTCTATACGTACTATGTACATAGTGTATAGAGAAGGTATTGTATTGCACCCAAAAAGTTCGATAGCGAGATTACACCGGAAATATATGTTTTCAGACCCCCTGAATCCAATAAAAGCATTTTTAGAAAAATGTCCGTGTGTGTGTCTGTGGGCAGCATAGCTCAAAAACGAAAATATCGTTTATACCAAACTTGGTATTTAAGTTTGTTATCTTCCAAGGATGCGACACGAAGATTTTCAAGAAAATCTCCCCACCTTCAACTACCCTTTACATGGAAAAAAATTTCGAAAAGTTTGATTTTCTCAAAAATGACTATAACGATTTTGATTAAAATCGCTTATATATAAGATATTGACATGACTAATAAAATGTATATCTTGAATTTTCTGGGAATAGTCTTTGAAGACTACTTTATTCTGGATCAATTTTACGGAATTTTGCATAAATGCTAAACCGTAAAAGCTAGACAAAATCTTGCTGCACAAAAAATGTAGAGCACGTTAAAACACACAATTTATGTAATATACTTTTTTTCGTGTAGTTGGTCGTTTTTTACATATTCCTTGCTTTTGGTTTCAGGTTTGAAAAACTTTTCTCATGCAGGAATTTGTCAACTCCTGTTCATACAAGCAAAGGAACTGCAGTCACATAGCAACCAGCTTTTGACTATCACTTTAACCTATGGTACTCCCTTATTTCGCTACTACTTACAAGGAAGCAAGTAATAAGACTATTTCTGCTATTTTTTTTTTCTCGATTAGCACGAAGTAAATAGAAGCCTAAGCTTTTTAAAAATACTTTTTGCAGAGATGTAGATAAAGTCATATGAATGGAAGACATCAGATTTTTTTTTATTTATTTATGGATACTCTTTAACTGCTGTGGTTCTCGTCGTCCCATTTTATATTTGCTCAGAGGCCTCTCTATCATGCTTGAGGTTCTTTTACGTGCAGTAAATATAGACTTATCACGTACTACTACGAACTTGATTATAATATATGCACGAAATAGGTAAAACGTCTTGACTTCGGAATTGGTAACGCATGCATATTGTGTAATTTGAAGAAGGTTTGACTCGTTTGTGTTCTGTGACATAGCTATTAGCTCGTTATCATATATACCGTAACAAATGACAACTCCAATTGCATCTACACAAGTTTGTTCACCGCTTAATCACTCAACTGCACTCCTCTCTCAGCTGTTGACTGCACTCGACTGTCTCTCTCACCCACTGCAACTCTCTGACCACTCTGTCTTAATTGACTCAAACTCGGCGCCCTTTATATAGGCCCCAAAATACCAGGCGGAATGTCCTCGAAGGATAAACTGCTTAAATTCTGCCAAACTACGTATGCGCACAAAGGCGTTTGTTGTTTGGGTTACTTTTACGTAGGCTGTTTGTTCTAAAGTACCGGCCTAAGGTGCTACCAATTCAGGCAGGCAATTGCTCACAAAATATATGTATGCAAATTTTTCATTTTTCTTTTTACTTTCTCTATACGTACTATGTACATAGTGTATAGAAAAGGTATTGCACTCCACCCAAAAATTCGATACCGAGATTTCACCGGAAATATATATTTTAGGGTCCCCTGTAGCCACAGAAAGCACTTTCAGAAAAAGGTCCGTGTGTCCATGTGTCTATGAACACGATAGCTCAAAAACGAAAAGTTGGTAAAATACCAAAGTTGGTATTTAAGTTTAGTGTCTTCCAGGAATGTGTATGAAGATATCGATAAAAATCCCCCCACCTCAAACTACCCTTACGTGGAACTCCTTTCAAAAATTATAATTTTCTCAGAAATGGCTCTAACGAGTTTCATTAAAATATCGTAGGTATATTAAACATATTTATCTAACAAATAAAATGTATATCTTCAACTGTCTGGGAATAACCTATGAAGACTACTTTATTCTGGATGAATTTTACGGGATTTTGCATAACTGTTAAACCGTAAGGGATGGACAAAAGCTTTGTCACACAAAAAATGTAGAGGACGTTAAAACACACAATTTATGTTATATAGAGTTTTTTCATGGAGTTGCTCGTTTTTTAGTTATTCTTTGTTTTTAATTTCATCTTTAAAAACTTAACTTTTCTCATACAGGAATTTGTCTACTCCTGTCCATACAAACAAAGGAACTTCAGTTACATAGCAAACTGCTTTTGACTATCACTTTAACCTATGATACTCCCTTATTTTGCTTCTATGCGAGTAAGTAATAAAACTAGTTCTGCTAATTTTTTCACGATTAGCATGAACTAAATAGAAGCCTAAGCATTTTAATAATAATTTGTTGCAGAGATGTAGAGAAAGTCATGTGAATGGAACACATCAGATGTTTACATACATTTCTGGGGAGTAACAATTATGCTGTACTTTTTGGCATTCTCAAGCCACAAGTATCCTATCATATACTATTTAAAACCCTTAGGAGGACATTCAAATGAAAAGCCTATATTCCATACTTTTAAAGGCAAAGTTTTCAAATGTTGTACATTTATACTCCTGCTTAAGTTAGCCTTTATAAGAAAAAAGTTTAGGCATCTGCTAAAATCAGTTTCGGCTTTATTAACTTTTTAATTTCGATTTTAATTGTTTGATATAAAATGGTCTTTGTGGAAATGTTTTCTAGTAGCATGTATAATATTTGGCAAGAATCTTCTAAATACACATACGAATAAAGTTTGGTCTAAAATTTGCTGGGTAGTAGTAGCAGTAGTATTTATTATATTTATAATAATACATTTGCATCGCTCAATCACATGGGTCAGGTGACCGTACACACTGTTAAAATACTTGAATTTAACATATTATCTACATATTTATTTTATATATTTTCACACACTGGAAATACAGAGAGAGACACACACACACACAACACAAGAAGTAACACTCTGATATCACATATACACACTATACCCTCGTATTCCCACATATGGATAATCAAGCATCATTTACACAAATATCTTATCCCTTAGGACACTGACTTCTGCTAAATATATGCCAGTTTTCCCTGTTTAGAATCAAGTCCCAAGATGCATGTTGAAGCTAAAAATACTTTCAGCAATAATATTTCCTAACAACCACCATCTTGTGGCGGTATTTGTTGCGAGTTCGTATCCCGGGCGCAGGTTATGGGTAGTACGAATGGTGTGGGTATGTGGGCGGCCTAGCTAAGGGTTTTTAGTAACATGGAAACTCTCAGGTTATGGTGAGACACAAGTGCTTTATTAATTTAGTTCGGTCTTTTTCCGCCGTAGCACATACGCGTATACTTCTTAATTTTCTACTATAAAGTCACACTTTACCCGCCCGCGAATATTATTATTTATTAGTATGATGCAATGCTACGTTTTTGTATTCTGATCAGTATTAAAATAGCTATTTTCCTCTCTTTCACAGGTAGCCTGTTCGACTCCACCCCGGTGCTCTTCCCTAAGTGCCTCAGAAAGCGTCCCCTTGACCAGCGGAGAGCATTGTTCGCTGTCCCGTTAGTTCCCTCGGGCAGTGCATTCTCACCCCTTTCCCTCGGTTCAACACACGACCGTAACGGGATCTTGTGCCGCCATCTCGTGATAACAACTTTGCTAACTGTATGGGTTTAAAGTATTTCTACATATATATATATATATATATATATATATATATATGACCCGTGACAAGACATGTACTGTCTCGATCTGCACGCAGTCTGCCAAAATAATGCGTCCAATCTACCTTGGCATATCCTCCTACCAGCTTCATCAACTACCTCACGAGTTTTCCACCCTCCCAACCTGAGTCACTCTATTCATCCTTTACTTCATATCCGATTCTAAAACATATGTTTCTTTCCCACACTCAAATGAGAAATATCTACCTTCCCTAATTAATACTAATTTGTAGCACTTTCATACCGGTTTATTTGATAAGTTTGACGGTACTACTCTTTTTGAACCGTGTATGATATTAACATCTTTATATCTGAATTGTATTGTACAATGTATTTGATGTTCCTCGTCAGGATTTTATGCAGCCTAAATACTGGAATTTTGGGAAGATAAATCGGTGGTTTTATTATCTGAAAGTCCTTGCTTTTGTCTTTGAAGTCAGGGGGAATCTTCTTTGTGATTCAAGGTCAAAAAGTCTGATCTGTTCCACTTAAATAAATTTCTCTAAATCTCTGTAATAAATTATTATTCTGTTTACCTCATGATAAACATTAATATATATATATATATATATATATATATATATATATATACTATTTTACTAGTAAAATTTATAAAAATCTTATTGCTATTTATGATTAAAATTCATTTCTTTGTATGGCCAGAAGTTTATAAATTCCCATATGAGAAAAGTTTAAGTTTATTTTAAAACTGGAACCAATATAAAGGAAATAATTAACTTTTCGAAAAAAAAAGTGTATATAAAATAAAATGTGTTTTTAACTATATTTCACTTTTGCGTAATATTTTTGTTTATCTTTTACCAATTATGCAAAAGCACACCCAGTGAAGAGATATTCAGAGACTATTTTCAGAAAATGCATGCTATTTGTCATGCAAATACCTTAAAATAGTAATTCTAATCAAAACCATTACACCCATTTTTGAGAAAATTAAAATGTTTAAAAAATTTCCATGTAAAGGGTGTTGGGGAATATTTCTGAAAATATTCGTGTCGTAACTTTGGAAGGAATTAAACTTAAATACAAAGTTTAATATTTTACCGATTTTTAGTTTTTAATTTGTGTTCGTTTACATTCGGACTTAAGAAACATGCATGCAAATATTTTTTGTATACAGAGGATGTTAAATCAGGTATTTCTGGTATAATCTCGGTATCAAATTTTTGGGTAGAGTGCATCCTCTACTCTACCTGTGTACTACATAGAAAATGTAAAAAGGTGGTATTGGTATCGTGGGTGCTGGTGAAAAGTGTAGCCTATAGCATAAAAGCGTATACGTACGCACGTTTAGGCCACAAAATTTCAGCCAATTGGGTTAATTTTCGAAGGTAAACCCGGAGAAGGGGCGAGTTGCAATAAAAACGCGTAAAAATAGGATTCAGGGCCCCATTCAAAACCAGCTAACGAGAGCCAAAATCCACGACATTAAGTATAACGATTTCCCCACAAAAATAAAAATGTGATGTGTTCCATTTGCATGACTTTTTCCGCCTATTGTACTGACAAACTTCTTACAAAAGATTATTCTGTTGTCTATTTCATGCTAATCGAGATAAACATTAGCAGAAATCTAGATCCTTTTAAGTAGAAGGGAAATAAGGTAATACAGTAGGGTAAAGCGATAGTCAAATCTTTTAATAGCCATAACATTGAAATTCTCATCTTCCATGGCCAGGGGTAAAACATAATAAAACAGATTTTTACAATACCCGCTTCAAAAAATGTTGCCGCCAATGATTTCAATTAAGCATTGACGTTGTTTTGAAGATCTTCGTTGGTTTGAAACTGCTGCCCTCCTAGTCACGACTTCAGTTCAGGGAAACGGTGAAAGTCACTAGGTGCCTGGTCAGGAATATACGGTGGATGATCGAAAAATGTCCCATTGAAGTTGTTCAAGGAGCCGTTGGGTTGTGCCAGCAGTGTGTGGACGAGCGTTGTCGTGGATCAACACAATTCCTGATGTCAGCATTCCTCTTCGTTTGTTTTACGACGTTTGCGGAGAGCCATTTTTTTTTTCTCCAGCATTTTATTTCCAAAACAGAAACATCAATTGATTATATTGAAATAATCTGGTAAAACTCTTTTCCTTTCTACATTGACACCATTTCAACACAGTACATCAGAAAAAGTAGTTGATTTTGTTTGTAGACAGTGTCATGAGCCTCACTTATACTCTGTTTTCGTAAACATGCATGCATTAAATGGAAAAAGGAATGTTACAAATTAACATAACTGAGGTGGGGATAGTCCTTCATATCTAATATAATGCCCTTTTAAACAGGTGAATGCATGAGATTATAAAAATCTTCGGTGTACACTTTGGATCACACTTCAGAAACCACCTGCCTGCTCCTGGTAGACTTCTAATTCATCATTTTCCATTTCTAGTTGTTTAGGTGTTTCCTCATCGTTGATGCGACGCCCATCAAATAAGAACCTCAATGATGTAACTGGAACCCCCACTCTCTCACTATAAGATTTTTCAACTTGCCCATCTGTGTAGTCATTTTAATCCTGAAGTGCATTTCGTTAGAATCATTTCCAACGACTTTTAGCTTTATATATTCAGAGTTTGCGTCGCCAGGACCGGCGTCGGGCTTCTGTTCCTGATTTTCAGACATTGTGCTTCACGCACCAAACGTAACTTTTAAGTGAAGATATCCATTCAAAACAAGATCTTCAAAACAACGTCAATCCTCATTTGAAATCATTGGTGGCAACATTTTTCGAAGCGGGTATTGCAAAGCTTGTGCACAGGTACGATAAATGTCTCAATCTTTTCGGTGATTATGTTGAAAAGTAACCATAAATGTATAAAACTTTAAGTAATAAAATAATAGTTTTCTATGAACTTGTCTTTTATTTATAGCCTATCGGAGGTTGAAAAAAAGACGGCCCTCGTACCTATGTCGAAACACAAAACCATTACGGATCTCACGGTAATTCCAGGAGGCTGTTTGAACCGAACGGAGATTGTGACGTGTTTTCTCCATTAAGAACATTATCACAATAGAATCAATATTTCCATTACACCCAAGTGAGTTGCAAGGAGACTGCTTTAAGAGGCAATGGCGGCGTTCTGGCGGGAGCCATGCCTCCCCGTTAATAGGGCACTCAAAGTGAGCTACCAGATCATAGGAAGTCTATTCTCTTTGTCTCTCTAACAATCTGACCGTCACTAAACATTCGCTCATTCGTTAAACAATTTCTATTGAGGGATGCAAACAGATTTTCATTCTGTGTTTGCAATTGGAACTTCAAAGCTTTCACTCGTACCTTCCGCTCGTTTTGCTCTGGCCTGTACGCTGTGTATGACGTATGCCATACTATCTCTATACAGCCATAACTACATAGATATTGAGAGAATTTTCAACTATGTCAACATAAACCTTTGTTAGATATGTTTCCAATTATGTTGACGTACAATCTAGCCGAGTCTGGAAAGTAAGTTACAGTTGGAAAAAAAAGATCTGATGTGTTCCATTCACATGACTTTCTCTACTTCTGTGTAACAAATTATTGTTATTAAGCTTATTCTTTTATTTACTTCAAGCAGAAATAGTCTTATTATTTGTTTCCTTGTAAGCAGAACGGAAATATGGGAGTAGCATAGGTTAAAGTGAAGTCAAAAGCTGGTTACATGGGTGACTGAAGTTCCTTTGTTTGTATGGACACGAGTTGACATATTCCTGTATGAGAAAAGTAAAAGTTTTTCAAAGCTGAAACAAAAAACAAGGAATATCTCAAAAACGATCAACTCCTCGAAAAAATTGATATAACATAAATTGTGTGTTTTAATGTGCTCTACATTTTATGTGTGATAAGTTTTTGTCCATTTCTTACGGTTTAACAGTTATGCAAAATTCCATAAAATTCATCCAGAATAAATTAATATTCAGAGGCTATCCCCAGAAAATTCAAGATACGATTTTCTTTGGCAGGTAAATATCTTCAATATACGATATTTTAATCAAAGTCGTTAGTCATTTTTGAGAAAATCAACATTTTTGAAAAAAGTTCCATGTAAAGGGTAGTTTGCAGTGGGAACATTTTCTTGGATATTTTCATGTCACATCCGTGGAAAACATCAAATTTAAATACCAAGTCGTTTTTGAGCTATGCTGTCCACAGTCACACACCGCACAAACACCCACGCACACATTTTCTCCAAAAATACCTTTTTACCTTCTCTACACGTACTATGTACATAGTGTATAGAGAAGGTATTGCAATCCACCCAAAAATTCGATACCCACATTTCACCGGAAATGTCTACAGTATCCAAAAAAAAGCATTTTCAGAAAAAGGCCCAGGTGTGTGTGTGTGTATGTGTCCGTGTGTCTGTGAACATAACTCAAAAACGAAAAGTCTGTAAAATACCAAACTTCGTATTTAAGTTCCGTAGCTTACAAGGATGCGACACGAAGTTTTTGAGAAAAATCGCCTCACCACAAACTACCCTTTAGATGAAAAATGTTTCCAAAAATTTTATTTTCTCAAAAATGACTAACGATTTTGATTAAAATATCGTACATTAAAGTTATTTACATGAAAAATAAAATATATATTTTGAATTTTCTGGGAATAGCCTCTGACGACGTCTTTACTCTGGATGAATTTTGCGGAATTTTGCATAAGTGGTGAACCGTAAGAGATAGACAGAATCCTACTTAACAAAACAAAAAAACGTTAAAAGATTTGACAATCGCTTTAGCTTATTTCTCTTCTACTGGCATGGAAGCAAGTAATTTCTGCTAACTTTTTCTAGAATTTTTAACAATGTTGCTTTTAAACGCATCACATGACCGGAACACGGTAGCTATGTCTTTCGGTGCCAATCCGGACCGCGTATCTGTTCTAGAATCACGATAGTTATCCAAGTAACTGTGCATCATCTAAAACCTCAACTAATTTAATCAACCACTCGCCATTTCACTTTAATTCGGCTTATTCTTCAGACAAACATACATCTACTGAACAGAATCAACACCATCTCCGAACTCAGAACCATCATCCCAGGATGTTCTACTCGTATTTATTCAAAGCCACTACAACAAACAAATGACTAGAAATGAATTCAAGGATTGAACTGAATGCACTCACGGTCAAGGTTTTGGGGTGCAAACTCGGCGGATGTCGCTGGTTTTCTTTTCTAACGTAAAAAATCTTAGTATGGCTTCCTTCGGAACAGAAGTAAATCCGTGGTCCCGTGTCGTGGATTTACGGCATGAAAAAAAAAACTCTAGCCTGATAAGGAGACCTCTGAGCAAAATTAAGCGGTATAGAGCCCAGTAGAATGGGATTCTGAGAACCACAACAGTTAAAGAGCGTCCAGAAACAGTCAGGATCCCCAGACTCTGGCATAGAGCTTTGCACGTAGACCCTAGAGAGGGAGGATAAGGGGAGAATTCAAATGGTGTCCATTATCGGCTGATGATGAGCGCAAGCATGGACTAGGTTTGCAACAGTTTTAACTAGCAAGCCTCCAAAGCAACCGAACTCCAAGAGTCTACCAAAAGGGCCCTAGCCCAAAAATATCCTAATGGCACGACGGCAGATATTCAATTTTGCTAATAAAATTGATATAAAGTAATTAATAGGTCCAGTATGTCGCTGCATATTGTTTTTTGGTAATGTTTAACGCCCGCTTTTACTGCTCTGGCACAGCAGGCGATGAATGAAGATGGAGCCCCGGTGGAATGTAATGGCGGGGGAAACCGGAAAAGACCCGCCCCTGCGCCCCTTTGTCCACCACAAATCTCACATGCGGTCGCTTGGAAGCTGCATATTGTGCTGGTATAGATACTTCTTTTGTTTGTTGGAAATGCCTGTGCAAAATATCAAATTTTTAGATCTAATATTTTAGAATATTACTTCTAGTATATGAGTCCTCTTAAAAAGTTGCTAGGGAAAGTGAAGGACAGAAAACTTGGGGGAAGGGAGAACCTTTCCAGCATTCGCCTAGTGATCCACGGAAAAGCCATGCATCAGTAAGGCGAACCAAGGGACTCTAATCCGAATACAAAAACTCAAGGATTGTTACCGTACTAATTCAAGGTAGCTATCAATTTGAAACCTCGAAACACAAAAGGTGTTTACAGGCTGAGGTAGAAGGGGCGAGCTTTCCTGATAATTACACAAACTCTGGTAAAGTAGCAAGGAGTTAAGTGGTTGTCGAAACGGCGCAGTAAGACTCTCGTCGCCCAACATTTGCTGGGAGCTGGTCTTGTAATAGGCTTTCTTTACCACAGGGTTCAACAAGTGGTGAAACAGCTAAACAACTTAAATTCAATACAAGTTTTGGTCGCTGCAGTTATATCTCTGACTTCTTCCTTTCACTTTATCAGCTCCTTTCTATAGTAAGCAGCGTAAGGAGTTACCTTTCACCCAGAAACGTGATAACAAGATTCCATCTGACATGTTCCATGCTAAGAAATTGTCCTTATTGCTTGGTTCCTTGTAAATAAAAGAGAAAAATCTAATGTGTTCCCTTCAAATGATTTCCTCTAGCTGTTACGCAAACAAACCTTTTATTCAAAGATTATCTGCATCAAGCTAATAAAGATAAACATAAGCAGAATTAGTATTATCAGTAGATACTTCTAAGTAGAAGGGAAATAAAAAAATCTGATGTGTTCCATTCACATGACTTTCTCTATCTCTCTGTAACAAATTATTGTTGATAAGCTTATCTTTTATTTATTTCATGTTACTCGAGGAAAATTAGCAGAAATAGTCTTATTCCTTGCTTTATTGTAAATACAAGCGAAATAAGGGAGTACCATAGGTTAAAGTGAAAGCCAAAAGCTGGTTGCTATGTAACTGATGTTCCCTTGTTTGTGTGGACAGGAGTTGACAAATTCCTGTATGAGAAAAGTAAGTTTTTCAAAGCTGAAACCAAGAAAAAGGAATATCTCAAAAACGATCAACTCCACGAAAAAAATGTATACAACATAAATTGTGTGTTTTAACGTGCTCTACATTTTTTGTGTGTTGAGTTTTTGTCCATCTCTTACGGTTTAGTAGTAATGCAAAATTCATCCAGAATAAAGTAGTCTTCAGAGGCTATTCCCAGAAAATTAAAAATATGCATTTTATTTGTCAGGTAAATATCTTTAATATATGATATTTTAATCAAAATCGTTAGAGCCATTTTTTAGAAAATAAAAATTTTCGAAAAAAGTTTCATGTAAAGGGTAGTTTGGGGTGGGGGGATTTTTCTCAAAATCTTCGTGTCGCATCCCTGGAAGATACTAAACTTAAATACCAAGTTTGGTATTTTACTGACTTTTCGTTTTTGAGTTATCCTGTTCACAGACACGGACACACAACACACGGACCTTTTTGTGAAAATGCTTTTTTTAGATAAAGGGAACCCTAAAACATATATTTCCGGTGAAATCTCGGTATCGAATTTTTTGGTGGCGTGCAATACTTTCTCTATTCACTATGTGCATAGTGCGTATAGAGAAAGTAAAAATGCGCAGACTAAAGCGATAGTCTCGTCCTTTGAAAGCCGGTTGCTATGTGAAACATTTAAATTTCAATCTCTTGTCTTGCCAGGAGCAAACAAACGAGAAACCAGAAGAAAGATCTCTTTAAAAAAAATCTGATGTGTACCATTCACATGACTTTCTCTACATCCCTGCAATAAATTATTCTTAAAAAGCTTATACTTCTATTTACTTTATGCTAATCAGAAAAAATTAGCAGAAATAGTCTTAATTCAAGATCTTCTCGGGCTTCTAGCCAGGTAAAAACTTGGCTTGACACCAACGTTTCGAAGAAGTGCATCTTCCTCGTCTTCAGTTCACCCTGAAGACGAGGAAGATGCACTTCTTCGAAACGTTGGTGTCAAGCCAAGTTTTTACCTGGCTAGAAGCCCGAGAAGATCTTGAATTAACACGTCGCCAGGAAAGCTATAGTTCTTAGAAATAGTCTTATTACTCGCTTCCTTGTAAGTAGGAGCGAAATAAGGGACAACCGTAGGTTAAAGTGATAGTCAAAAGCTGGTTGCTATGTCGATGAAGTTCCTTTGTTTATATGGATAGGAGTTGAAAATTCCTGTATGAGAAAAGTATACGTTTTTCATAGCAGAAACCAAAAATAAGGAATGTCACAAAAACGACGAACTCCACGAAAAAAATGTATATAACATAAATTGTGTGTTTCAACGTGCTCTACATTTTTTGTGTAGTAAGTTTTTGTCCATCTTTTACGGTTTAGCAGTCATTCAAAATTTCGTAAAATTCATCCAGAATAAACTACTTTTCAGAGGCTATTCCCAGAAAATTCAAGATGTACATTTCATTTGTCAGGTAAATGTGTTTAATATCCGAAATTTTAATCAAAATCGTTAGAGCCATTTATGAGAAAACCAAAATTTTCGAGAAAAGTTCCATGTAAAGGGTAGTTGGGGGTGGGGGAATGTTTCTCAAAATCTTCGTGTCGCATCCCTGGAAGATACTAAACTTAAATACCAAGTTTGGTATTTTACCGACTTTTCGTTTTTGAGTTATCGTGTTCACAGACACACGGACACACGGACACACACACACACACACACACACACACGCACACACACACACACACACACGGACACACAACACACGGACCTTTTTGTGAAAATGCTTTTTTTAGATAAAGGGAACCCTAAAACATATATTTCCGGTGAAATCTCGGTATCGAATTTTTGGTGGAATGCAATACTTTCTTTATACACTATGTACATAGTGCGTATGGAGAAAGTAAAAAAATAGCAGAAATAGTCTTATTACTTAAATATATACGTAAGCGTTCACGGCCGGTGTCCATAGTTTTAAAATGTAAAAATTTCGGGCTGTTTTGCCGTGGTCTGTAAGTTAAAATACTTCTACCTAACGTTTCATCCCTTCAGAGGCAATATGCTCACGTCGCTAGCTCGGAAAGAATTGCAACAGTGCGGGTTGTTTCCAAGTTAGCGACGTCAGCACATTCGGAATGTATGATTGGCTTAACAGTCAATTACCAAGAAAGATACAAAACTATTATTTTAAGCTCGTGTGCGGTTGTCTTTGTTTTGCGGGGCTCATATCACAACTAACTACCGGCAGCTCGTGAAAGTACCCATTCGCTCCATATGCACAACAAACATTACCAACATTTCAGAGTTTAATTTCCCACAGCCTTTTAACGAGCATAACAGACGCAGGTTGTATTACCCCACTGGGGAAACTTTTCAAAGGGTTAATTTACATTTCATACATAGTATCAAAAACAGTTCAACCTTAACATTCCCCAGAGATTTCCTTTGTTTCGCCAGTGCCGAGGTATACATCAAACGTGAGCTGTATTTGTTAAGCATTTTGCTCATGTGCTTCTCCTTCTAGCAACACTTGAGAAAATAACGTATAGTTTGCATGCACACGCGCGCACTGCAAACTATTCTTACAGAAGTTTATTATTAGGGATAGCATCTTGTGGACCGATAGCGGGACACAATCCAAGTTAGCGCAGCAAGGTATATAGTTGACAATGCAGTGTGTACTAATAGAAGGATAATGGGGCAGTGAGTGCGTGGTAGACTGATGTTTTCACTAGCAGTGGAAGGCGATTGTGGTAGGGTGAATAGTAAATACCACTGATTTAGGGGAACTAACAGTTTACACGCATTCTTTTGCTGTTGTACAAGTCATCAGCATTATTATCCGTTTCATTCTCTCTCAAGATGCATAGATTACAACGCACCACAACATACATTCGTAAAATCTCAAATGCGAATCGTCTCCGATTGGCAGGTAAACAGTTTTTATATTGCCCCACATCCCAAGATGTATTTTTTTTTGTTTTTTTGTTTTGTAGTGTTTAACGCCCGCTTTTACCACTTGTGCCACCGCAGGCAATGCCACTAGTGATACATAGAATGAAGATGGAGCACCCGTGGAATGAGATCCCGGAGAAAACCCGCCCCTACGCCGTTTTGTCCACCACAAAACGGAAACAGGACACATCAACTATTTGTTAAGACACTCCATTAGCAATTATTTCCATTAGCAAAAATGTAAATGGCGTGTTATTTATGGACGCTCTTTAACTACTCTGGTTCTCAACGTCCCATTCTATATTGGGCGTGAAAGACCGCTTAATTTTGCTCAGAGGCCTCTCTATCAGGCTTGAGGTTATTTTACGTGCCGTGAATGTACGACACGGGACCAACGGCTTTACTTCCCTTCCGAAGGAAGCCATGCTAAGGATTTCCATCGTCCTCCGCCGGGTTTGAACCCGCGACCTTGGGTATATGAACCATTACACCACGGACAACGACTCGCACATTTGGTATTCCAAGCATTATTGAAAATCCGACATATTTTTCAAACATTGGCTTAACTTTCTTTTTCACACAGACTAAAAGAGGTGTCACGGGTCTCTGTTTAATTGCTTGCACAATTTTATCGACACTTTTCAGGGCTCGAGACATTTCAATATTTGATGTCTCCAAATACGTGTTCTGCAAAGTTCTTTTGTATGAATTACAAATCTTCATGTAGTCCATTTGAAGCAAGAGATTTTACAATCTTGACTGTAGAGCATACACTATCATCAAAGGCATTAATAAAACAGAATTGTAATATACAGTACAGTATGCTGCTGCGTCGAGCCACGTCCCCCAACGTTGTTTACATGCGTCGTGCAGTCGCCAATTCAGATCGGTCTCTACTCGGTAGGTATGCAACTTGTATGTGCATTGTCCCGCTATCGGTCCACAAGATGCTATTCCTAGTTATTACTGCCTCTACACATACTATGTGTATAGAGAAGGTTGGTACTGTATTGCAACCAAAAACTCAATAGTACCTGCGGACAGTATGGCTCAAAAAACGAAAAATCGTTTAAATACCAAACTTCGTATTTAAGTTGCGTATCTCCCAACTACCCTTTACGTGGAACATTTTACAAAAATGTAGAATTTTATCAAATATGACTCTGAGCTGGTTACGTATATCTTGGCTAGCATAATGTAGATAAAAGATATTGAATAAAAGGTTTGTTTGTTCATCAGCTAGAGGACATCATGTGAATGAAACACGTCAGATTTTTCCATTTTATACACAAGGAATCAAGTAATAAGGACAATTTCTGGTAATGTTTAAATCAATTATTATGATGTGGATAGAAGAATAACATTTTTAAAATAATTTGTTACAGAGATGTAGAGAAAGTCATGTGAATGATATATTCATATTATTCCAGACGAATCCTTCTTACTTACTCTATGTACATAGTGTATAGAGAAGGTATTGCACTTCAACAAAAAATTCGACACCGAGATTTCACCAGAAATATATGTTTTAGGGTCCCCTGTATCCAAAAAAAAGTATTTTCAGAAAAAGATCCATGTGTGTGTCTGTGAACACGATAACTCAAAAACGAAAAGTCGGTACAATACCAAACTTATTTAAGTTTAGGTCCAGGAATGCGACACGAAGATTTTGAGATAAATCCCCCCACCCCCAACTACCCTTTACATGCAACTTTTTTCGAAAATTTCGATTTTCTAAACAATGATTAACGATTTTGATTAAAATATCAAATATTAAAGATATTTGCCTGAAAAATAAAATGTGTATTTTGAATTTTCTGGGAATAGCCTCTGAAGACTTCTTTATTCTGGGTCAATTTTACGGAATTTTACATAAATGCTAAACCGTAAGAGATGGACAAAAACTTACTACACAACAAATGTAGAGCACTTTAAAATACGCAATTTATGTTATATACATGTTTTTCGTGGAGGTGATGGTTTTTGAGACATTCGTTGTTTTTGGTTTCAGCTATAAGAACATATTTTTCTCATACAGGACTTTCTGAACTCGTGTCTATACAAACAAAGGAACTTTAGTCGCTGAGCAACCAGCTTTTGACTATCACTTTAACCTAAGTTACTCCCTTATTTCGCTTCTACTAACAAGGAAGAAAGTTATAAGACTATTTCTGCTAATTTTTGTTCCATTAGACGAAGTAAATAGAATAATTTGTTGCAGTGATATAGAGAAAGTCATGTGAATGGAACACATCAGATTTTTCTTTGAGTATTATTAAACATGAGGTGTGTGGAATTTTAATATATACATCGTTTAAATTTTGCGCGATACTCCTCTAAATTAGATGAGATATGTTACTCTACCTATCCAACCAGAATATTTATTGTCGAGCCGCTACTGGTCACTAGTATTTGTACCACGAAAGTGAATAAAAATCGTAGTGGATGTGGGAGATTTGCTGCTAGATGTTAACATGGAACGCTAACACTGTTATCCTGCGGTACATATCTGGTGATAATCAGCGAAAATGGTATCATAGAGACATATGCTGCACACGGAGCATGTCGACTGTTGCAGGCAATGGCTTGGTTTCAGACCGCAACTTTTGCTAACGCTGAACTTGTGACGTAAATGAGCCGGACATGTGTGAACAGCCAGCAAGTTTTGTCTGCGTATCGTCCTTTTATTACCGCGATAAACATCGCGTGCAAACCAAAAGGGGCCTATGTACCTCTGGCGCTGTGGAACCCATCAGAAAACTACCACTAGGTAGCAAGATAGTATATTGCCTAAACAGGGGCAGTTTCGGGGTGGACCACTTTAATGAAATAAAAATCTGACGTGTTCCTTTCACATGACTTTCTCTACATCTCTGTAACAAATTATTGTTAAAAAGCTTATGCTTCTATTTACTTCATGCTAATCGAGAAAAAATTAGTAGAAATAGTCTCGTTACTTGCTTACTATTAAGTGGAAGGAAAATAAGGGAGTATCATAGGTTAAAGTGATAGTCAAAAGATCGTTTCTATGTGACTGTAGTTTCTTTGTATATATGCACAGGAGTTGACAAATTTCTATATGAGAACTTTTTCAAAGCTGAAACCAATAACAGTGAATATCTCAAAAACAATCAACTCCACAAAAAAAGTGTATATAACATAAAATGTGTGTTTTAACGTGCTATACATTTTTTGTGTGGTATGATTTTGTCCATCTCTTACGGTTCAGCAGTTTTGCAAAATTCCGTACAATTCATCCAGAATAAAGTAGTCTTCAGAGGCTGTTCCCCGAAAATTCAAGATATTATAAATATCTTAAATATAAGAGGTTTTAATCAAAATCGTTAGCCATCTTTGAAAAATTCAAAATTTTCGAAAAAAGTTCTAAATAAAGGGTACGTTGAGAGGGGGGATTTTGATGAAAATCTTCGTGTCGAATCCTATGAAAATACCAAACTTAAATACCAGTTTAGTATTTAACGGTCTTTTCGTTTTTGAGCTATGTTTCCTACACACACACACACACACACAAAATGCTTTTTTTTTTATTCAGGGGGACACAAAACATGTATTTCCGGTGAAATCTCGGTATCGAATTTTTGGGTGGAATACAATGCCTTCTCTATACACTATGTACATAGTACGTGTAGAGAAAGTAAAAATACACTTAAGTTAGGTGAACACGTGATACCCTTATTTATATTGTACATAGCCGCTGGATTCAGAGTTGGGGGTTTAATCAAGCCCCATATCGATTGAAAATTGAAAGAGTGGCCTTGAATCAGAAGGGACGAAAGAGTATTTCCATGGTCTGGGTACTTCCTAACTTACAGTGCATCTGTAGATTCAATAAACATTGCTGCGTCTATAGTTTTGACCATCGCTGTAAAACAAAATCACTACCTTTCTATAACAAGCTTATTCTTCTATCTACTTCATGCTAATCGAGATAAAATTAACAGAAACAGTTTTATTACTTAGTTCCTCATAAGTAGAAGGGAAATAAGAGAATACACTTGGCTAAAACGATAGTCAAATGTTTTAAAATGTGGTTGATATGGGATAGAAATCCGATTCTTTCCGTGGTCAGGTGTTGACAAGTTCCAGTATGAGTAAACTATTAAGCATTTTAACACGAATCAATAACAAGGAATATCTTAGAAATGATCAACTCCAGAAAAAAAAAAAAACCATGTTACACAAATTATAGTCTTATAAAGCTCTACATTTTTGTGGCGTAATTTTTGTTCATCTCTTACGGTTTACCAGTTATGCAACATTCCGCAAATTTCATTCAGAATAAAAATGTCTTCGGAGGATTTTCCCATAACATTCAAGATATACATTTTATTTTAATATCTCTAACATATGACATTTTAATCAAAAGCGTTAGAACAAATTTTGAGAAAATTAAAGTATTCGAAAATGTTTCCCTGTAAAGGGTAGTTGGGAATAGGAGGGGGGATTTTCTTGAAAATCTTTGTGTCCCATCCTTGGAAGATACTGAACTTAAATACCACGTTTGGTATTTAACAGACTTTTTGTTTTTGAGCTATGCTGTCCTCACGGATATGTTTCTAGAAATGCTTTGTTTTGTATTCAGGAGGACCCAAAACATGTATTTACGATGAAATCTCGGTATCAAATTTTGGGTGCAATACAATACCTTCTCTATACACTATGTACATAGTACGTGTACAGAAAGTAAAAAAAAAAAAAAAAAAACACAAAAAAAAGAAAAAAACCTAATGATTCGTACAAATTAGACGAAATGTCACTTTTTCCTTCTCTTCTTTTTATATGTTGAGTTGGTTGTTTTTTTTCTTTTTTACCGTTTTCTTAGTATTTTATATATAGATGCTGGTTACTGAGAATAAACAAGGACGTATTGTCGATACTAAAACTAGTATAACTTCTTTCTAACGAGATTTTCTGTGTAAATAGCGACGAGTCCCCTAAATGCGACAACGCAAAAGCCAAGTTGTATTCACAAGAAACATCATTACAAACTGCGATATGTATGTATGTTAATAGTTTTAATAAACTATTTGTTTGTGTATTATTTAATAATTTCTAAATACGTCCAAAGAAACGCAAGGCTATTGGAAAGCAACCTAAGACTAAATGTGATAAGGAAAAACCGTCACGTCAGGGCAAAGGCTGGTATTTTAGCTAGTTATTTATATTTTAGAATATTAGCAGTAAAACTAGAGCTGTCACTAATACTATAAATTACCCAGCCAGGTGACTCAGACGATTTCCTCTGTAACTGGCATTCTGGATGCACCAAGTTCGGTTTCTGGGTTTTTTCGTAGTTTTCCCGGGCCGCTTACTATACTGTTGGGGTGCTTTTTCAAATATCACTGAACCACACACTTATTTCTCTCATTTCCTTCGCTCCTTTTCTTCATCTTTCAGATTTGATCTGTTAGCAGATGACACGGATGTATACAATCGGCAAAGGATTCTTTACCGGCCGCGCTTAAAGTCTAAGGTTGGGTCCCTAAGGTCGCTTCGTCGCCCTGTACGTAGTGGCTCCTTGCCAGTGTGTCGGGGCGTTCAAATTGGAATTGTTCAGAAATTTCGCTCGTCTCTATAATTGGTCCCTGTGTGGTCCTCTTCGGCTCATCCATTCCGCTATGCAATTGTCATTGAAATTCGCTTCTTTACATGGCCCTCAGTAAAACAAAAGAAACACGGACGACTTCCTGTTTGAGAAAAGTATAAGTAGTTTAAAATTGAAACCAATAACAGTGAATATCTCGGAAACGGTTAACTGTACAACAAAAAATGTAAAATGTCATAAATTGTGTGTTTTGACGAGATCTTTTTTTAGTATGTTTCTTTGTCTATCTCTTACGGTCAAAATGCATTCAAAATGTCAAGGACTTCAGAGCCTGTTCCCAGGAAATTCAATATATATGTTTTATTTGTCATGTGAGTATTTTTATTAGTGTTTTAATCAAAAGCGTTAGTCATTTTTGAGAAAATCAATTCTTTTAAAAATGTTTCCATGTAAATGGTAGTTTGGAGTGGGAGGATTTCCTTAAAATCTTCGAGTCGCTTCCTTGGGAGATATTAAACTTAAATAATAAGTTTAATATTTAATGAACTTTTCGTTTTGAGTTGTGCTGTCCACAGAAAGATCATGTATTTCCGGTGAAATATCGATATTGAATTTTTGGGTGGAATACAATACCTTCTCTACTTACTACACATTGTGCATCTGAGCTAGAGAGAGTAAAACGTTTTGGTATAAAGGTTATTACGTATTGAATAAATTATTTTCTCTCCGCTTTCACTGCCTTGCTGCATATTGTTCCATTAATCCCTTGCTTGTCTGTCGTCCTCCGCATTTCATCCATCAAACTGAAGAACGTTCTTTTCAGTTTCTTGTCTTCCCCTCAGCACTTCGCCCAAACATTATACTCAGTATTCTCCAAAACATAGCATTATAAGAGTCTGCTTCAAATTTCTAATACTCGATATCTGAGTTGACACCGCTTTAACGCGTGCATCTTGCAATCGGAAGGGCACAGTTCGGTCCGCATTCTGACTTGGTGTTCTTCGTGGTTCCCTCTTGTCATTTATGTGAATGCGGGGATGCTTAGGTATTCTCCACGAGTTCCTTTCCACCATTTTATTTTCTAGGCTCTTGTGAGTGGCAGTGTTGTCAGATGGCGGCGATGAATATACACTATAAATGCTGTTTTCGGTGTTGTGGTGGGGACTTTGTCCAGACCCGAAACCCATGATATTTTCGGCTGCGTTACGGATCCAGGCGTCCGGATGAACACATTTCTGTCATTGAGTCAGGGACTTCCGCGACTCTCTCTAGTTTCGTCATTTGAACCTGCGACACAAACATTTTCAGGAAAATCCCCAAACCCCAAACTACTTTTTACATGTGAACATTTTAGAAAACATTGATTTTATCAAAATTGCCTCTCATAAGTTTGGTTAGAATATCGTACATTAAAAATATTTAAATGGCAAGTAAAATGTACATCTTAAATTTCCTGGGAATGTACAGGACATTTAAGAATTCTTCAGAAGTCAAACATTAATTCACAAAAAAATTTAGATCTCGCTAAAACACACAATTCATATAGTGTGTGTATATATATTTATGGAGTTGGTAATTTCCGAGATATTCCTTGTTATTAGTTTTAATTTTAAAATAGGTAAAACGTTTCTCAAACGGGATTTTTTATTTGACTTGATTCTCTCTTGGCAGTGCAAACAGAATCGAAAGTCAATCGCATAACAGCCAGCTTTTAAAATATTTTATTCTAGTTTTAGCCTAGTGTAGTCCCTCATTTCTCTTCTAGTTACAAGGAACGGTTCTTGAAATGCTTATCTTGATTAACATGACTTAGAGAGAAGAGCAAGCTCTAGTAAGAATCTTTTATTACAGAATAGATAGAGAAAGACACATGAATAAAATGCATCACACTTTTTATCTTTGGTCTTACAATGTCACATTTTTATGAAGTTCTTCGCGAAACTTTTAGTGTCAACAATCTGCTAACACAAGATCCTATACTCTTGCAACATTTTTAACAGTTCTAATACCGTAGGCCTTCTACCTGTTCATTTTCAATTGACGCTCTTCCTTCTAAAAGTGACAAATCATGGAAACGCCTGAGTCCGTGTCAAAACACTTGTCTCAGAGGACCTGCTGAAGTTCTGCAAACGTTTCCATTCCACTGTGTTCAAGTCTGGAGTTTACCTTGCAGTAGCGCTGCAGGTGGCAGTTGGCTAAACTCTGCACAGCTACCAACCTCATGTATTAGAATTCCGCACACTACTAAGTTCACTGTGAAAGACGAACCACGAAGAATATGGGCCTTGTAACCTTAGTTTCTAATGATCCCTCGTGATTTGTGGCATCAACCACTTCTGAGATATCCGTTATTATTGGTTATCCGTTATTTGTCGTTTTTAAAATGCTTTCCATGTATTTCAACTCATAAAAACGACTACATTTTTACTCCTCTGTTTGATAATCTAGTTGAACCGTTTTTGGACGCCTTTCAACGTGAAGTCCATGTCATCCTCAGCAAGCTGGTAGGTCGTCTCTTGGAAATGAAACCATCGGCCAAACATCTTGCTGAAAATGGAATGGACTCCATGATTAGTTCAGTACAACTGCATTACCCAGAGGAGAAGTGTAAATGTGGTCGTCTTACACAGTTCAAAATTAGGGAATCTTCAATTTTAATAGTGCTTCTTTTTGCCAAAAACTTAATGTGCAGTGGAACTTTTATGCAAACGTTTGTTTCAGTTGTCGGTCTGGTTAACCACTGGCTTTCTGATCCCAAAGTCACGGGTTGAAATCCGGTTCACTGTACTTGAAAGCGACAGCCCCATGTCCCTTGATTTACTGGCAAGTAAAAGAATCCCTGCGGGAGGAAATCCCGGTACACGGCGGCGCTGACATGATCCTGCCAATTGACAGCATTGTCAACAAATAATGTAGTATTATTTATTTTAATTAACACAAAGTTGATAGAAGAACAGTTGTATAAACATACATGATAGCGGTATGATAAGGATAAGGCCTTTTTGGAGGCGACTTGGCACAATCCAGTGAGAATATTGAACCTACGACCCAGAAAGGAGCTCCGGGAGAAGCGATGGTTTAAGAGTAGACACTAGACGACTGGAACCAACAGTGGTAGCACAGCAATATCAAGGTTCCTGCAGGTACCAGATTGACACACCCCGGTCGAACAGGCAGTCGAGGGATACCCGCCCAACCCCCCAAGGGGACGATCCGTAATACCCCAGCAACCAGCTGAAGGTCAAAGGACGGAGAAACTTCCACAGAGAACACCCTTTTCCCCTGCCAGCTACACCAAAACACTATCGACAATACTTTCAACCCTCAAGGCTAAAGAATGGAATAAAATCGTTAATGGAACGATATGGACGACATTGCGGTGACAAACCAGGACCTAACTACTCAAGTATGCATGACGATCCAGGGATCATGTCCGTGGGCTTTTCTGTTAGGGCGGTGCCTATTTTATATACCGACCCACCTAACTCTCGCAAGGTGCGGAAGTGTTCACACCACTTAAGCGAGTCAACCTCCGGGAAGACTACCGACTTGGGGCGACTTTTAGCAGCTTCAGTCTATTAGCTTTCTAGGTTAGTGCCAGAGGACATTAAGGCGTTTCACAACCCCGTCCAGGCGTCACCACCCAGAGGGTATCGGGCCACAGTCATTTTGAGTCCAACCCAATCCGAACACTCCTTTCCGGGAGGCCCGACCACTAATAGTAACGTTAGAAGTGCCATGGGTGCTCGGGGTCTGCAGCGCTCACACCGAAACAGCTAGAGAAGTTGGAACCTCCCCCCTACTGGGGAAATGGAAGGCAAAAAAATTATAAAATAAATAAAAAATATATAAAAAAAATAATAAAAAAATAAGATCTGCATATCTGCTGTCTTGGCTCCTGGAAGCTAATCCAATACCAGTTCTCCTATAATTTATATTTTATTAGAAACAAAAACTTGTGTTTTTCTATATTTTCATCTGTGCAGATATAATATACTTACTAATACCAATGGAAGAATAGAAAATTCTGGAATGAGAAAAACCATTGTAACAATCGCCTGACGACTCGGGGAATATTCGAAAAAAATCTATGAATCAGAGTGGCCAGTCATTGGCAATCGAACGCGACACTTGAGGCAATATTTATATATTATTCACAAAATCTGCCGACATGTTATGAGTTTTATGTCATGTTTATAATATTTGATGTTCAATTGTTTTTATTCCTTTGCTACCGAAGTTGAAATCGCTGGATGCAAATGTTTATTACTCCTTGTGATTTCGTCGCATATGAGTGTTTTGATTTTCTCGATGCGATTTTGTTTTTCAACAGTATCTTTAGTTACGTGTTGATTTTCTGGCTGGTGACGCCAAGTTATCATGAAGAAGGAGGCTTCTTCACGCCGTTTAGAGATAACGCGTAAAAATGCATTCGTGTTGAATTATACGCGCCCATGGATTCACAGCGTTCAACAAAGTAAAGAATTGCATCGAGCGATTACAGTTTATCTTTGGAATTATAAAATAATAACTATAAAAATAAACTGCGATTCTACAAAAATCCTAGCAACTTATTATTTAAAAAGCCGCCAGGTAGTCTGGATCTACAAGCCCGATAAAAAAACGCCCTGAGAAGAGTCAAACGCTACACAAAGTCAAACATAAGCGCGAATAGACTTACAATCCAACATTTGACGAGCGCTTATAGAGGTTATTGATTTAATGCTTCACATTTGAGATTGTTTTTACTCACTGAACTTGGGTTTCATGTCAGGTTTTATTACTACTGTCTGTTCAGCGGTGTTTTAGCTAGTGAGTTGAGGCGCCCTTCCAAGCAGTTTAGCAATTGGAAGGAGGTAGTGTTTTCTTATTCAGAAGCAAGCGAGAGGTAAAGGCATGGGACAGAGTGGAAGAAGGAAGCACTGTTGCCGATAATATTTATGTGCTCACTGTGTACTGTCTGGTTCCTGTAGATTTTGAAGACTCGTCAACCGACCCTGAGTAAAGTATTGTAACACTGTTGACTGTTTTGTCACGCGCGGAACGAGTTCAGCATACGTGTACCTCTCCCACAGGTTAAAGTGTTACTTGAGCGATAAGCCACCCCAGCCCACTAGTTATAACACCACTGAACAGACAGTAAAACTTCCTCCGTGCAAATATGATCAAGAAGACTTATAGAGTACACGATTGTGGCAAAAGATCATTGTAAAATGCAGCACTGCTCTATTAACTTTTACATCCAAAACAGAAGTTTTTTTCCCTCGCAAAACATGTTACATCGTAAGTTTAACTTTAATGTTATCTAGCTGAGAACCTGTTGAAAAAACGCGCAGGAATTGCTAAAACATAGCACTGTTATAATAGGGCCGGACACTTTGTAATTACTACAGTTTCCAATAGCTGTATTTTCAGTTTTATCGCCTTGGATACTGGCCAACTTGTATTAAACTTTCACCAGTGTTCTATCTGGCATTTCTTAATGATATTATCCCTAAGCTATAATATCAAATTCGGTGTTATATACCTTCACTAAGCCACTATTATTATCTCTAGATACCTACAGCAAATAACAAGCTATTGTACTTCACCCAAAAGTCCAATACAGAGATTTCTCTAGAAAGACTTGCTTTGAGCTTCCTTGAAATAAAAATGAATTTCTAGAACAAGGTCCGCAGTTGTCTATCTATGAACACTTGTGTAATGTTATACTTATTTATTATTCAATGGAAAAACAGAGTGTTTATCCATGAGTAGAACAATTCAAAACGCGACCCGAAGAGAAACTATTTAAGTTCTACGAGTGGATAATAAAGTTTGTCCACTTGTGTAATACATTATTTTATTCTGCAGATACGATAAATTAATATATGACAAATATTCAGTTAATGATCTTAAAGCAGATAGTAATAAACTAAATAAGGAATAAGGCATTGAATTGCGGCGTTCTTAAAGTAATAAAATATGGTGGGCTATGTATGAATACTATTGCTGCTAGTTTCAAATTGATTAAGTTTACGATGGACGTTGAGAACGTTAATATACCGGTTCCAAATGATATATTAAATGAAGCAAAAGAAGCAGTTGAGGCTTTATTACCGTCGACTTCACGGAAACTATACGAAAAATCTTATGTGTTCCATTCACATGTCTTTCTCTACATCTCTGCAACAAATTAATATTAAACAGCTGTGCTTCTATTAGCTTTATGCTAATCGAGAGAAAATTAGCAGAAATAGTCTTATTGCATGTTTCCTTGTAAGTAGAAGGGAAATAAGAGAGTACCATAGGTTAAAGTGATAGTCAAAAGCTGGTTGCTATGTGACGGAAGTTCCTTTGTATGGACAGGAGTTGACAAATTCTTGTATGAGTAAAGTATAAGTTTTTCAAAGCTGAAACTAAAAACAAGAAAAAAATGTATATAGCATAAATTATGTATTTTAACATGCTCTGCATTTTTTGTATTGTAAGTTTTTGTCCATCTCTTACGGTTTAGCAGTTAAGCAAAATTCCGTAAAATTCATTCAGAATAAATTAGTCTTCAGAGGCTATTCCCAGAAAATTCAAGATATATATTTTATTTGTCAGAGAAATATATTTAACATACGATATTTTAATAAGAATCGTTAGTCATTTTTGGGAAAATAAAAATTTTCCATGTAAAGGGTAGTTGGAGGTGGGGTATTTTCTTGATAATCTTCGTGTCGCATCCATGGAAGATATCAAACTTAAATACTAAGTTTGGTATTTAACGGTCTTTTCGTTTTTGAGCTATGCTGTCCACAGACACACACAAACACACACACGAACCTTTTTCCAAAAATGTTTTTTTTTTTTGGATTCAGGGGACCCAAAACGTGAAATCTCGGTATCGAATTTTTGGGTGCAATACAATACATTCTCTATTCACTATGCACGAGTGAATTTTGTTTACTTTATCGTACCCGTTGCGCTAATGAATTATCACTTTGAATTAAAATCCAAGTTTTCTTATGTCGTTTCTGCATAGCAACGGTGTCTATTTAGAGTATCTGTAGGATAAAATTTATTTTATACACACGTTTGCGTACTCAGGGCTGAAGAAGAGAATGCAAGAGGAATGCTGGAAATAGAACTTCCACAGTTGACACATGCGGGTTGTGTCAGTATTTAATATTAGTGATATATATGAAAGTCTAGACTCCAGAAGGACCTTGCTTCGCTCAGTTCTGCATATAATATGTACTTCATAGCATTCTGGGGCACGCGCGCTCCGCAAGAAATTAAATTCCTAGTTTTCCATTTAAACTGTTCAGTTCTTGATATTGCGAGCTGATATTATGCAAGAAGTATGTAACGCGCGTGCGCACACATACACACTTCCGTATTCTGCTCTTCTTTTATTGTAGTTTTAGTCTTTAGCTTTGTGGCTCAAGTAAGCAAAAGTGAATAGACAGTTGAAGAAAAAAATATGTGCTCCATTCACATGAATTTTGCTGCATCTCGGTAACATACTATTGTTAAAAAGTTTATTCTCCTATTTACTTCATGCTAATCGAGATAAACATTAGCAGAAATAGTCTTATTACTTTCTTCCTTGTAAGTAGAAGCGAAATAAGGGAGTACCATAGGTTAAAGTGACAGTTAAAAACTGGTTGCTGTGTGTCTGAACTTCCTTTGTTTGTACGGACAGGAGTTGACAAAGTCCTGTGTGAGAAAAGTATAATTTTTTAAAGCTGAAGCCAAAAACAAGGAATATCTAAAAAGAAAAAAAAAAAAAAAAAAAGATCAACTTCATGTAAAAAATGCATATAGCATAAATTGTGTGTTTTAAAGTGCTCTACATTTTTTATGTGGTAAGTTTTTTTCCATCTCTTATGGTTCAGTAGTTATGCAAAATTCCGTAAAATTCGTCCAGAATAAAGTAGTCTTCAGAGGCTATTCCCAGATAATTCAAGATATAAATTTTATTTGTCACGTGAATATCTTAAATATAGCAGATTTCAATCAAAAGCGTTAAAGCCAGTTTTGAGAGAATCAAAAATTTCGAATTGTTTTCTATGTAGAGGATAGTTTTGGGTAGGGGGATTTTCTTGAAAATATTCGTGTCCCATCCTTGGAAGATACAAAACGTAAATACCAAGTTTGGTATTTAACGAACTTTTAGTTTTTCAGCTATGCTGTCCACACACACACACAGGCACACATGCAAACCTTTTTCTAAAACTGCTTTTTTCGGACTCAGTAGACTTCAAAATATCTACTTCCTGTGAAATCTCTGTATCGTAAAATAAAATTAAATGGCGTTTTATTTATGGACGCTCTTTAACTGCTATGGTCATCAACGTCCCATTTTATATTGGGCGTGAAAGACCGCTTAATTCTGCTCAGAGGCCTCTCTATCAGGCTTGAGGTTCTTTTACGTGCCGTAAATCTACGACACGGGACCCACGGCTTTACTTCCCTTCCGAAGGAAGCTATGCTAAGGATTTTTACGCCTGAAAAATCCATCGTCCTCCGCCGGGTTTGAACCCGCGACCTTGGATATATGAAGTCAGCATTACACCACGGAGGGCGACTCTGTATCGTATATTTGTTCGCAATGCAATACGTTATCTGTATACTGTGTAGAGATAGTAAAAAAAAAAATTTTTTTTGGACTTTGGGGTTTCAAAACATATATTTCCGTTGAAATCTCAGTATCGAATTTTTGGTTGCAATACAATACTTTCTGTATACACTATGTACATTGTACGAGTAGATAAAGAAATGTTTTGGACTAAGGGGGACCTCAAAACATTTATTTCCGTTGAAATCTCTGTATGCAATTTTTGGGTGCATTACAATACTTTCTCTATACACTATGTATATATTACGTGTAGAGAAAGTAAAATGTACATTAAAAGAAAACTACTCCTCATATTGAGATGAAACTTGGTTTATATTCAAACCACTGATTCAAATTTGGTTAGTTTAGGAACTAAGCTCCACCCAAAAATTCGATACCGAGATTTCACCGGAAATATATGTTTTAGGGTCCCCTGTATAAAAAAAAAATAAAAAAAAAAATAAAAAAAAAAAAGCATTTTCACAAAATGTGTGTGCGAGTGTTAGTGTGTCTGTGAACACGATAGCTCAAAAACGAAAAGTCGGTAAAATACGAAATTTGGTATTTAAGTTTAGTATTTTCCAAGGATGCGACACGATGATTTTCAAGAAAATCCTCCGCCCCTAACTACCCTATAAATGGAAAAATGTTCGAACATTTTTGTTTTTCTTAACTGCCTCTAACAATTTTAACTAATACACCACATTTAAAAGTCATATCTATCACAAATAACATGTTTATCTTGAATTTTCTGGGAATAGCTTCTAAAGACCTGTTTATTCTGGATGAAATTTGCTTAATTTGGCATAACTAGTAAACCGTAAGAGATAGGCAAAAATGTAGATCTTATTAAAATACACAAGTTATGACGTATACATTGTTTTCGCGGAGCTTACTGTTTTCGAGGTATTCATTGTTATTAGTTTCAATCATGAAGTTCTTTTACTTTTCTCAGACTGGAACTGTCCATTTTTCTTTTGTACTCCTGGCCAAGCAAAGAAACTATTTGCATGACAATCGCATAACGATAGATTTTTAAACATTTGACTATCCCTTTAGCCTAGTGCATTCCCTTAGTTCCATTTTACTTATAAGGAACCAAATAATACAATTTGCTAATGTTTATCTTGATTAGCATTGTGTTGAAAGAAGAATAATCTTTTGTAGGAAGTTTGTAGAGTAGCTGGAGAAAGTCATGAGAGTGTAACACATCAGATTTTATTATTGTGCTCCCTTGTGTAGAGCTAAGTCATCTTATGTGCTAGTTGCAATTATAATAACATATCTAATAGAATGAAATATTTTCATAATTATTGTTATTTGTAGGACCTAATTAATCTGAGTTAGCAAGGCCACAGTCCGCGTAATGAACCACAGTGCAGAACCAGAGAGGACGGACAAGATTAACAACGAAAAATGTGGGGCAACCTAATCCCTGATAACGAATGGTAACAAAAGAATTCACAACGTAAATATTTAAGCATACAGAAATGTATACCCCACCTGGTTGTTCATAAACTTTACCGGAAAACCTCCTCTGAATTCAGTGTTCCATTTTAAATCGTTTACTTTCTCTACACATATTGTGCACATAGTAGGTAGAGAAGTTATTCTATGCCAGCCAAAATTTACGGTCTTCGGTCCGTAAAAGTATTTTAAGAAAATCTTATGTGTTCCACTCACATGACTTTCTCTGCATCTCTGCAACAAATTATTGTTAACAAGCTTATGCTTCTATTTATTTCATCATAATCGAGAAAATATTAGCAGAAATAGTTTTATTGCTTGCTTCCTTGTAAGCAGAAGCTTTAACCATAGGTTAAAGTGATAGTAAAAAGTTGGTTGCTATGTGACTGAAGTTCCTTTGTTTGTATTGACAAATTCCTGTATGAGAAAAGTTAAGTCTTTCAAAGCTGAAACCAAAAACAAGGAATATCTGAAAAACGATCAACTCCACGAAAAAAATGTATATTACATAAATTGTGTGTTTTAACGTGCTCTACATTTTTTGTGAGTTAAGTTTTTGTCCATGTCTTACGGTTTAGCAGCTATGCAACATTCCGCGAATAAAGTAGTCTTCAGAGGCTATTCCCAGAAAATTCAAGATACACGTTTTATTTGTCAGGTAAATGTCTTTAATATACGATATTTTAATCGAAACCACAGCCATTTTTTATAAAATCAAAATTTTCGAAAAAAGTTCCATGTAAAGAGTAGTTTGGTGTAGGGGATTATTTTCAAAATCTTCGTGTCGCATCCCTGGAAGATACTAAACTTAAATACCAAGTTTGGTATTTTACCGACTTTTCCTTTTGGAGTTATCGTGTTCACGGACACACTGACACACAGACACACACACAAACGGACCTTTTTCTGAAAATACTTTTTTTGGATACAGGGGCCCCTAAAACATATATTTCCGGTGAAATATCGGTATCGATTTTTTGATGGAGTGCAATACCTTCTCTATGCACTATGTACATAGTACGTCTAGAGAAAGTAAAAAGGTCCGTGTGTGTGTGAGTGTGTGTGTGTGAGTTGGTGCATGTGCCTATGAGCACGATAATTGAAAAACGAAAAGTCGGTGAAATATCAAACTTGGTATTTAAGTTTAATATCCACCAAGGATGCGATATGTAAATTTGCTGCAAAATCCCCAATCCAAACTACACTTTACAGGGAAAAAAGTTATAAAATTTTTGGCTTGCTCAAAAATGGCACAAACGATTTTGATTAAAATACCTTTCATTAAAGATACTTATATTACAAAAACTCTTTAATTCTTGACTTTTCTGCGAGTTGCCTCGGAAGATCTTTTCATTCTGGATGGCCTTACATAGTGATAAACCGTAGAATATATACAAAAACCTACTACAAAAATTCTGATATGTTCCATTCACATGACTTTCTCTATGTCTCTGTAACAATTATTGCTAAAAAGCTTATTCTTCTATTTACTTCATTCTAATCGAGAAAAAATTAGCAGGAATAGTCTTATTACTTGCTTCCTTGTCAGTAGAAGGGAAATAAGGGAGTACACTAGATTAAGGTGATAGTCAAATATTTTAAAAGTTGGTTGCCATGGGGTTGAAATCCGTTTCTATGCAGGGCAAGGAGTTTGTAACTGTCTCTGTGAGAGATGTTTTAAGTATTTTAAATCTTAAAACAAATAATAAATGTCTCAAAAACGATCATCTGAAGAAAAAAAAATGTGTATGACATAAATTGTGTGTCTTGTCGTGATCTACATTTTTTGTGTAGTAAGTTTTTGTCTATCTCTTACAGTTTACCAGTTATACAAAATTCCGTAAAATTCATCTAGATTAACGCAGTCTTCAAAGGCTATTCCCAGAAAATTCAAGATATACATTTTTTATCAGATAAATATCTTTAATATACGATATTTCAATCAAAATCTTTAAAGGCATTTTTGAGAAAATCAACATTTTTGAAAATTTCTCCATGTAAATGGAGGTTGGGGGGATATTCTTGAAAATCTTCGTGTCGCATCCTTGGAATATACCTAACTTAAATACCAATTTTGGTATTTAACGCTCTTTTCGTTTTTGAGCTATGCTACCCATAAACACGCACACACACACGGACGTTTTGCCAAAAATGCTTTTTTTTTTTATTCAGGAGGACCCAAAACATATTTCCGGTGAAATCTCGGAATCAAATTTTTAGATGGAATACAATACCTTGTCTGTACAGTACGTGTAGAGAAAGTAAAAATGTATAATTATTTAAACACACAATATGACATATTGACTTTTTTCCTGGAGTTCACCATTTCCGAGATATTCCTAGATTTTGGTTTCAGTTTTAAAATGCTTAAACTTTTCTCATATGGAATTTGTCATAGCAACGAATTTCAGCCGCATAGCGACCAGGTTTTAAAAGAGTTGACTATCGCTTTAACCTAGTAAGTTTTATGTATGGGACCAACGGCTGTAGTTCTGAAGGAAGCCATGCGGTGGGTTTTT
This sequence comes from Hymenopus coronatus, assembly GCA_030762935.1. Classification (NCBI taxonomy): domain Eukaryota; kingdom Metazoa; phylum Arthropoda; class Insecta; order Mantodea; family Hymenopodidae; genus Hymenopus; species Hymenopus coronatus. The sequence goes on from CM060889.1 coordinate 55,525,760, forward strand.
ACGCCCGAAAGATGTTATCACCCTCCGCCGGGTTTGAACCTGCGACTTCGGGAATCAGAGGCTAGCATGCTATTCCTAGATTGTGGAGGTCGATAATTAGCCTGGTGTGCTCTCTTATTTTCCCTTCTAACTACAAAGAAGCGAGTAATAAGATCATTTCTGCTAATGTTTATCTCACTAGCATGATGCAGATGGAAGAATAAGCTTTATAGCGATAAGTTTGTACAAAGAAAGTCACCTGAATGAAAAATAAAATATTGATTTATCTGGGAATGGAGAGAGTGAAAAAACACAAACATTTATTACACAAAAAATGTAGATCTCCTAAAAACACACAATTTGTCTTTTTTTTTTTTTTTTTTTTTTTGAGATGACCTTTTCCAAGATATTCCTTGTTAGTTTGTCTTAAAATGTTTAAACTTTACTCAAACGGAACTCCTCATTCGTTTCATATCTCTTTTGTTTTAACCCTGGGTATGCAAAAAGAATCTAATTTCAATTTATCACATAGCGACCAACTTTTATAGGATTTGGCTATCGCCTGTTCGTAGTGTATTCCCTTATTTCACTTACACTTACAAGGAAGCAAGTATTAAGGAAACGTCTGCTATCGATTAGCATAATGTTCATAAAGGAAATCTTGTTTGTAAGAGTAGTTTTTTGCAGAGCAGGTAGAGGAAGTGATGTGAATGGAACGCATCAAATTTTACGAATGGTATTTTTTTTTCCCCTAAATACGTTACAGTTAATAACGTTGTTATTCTGTTCGGAATGTGCTATTCACTCTTATGTGTTACTACTGATTATTAAAACGTTATACATTACCTTAGTTTTTTTTTTTTTTTTTTGTAGTTTAACGTCCTTTAATCTGGTTGGTCATATCGGACGATGAATGAAATTGGTGAAATGATGCACATTCGTCTTTTCAGGATAAGGGAAAACCCCGAAAAAAAACCTTATCCGGGTAACTCACCCTAAGCGAGATTCGAACTCACGACCTTTTGAATGTGAAGCAGACACGCTACCACCACACTACCCAGGCAGGCGACCTTAGTTTATATTCTATATTAATACAACTAACAAATTTAAGTTGATAGACGTGCGTTTTCTTGGAAACGAATTCATGTCACTTGGTAATGTTAATTTCCTGCAATGTAAACATCATGGGAATGAATGGAAAACACACGATAGCGCAAAAAATTGTAATAAATTGATCAGCTGTGCATTTACATATATTTTTGTAGCTAAGCATAAATTGCGTCAGATTTTGGTAGAAATAAAATTGATTCCACTGCCTCTGCATGCACACACACACACACACACACACACACACACACACACACACACAGGGTGGACCATTTGACTTCAGATTGTAGAATATCTCCAAAATTAAGCGTTGTAGAATAAATGTCTTGAATAAAAGTTTCTTGATATAATGGGGGAAAGTAAGTGGTATTGTTGTGCTTTAATTGGAGAAGGGTTGGGTGGTAATTTGAACGTCAAGACACGTTTTTTAAATGGGAAACATTTTTTATTTTGTTTCCTTATTCCTCATCAAAAAATGAACAACTTTTGTTTAAACCATTTCCTTTTACAGGGTACTTTTACTGGTGTAGACAATTAAAATTGACGAAAGGCAGATACACAGAGTTTCGCCACTGCACGGGTATCTTAGAGTAATAAATGTTCAACATGATGCCCTTCTACCTCAGTGCATTTTCTAACTCTATGAATAAACGATTGCTGTGTCCGTAAAAGCATGTCTCTTCCAATACTGGCACAAGCATTTCGTTCATGTTGTCTGGAGTCCAATGGGAAATACTTCAGATTACGAGAGGAGTACCAAGTTTGGTGAAAATGACACGAGTTTAATTACTTCTCTCTATTTTAGGTTAGATTATGATTTATAACATAATTGTATTGATAATATAACTCATTGAACGGGTTTGCACGCAGTTTGGTTATAATCAATAGTCTTAGTGTAATTAAACATAAGAAAATAAATTTGCTATCACTGTATTTTAGCATAGCTCTTTGTATGCAATGCTCTTTTAACTAATTTTAATCTAAAAAGATCAAATGCTGAAAGGTGGCCACACAAAGATGGCGTTACTGCTATAACTTAGTAGGACATGTCAGAAAACAAAACAGTATCAAACTGTAAAAATCCAATTATTTGCTGATCAAAACGACTTGATAATGACTAGAAGACCGGAAATAATTTCAGTTTAATATTGAAATTTGCGTATAATATATTTGAACCAAATTATAGTCTAAAGCAGTGATGACCAAATGACGGCCAGCGAACCTGATCCGGTCCACGAGTATGTTTCATGCGGTCGACGAATAAATATATGAATTATTCCTTTTTTACTTTCTCCATACGCACTATGTACATAGTGTATAGAGAAAGTATTGTACTCCACCAAAAATTCGATACCGAGATTTCACCGGGTCCCCAATATCCAAAAAAAGCATTTTCACAAAAAGGTCCGTGTGTGTGTGTGTGTGTGTGTGTGTGTGTGTGTGTGTGTGTGTGTGTCCGTGTGTCCGTGTGTCTGTGAACACGATAACTCAAAAACGAGAAGTCGGTAAAATACCAAACTTGGTATTTAAGTTTAGTATCTTCCAGGGATGCGACACGAAAATTTTGAGAAAAATACCCCCACCCCCAACTACCCTTTACATGGAACTTTTTTCGAAAATTAGGATTTTTTCAAAAATGGCTCTAACGATTTTGATTACAATTTCGGATATTAAACATATTTACCTGACAAATGAAATGTATATCTTGAATTTTCTGGGAATAGCCTCTGAAGAGTAGTTTATTCTGGATGAATTTTACTAAATTTTGAATAACTGCTAAACCGTAAAAGAAGGACAAAAACTTACTACACAAAAAATGTAGAGCACATTAAAACACACAATTTATGTTATATACATTTTTTTCGTGGAGTTCGTCGTTTTTATACACATTCCTTATTTTTGGTTTCTGCTATGAAAAAAGTATACTTTTCTCATACTGGAACTTGTCAACTCCTATCCATATAAACAAAGGAACTTCATTGACATAGCAACCAGCTTTTGACTATCACTTTAACCTACGGTTGTCCCTTATTTCGCTTCTACTTACAAGGATGCGAGAAATAAGACTTTTTCTGCTAATTTTTTTATCTGATTAGCATAAAGTAAATAGAAGTATAAGCTTTTTAAGAATTATTTATTGCAGGGATATGGAGAAAGTCATGTGAATGGTACACATCAGATTTTTTATTTAACTTCCTGCATAGATCTCATTTTAGAATTTGATGGTAGATTTCAAGATTTTGAAGTATTTCGATTCACAGATGGAACTTTTCAACAATGTCATAAGATGTTAAGTGGAGTGTCAACCCGGGGATCTACAGTTAGAATTATGGGAGCTCCAATGTGAATTGTCTCTTCAAACACAGAGGCAACTGGTGTTGGTCTTTGGAAACTCGTTTCAAAGGAGCATTTTCCATATCTTAGAAACTGGGCTTCAAAACTTACTACCATATTTGGTGGCACTTACATTTGTGAAACTGCCTTCTCTGCTATGAAACCAGTGAAATCAAAGTCCAGAATCAGATTAACTATTTCAATGCTATCTCATATTCTTCAAATTGCAACATCAGAACTGGAAGTGTATTTTAAATCTTTTATAAAAAGTTTTGACAAACCCCGTTGTTCTTGGTAAAAGCAATACTTGTTCTTTTACTGCGCATGTAAAGATATTAAAAATAATATGTTCTTGAGTTGTCATTGCAGTTATTTTATTGTTACTATTAATTTTCCTGGCCCTCAAGTAAGGTTCTAATCGTATTCTGGCCCTCAGTGTATTTCTAATTGGCCATCACTGGTCTAAAGCGTTAACAGACGCTACACTATTGAAATAAGCTTTAAAATAGAATGAAGTGGTTTCCGACTTTAGCTAGGAAAAATTTCCTCCACTACTTTTTATTATATATCAGTAAAGGAATATTACTCACCAAGGACTCATAACAACGAGATATTCAGCAGATTTACCTGCAACAACAACAAATAAATTCACTTTATATAACCGTATAACATATTATTTGTTGTTGTGAAAAAGTTATTTTAAGCTCAAGAGTAGTAAGTACTCTAAATACTTAAAATCTATGTAAATAAATAATTTATTGCAGTTTATCGATTTCAATATACTGCGATGCTACTATGTCTCAAATTGGGACCGAAAGAGAGAGATAAGGACGAACTCTCTCGTACAACGTGTGCACTACAAGCACTATCAAGAGATAACCAGATACTTTTAGATATTTTACACTTCACCTTCTGTGAACATTCCAGAAACTCTCGCTATTGTATATAACTATGCGAGTAAATCAGTCAGTGAGATAGTGGAACAGAGAGTGCAGTTGTGACGTCAGGGAGTGCTGCTGCTGCGAGAGGTTAGAGAAGTCCTGTATTTGACACCCGAGTGTAGCGGAAGGAACATGTGGCTACTTCGCGGAGTTTCATTAAGCAGCTACTTCGTGAGGAAAAGTGGAGTAGTAGTAAGAACTGAACAAATCAAATGAATGAAGTGGCAGTGAGAACTGAACTAAATCGCATTAGTGAAGTCACATGAGAACTGAACTGAGTCAAAATAGTGAAGTGACAGTGAGAACTGAACTAAATCAAAATAGTGAAGTGACAGTGAGAACTGAACTAAATCGCATTAGTGAAGTGACGTGAGATCTGAACTAGATGACATTGGTGAAGTGACAATAAGAAATGAAGTAGATCGTATTTGTAAAATGACGGAGAAAACAGAACAAAGCCACAATGCTAGGCGAATAGCTTCAGTTTTTAGACAACTAACCATGTTATCCTACAATTCTTAAACATTTATTTTCCCACAACTTAGTACTGTATATGAGTTTGAAGACACTCTGGGCATGTGCTGCTATGTACCTACCTGTCTGTCTGTATAGACAATAACGCAAAAACGAAAAGACCGTTCAACTCCAAACTTTGTATTTGAGATTCAAGGAATATTCATCAAAAGCATCATTTCCAAGCATGGTTAATGTGGATTTAATTACAAATATTACACAACTAACATGTATACCTATCTTAAATTTCCTGGAAATAGACTGTAAAGTTGCTTTCTTTTTATTTTCTCTGTACTCACTATGTACATAGTGTATAGAGAATGTATTGTACTCCACCCAAAAATTCGATACCGAGATTTCACCGCAAATACATATTTTAGGACCCCCTGTATCCATAAAAAGCATTTTCAGAAAAAGGTCCGTGTGTGTGTGTCCGTGAACAGATAACTCAAAAACGAAAAGAAGCTAAAATACCAAACTTGGTATTTAAGTTTAGTATCTTCCAGGGATGCGACACGATGGTTTTGAGAAAAATCCCTCCACCCTAAACTACCCTTTACATGGAACTTTTTTCGAAAATTTCGATTTTCTCAAAAATGGCTCTAACGATTTTGATTAAAAATACCATATATTAAAGATATTTACCTGACAAATAAAATATATATCTTGAATTTTCTGGGAATAGCCCCTGAAGAGTAGTTTATTCTGGATGAATTTTACTAAATTTTGAATAACTGCTAAACCATAACAGATGGACAAAAACTTACTATACAAAAATGTAGAGCACGTTAAAACACACAATTTATGTTATATACATGTTTTTCGTGGAATTCGTCCTTTTTGAGACATTCCTTGTTTTGGTTTATGCTTTGAAAAACTTGCACTTTTCTCATACAGGAAGTTGTCAACTGCTGTCCATACAAACAAAGGAACTTCAGTCACATAGCAACCAGCTTTTGACTGTCACTTTAACCTATGGTACTCCCTTATTTCGCTTCTACTTACAAGGAAGCAAGTAATAAGACTATTTCTGCTATTTTTTTCTGACTAGAATGAAGTAAATAGAAGCATAAGCTTTTTAATAATAATGTGTTGCAGAGATATAGAGAAAGTCATGTGAATGGTGCACATCAGATTTTTTAAATACTTTTGCATAACTGTTTAACCGTAATAAAATAGACAAAAACACTCTATGCAAAACATATAAACGTTGTTATAGCATATACAAATATATACACAATTATTTTTAAATATTATTTGTAATTGCTTTGCAATTTCAAATACTTACTCTTTATGTAAATGCTAACTCTCTATATTTTCTCGTTATAGAAGAACAAGCTTTGTGTAAAAGTGAGTAAAGTTTCATGAGAATTTTTCATTACAGTTCTGCACTTATTCTGCTTCCTCTACCAGTGCAATGAGAAGGTACTAAAATTTATTGTACTCCACTAAAAAAAATTGATACCGAGATTTCATGGGAAACACTTCTTTGAGGACCCAGAATCCAAAAACGTATTTTAGAAAAATCTGATGTGCTCTATTCACATGACTTACTCTACATCTCTGTAACAAATTATTATTTAAAGCTTATGCTTCCATTTACTTCATAATAATACAGAAACAATTAGCAGAAATGGTTCTATTGCTTCCTTGTAAACAGAAGAGAAATAAGGGAGTACCATAGGTTAAAGTGAAAGCCAAAAGCTGGCTGCTATGTGACTGATGTTCCTTTGTTTGTATGGACAGGAGTTGACAAATTCCCGTATCAGAAAAATGTTAGTTTTTCAAAGCTGAAACTAAAAACAAACAATGGATCAAAACGATAAACTCTACGAAAAAATGCATATGACATAAATTGTGTGCTTTAATGTGCTCTACATTTTTTATATGGTACGTATTTCTCCATCTCTTACGGTTTAGCCGTTATACAATATTTCGTAAAATTCATCCAGAATAAAGTAGTCTTTAGTAGCTATTCCCAGAAAATTCAAGATATACATTTTATTTGTCAGGCAAATATCCTTAATATGCGATATTTTAATTAAAAATCGTTAGAGCCATTTTTGAGAAAATCAAAACTTTCGAAAAAAAGCTCCATGTAAACGTGTCACATTCTAGGAAGTTTGGTATTTAACGGTATTTTCGTTTTTGAGCTATGTTGTCCACACACGCGCACACACGGCGATTCTTTCAGAAATGCTTCTTTTTTTTTTTATTCTGGTGACCCAAAACATGTATTTCCGGTGAAATATCGGTATCGAATTTTTGGGTGAATACAATACCTTCTCTATACACTATGTATATAGTACGTAGAGAAAGCAAAAGGTCTGTCTGTGTGTGTTTGTGCACAACTACCTCTTTAACGAAACGCCGCCTGAATACCAAACTTGTTATTTAAGTTTATTACCTTCCCGGGTGTGACAAGAAGATTTTCATAAAATGCCCTTCCCCCAAAACTATCCTTTACATGCCTAAATTAAAATACAATATGTTCATGACGTCATAGATAGTATGTGTGTATTGAATATATAGGAACATCTTCTGAAGTCCCATTCAGTGTACATAACTTTTGTTTAGCCATGAACGGTAAGAGATAGACAAATGACTGCTGTATAGAAATGTACATCTCGTAAAATACACGTTTTTTGTCAAATACATTTTTGTGGAGTTAACCATTTCCAAAATTGTCCATGTTATTAGTTTTAATTTTCGTATATGTACTGTTCTTAGAGAGGAAGTCTTTATTCTTTTTACTTTCTCTACACGTACTATGTACGTAGTGTATAGAAGGTATTGCACTCCAACAAAAAATTCAATACCGAGATTTCACCGGAAATATATGTTTTAGGGTCCCCTGAATCCCAAAAAAAAAGTATTTTCAGAAAAAGGTCCGTGTGTGTGTGTCCGTGTGTCTGCGAACACGATAACTCGAAAACGAAAAGTCGGTTAAATACCAAACTTGGTATTTAAGTTTAGTATCTTCCAACGATTCCACGCGAAGACTGAGAAAAATCCCCTCACCCCAAAATACCCTTTACATGGAACTTTTTTCGAAAATTTTGATTTTCTAAAAAATGGCTCTAACAATTTTGATTAAGATATCGTATATCAAAGATATTTACCTGAAAAACAAAATGTATATTTTAATTTTCTGGGAATAGCCTCTGAAGACTACTTTATTCTGAGTGAATTTTACGGAATTTTGCATAACTGCTAAACTGTAAGAGATAGACAAAACCTTAGCAAACAAAAAATGTAGAGCACATTAAATCACACAATTTATGTTCTATACATTTTTTTCGTGAAGTTAATCGTTTTTGAGATATTCTTTGTTTTTGTTTTCAGGTTCGAAAAACTTAACTTTTCTCATATAGGAATTTGTCAACTCCTGTCCATACAAACAAAGGAACTTCAGTCACATAGTAACCACCTTTTGACTACCGCTTTAACCTATGGCACTCCCTTATTTCCCTTTTACTTACGAGGGAGCAAGTAATTTCTACTAATTTGTTGTCCATTAGCATGAAGTAATTAGACGCGTGAGCTTTTTAAAACTAATTTGTTGCAGAGTTGTAGAGAAAGTCATGTGAATGGAACACATCAGAGTTTTACTTTTCTCTTGCCATGCAAACATTCGACATTCGCTTAAATCTAGTGCATTTTCTTGTTCATCTTGCCCAAATATATAATGAAAGCACTTTTGAAAACTTTTATGTTTGATTAACATAAGGTAGATATAATAATTAGCTGCTTTAAGAATAATTTACTGAAAAATAGGTAACGGAAGTGATGAAAATGTAACATTTTTGGTGGTGAAAGAATTGTGAACTGGGTTGCAATGCACATATTCAAATTAAACGGTAGCCAAAGACAATACCGCGTGACACAATAGAAGCATGCTCTAATTCACTATAATCCAATTATCTGTATCCATTCAGAGCATTACATCCCACTCAAAATTTCTACTTTATAGCTAAAATGCTAAAGTAGATTGTATTTCATGTGTTACCAAACTGGCTCTGCTCCAATTGCTACCTCTGAAATTAGGTGTATCAATAACCTATTGTATGGACCACACGTGGTGCTGCACTCACGTCAATTTTTCTATTCTCTCTAACTATAAACTATTTTTACAAAAGCTTACACTTCTATCTACTGTTTACAGAGTGCATTGGGCTGCGGTTACATGTACAACTCGCGTTCGGGAGGTCATGGATTATATTTCCGTCGCTGGTCTTCTTGGCCCTTAGGCTTTTTCGGAGGAATACCCATGGAGAATATTGGGAAGTTCATTACATTCTCGGAATTTCCTGATTAGAGATACGCTGGGCTGAACATCTAAGCACTTCCCGCAACGGGGTTGTTTGAATTGGGTTGGACTCGGCGTGGTTGCTGAGATCTTGGGAGATGGGCACGTCTCGGTGTATGTTCATTGGCTGACATCAGGTATTACAAGGTACATCGGTTACATAGTACCTCACTGAGTACTAGTAAACAATTCTGACGTGTTCCATTCACATGAATTTCTTTATATCTCTAACAAAGTATTGTTGAAAAGCATGATCTTCTATCTACTTCATGAAAATCGAGATCAACATTAGCAGAAACGTTCTTAATTACTTGTTTCCTTATAAGTAGAAGGAAAATAAAAGAAAAATCTGGACTAAAACAATACTCAAATATTTTAAAAGCTGGTTACCATGTGCTTGAAATCCGTTTCAATGCAGGGCAGGGAGTTACAACTTTCATCGTTAGAAAAGTTTAAGTATTTTAAATCTGAAACAAATAACCAGGAATATCTTATAAATGGTCATTTCCACGAAAAACGTATATGACATAAATTGTGTGTTTTAAGGTGGTCTATATTTTTTGAGTACTAAGTTTTGTCTATTCCTTACGGTTTACCAGTTACGCAAAATTCAGCAAAAATTATTCAAAATAAAGAGGTCTCTAGAGGCTATTCCCAGAAAATTCAAGATATACGTTTTATTTTCCATAGAAATATATGTAATATACGATAATTTTCGAAATATTTTCCATGTAAAGCGTAATCTGTGGAGAGTGACTTTTCTCAAAATCTCGGTGTCGCATCCCTGGAAGACACTAAACTTAAATGTAAAGCTTGGTATTTTACCGACTTTGCGTTTTTGAGTTATCGTGTTCACAGATCCAAGGCCACACACACTAACCTTTTTTCTGAAAATAATTTTTTTTGTATTCAGGGGACCCTAAAACGTGTATCTCCGGTGAAATCTCGGTATCGAATTTTGGGTGAAATGCAATGCTTTCTCTATGTACATAGTACGTGTATTGAAAGTAACTAATGGATACGTAATAATATATCTATATTACGTAATAATAATAATAATAATAATAATTATTATTATTATTACTTTATTATTATTATTACTTTATTATTATTATTATTACTTTATTATTATTATTATTATTATTATTATTATTATTATTATTATTATTATAACGGTAAGTTAAAGTGTGATTATGTAGAGCTGCAGCAAAATAAATCTAAAGTAAACAATGAAATTGAACTTAATTTTAAAATCAGCAAACAGGATGCACAGAGTGCCTTTTAGCGGTGAGCTTTGGAAGTGGGAAGGTGAGACCGTTAGTATAAAAAGCAATGGCCGAATAGGTGCAGTTTGTAAAACATCACAGAGGTAAGCCTTTTAAATGAGTGATGAGAAAGATGTATTGCTTTCTCTACACGTACTATGTACATAGTGTATAGAGAAGGTATTGTATTGTACCCAAAAATTCGATACCGAGATTTCACCGGAAATGCATATGTTGAGACTCCTTGAATCCAAAAAAAGCATTTTTAGAAAAATGTCCGTGTGTGTGTGTCTGTGGGCAGCATAGCGCAAAAACGAAAGGACCGTTAAAGTCCAAACTTGGTATCTTCCAAGGATGCGATACGAAGATTTTCAAGAAAATCCCCCCAACCCCAAACTACCCTATACATGGAACTTTTTTCGAAAATGTTTATGTTCTTAAAAATGGCTAACGATTTTGATTAAAATATCATATGTTAAACATATTTACCTGAAAAATAAAATGTATATCTTGAATTTTCTGGGAATAGCTTCTGAAGACTACTTTATTCTGGATGAATTTTACGGATTTGAGCATAACTGCTAAACCGTAAGATATGGACAGAAACTTACCACACAACAAAGTAGAGCACTTTAAAACACACGCTTTATGTTATATATATTTTTTGTTTTGTTTCAGCTATAAAAAAACATACTTTTCTCATACAGGACTTTGTGAACTCGTGTTCATACAAACAAAGAAACTTCAGTCACATAGCAACCAGCTTTTGACTATCACTTTAACCTATGCTACTCCCTTATTTCGCTTCTACTACCAAGGAAGCAAGTAATAAGACTAATTCTGCTAATTTTTTGTCGATTAGATGGAGTAAATAGACTAATTTGTTGCAGTGATATAGAGAAAGTCATGTGAATGGAACACATCAGATTTTTCTGTGATCAAAGTATCTTTTTAGCTAAAGCATGGTTGCCCCAAAATAAAATACCATAACTCAAATGGCTATGGATTTGTCCATAATAAACTGATAATAAAACATAGGAACACATGATTTTTTAAAACACGAAAGATGAATATACCTCTGCTCACTTTGTTGGCGATATAATTAATATGTGAACGCCAACCTCGACCAGGTTCGAAAGGAAAGCCTAGAAATGTTGTACTAGTTTCAGTTAAAAAAGCAGGGCAACTAATATTAAAAGTGACGTCAAATGTTTTGTTCTCATTGAGAGCAAGACTATTGTGTTTGCACCATTTATCAATTTTTTTTTCAGTAAGTGCATCAAGTTTATCGTACAGACTGGCAACAGAATTGACAGAGATACTGCCAAATCTACCGTATACAAATGTGTTTCTAGGAAATCATCTCGGATATTAAAAGGGAGGTCGTTAATATAAATTGAGGTGGTTGAGGCTAGGTGCCGTTGTAGAGGCTTCCTTCCTGCCTCCCAACGCCTGTATAGCCTCCACACCTGCCATGTGGTGACACTGTAAGGGACTTCTGTGCGTCTCTGCGCTTAGATCCGTCATTTCCTATGTGCTGGCCGGTGGTTTTGCCTCCTCTATTCCCTTCCTTCGGTGGGTGACAGGCCGCAATAGATCAATACTTGGTCGCAGTTGCCGAGGCGTCCCCCGCCATACTTCAAGTAACACATTTCGGTAGTGAGAGATGGACAAATCTGATGCAGTTTGCATCCCTGACTCTAAGGCGCAACAAGTAACGACAACCTCTAAGAGCTATATTACACTACCACATTTCTGTATCGCATAAATGTAATCAAATAGATATGATAAAACATTTTATAGTGTAATATAGCATACTTCTGTTATAAAAGCTGTCCCACTATAACACCTTTGATCACATCTGTGATTAGAAAACAAAATGGCAGGCATTACACATGTCCAGTGGCTACCGCCAAACTGCTCATTTCCTATTATGAATCACATGAAATGCTTCGCAATTCAAAATATAATTATTATAAAAACAGAAACAGAGCACTGGACATATATAAAAGCATAGAAGAAGTCATTAGTGAAGGACATGCGGCAAAATATGAAGTGAGGAAATAATTAAATCGATTGTAAAACCAATACGAGGGTTGGGGCAAAAGTTATGACATTTAGTTTTTTTCTTGTAGATATGTGAACGGATCACAAACGTATGTGTCGTGTGGAAGTTCTGCAGGCATAGTGTGTATGCAAAACAACAGATGGTTCTGTGATATCTGGTAGTAGCGCAGCGAGGGCTGTGAAATCAGTCAGTTGGTGAGTGTCGTGCGAAATGGGCGGAATGTCGGGAGAGTACTATGGGTGACCCAATTCATACATGGTGCGGCAAATGCTGTGGCATTCAGCTCCTCCCCAATCATTGGCAGCGTGTGGTGCCAGTAGCAGGGAACTACTTTGAGGGCCTTTAGGCCCAGGTTTGTCATGTCATTCTTTTGCACCGTGAAGGTGTTATTCTCTGTATACTTCCGAAATAAATTAGTGCGTTACGATATTCAGTGCTTTCATTGTCCATTCGTCTGTATACGTCACATTTTCCAACCGGACTGGTATCTTCAAGAAAATAAATAGTTGCTATGACTTTTGCTCCAACCCTCGTATTTAGAAGAAAATATTAAAGTTATTATGGCAACCATTAATTAGTTTTTAATCAGCTGCTGTCTTTGTTATTAATACTCATGAATACAGAGTTCATTAACTCTCTTTTAAACATCGTCTTATTGATGTTAAGTTTTAGATTAGGTTATAGAAAATGCTGCAGTTTAAGTAAATTTATATTAATATTCACTATAATGACACACTCATATCATAAACACAACAAAACAGGAACCACTGCTACAACTGATGCTATTAACTGGTAACTTTTTATCCTTTTTACTTTCTCTACACGTACTATGTACATAGTATATAGAGAAGGTATTGCACTCCACCCAAAATTTCGATATCGAGATTTCACCGGAAATATATATTTTAGGCTCCCCTGTATAAAAAAAAACACATTTTCAGGAAAAGGTCTCTGTGTGTGTGTGTGTGTGTGTGTCCCCGTGTCCGTGTGCCTGTGAACACGATAACTCCAAAATGAAAAGTCGGTAAAATATCAAACTTGGTATTTAAATTAGTATCTTCCATGGATGTGGCACGAAGATTTTGAGAAAAATCCCTCCCATCCCAAACTGCCTTTTACTTGGAACTTGTTTTCGAAAATTTTGATTTTCTCAAAAATGGCTCTAACGATTTTGATTAAAATATCGTATATTAAAGATATTTACCTGAAAAATAAAATGTATATCTTGAATTTTCTGGGAATAGCCTCTGAAGACTACTTTATTCTGGATGAATTTTACGGGCTTTTGCATAACTGCTAAACCGTAAGAGATAGAGAAAAACTTACCATACAAAAAATGTAGAGCACGTTAAAACACACAGTTTGTGTTACGTAGAGTTTTCTCGTGGAGATGATCGTTTTTGAGTTATTCCTTGTTTTTAGTTTCAGCTTTAGAAAACGTAGGTATACTTTTCTCATACAGGAATTTGTCAATTCCTGTCCATACAAACAAAGGAATTTCAGTCACATAGTAACCAGCTTTTGACTATCACTTTAACCTATGGCACTCCCTTATTTCGCCTCTACTTACAAGGAAGCAAATAATAAGACTATTTCTTCTAATTTTTCTCAATTAACATGGAGTAAATAGAAGCATAAGGTTGTTAACAATAATTTGTTGTAGAGATGTAGAGATTTTGAAATTGTGATAAAAGGTTTGACGCAGTGTAATATACTCGACAGCATAAATGTGCTCATAACATGTGATCAAAGGTTTTAACACATTTTGTGACGCAGAAATGTAATAGGAACATAGGCCTAAGAAACATTAAGGGTGACGTGCAGAAGCAGAAGGACGACTAAAGTATTCACGAAGAGGAAATATGGAGTTAAGTGTAAACCGTGCTTCAGAGAAGCACAGCATTATAAAGTCCTAGCGGCAAGAATTGAAACTAAAGCAAAATTAGAATAGGAGGCCAAGAAAACACAAGCTTTGACGGAACCGAGTACCTCCTAGTTCTGGTATGCCCCCAGCTTATAAACCATTTATTCTAACGAGATGAAATGTTTCAATATTTTGTATACCATTTATTACCTTAAAAACATTTATAATTTTTAATTTCTCTAAACGTACTATATACATAGGGTATAGAAAACCTATTGCATTCCCCCCAAAAATTAGATACTGAGATTTCACTGCAAATATACGGTTTTGGGTCTCCTGTATAAAAAAAAAAGCATTTTCAGAAAAAGGTCCATGTGTCTGTGAACACAATAACTCAAAAACGAAATGTCGGTAAAATACCAAACTTGACATTTACGTTTAGTATCTTCCAGGGGCTCGACTTGAAGATTTTGAGAAAAATCCCACCCACCTTAAGTTACCTTTACCTTGGATTTTTTTTTCGAAAATTTTGGTTTTAGAGAATGTGAATGTTACATCAGATTTTTAAATTTGTGATAAAGTGATTGACATATAGTAATATACTTGACAGAATAAATGTGCTCATAACATGTGATTAAAGGTTTTAACCCATTTTGTGACACAGAAATGTGTCACAAAACGCTAAAGGGTGAATGAAATATTCACAGAGACCAGATATGGCGTTAACTGTAAAACGTTCTCCAGAGAAGCACAACATTATGAAGTCCTGGCGGCAAAAACTGAAACTAAAGCAAAATGAGAATGGGATGTCCTAAATACGACACTGCTCTCAAACTTGCCAAGAAAACGCAAGTTTTGAGGAGTCCTCTCTTCATAATGTTAAATATGCCAAGTCTCAGATCCTAACATTCAGCCTAACGAGATAAAATTCTTCCATGACATTTAGTACATCGTTTATTACCTTAATAAGAATTAACAATTTTATTGTCTCTGCAACAAGTTATTGTTAAAAAGCTTATGCTTCATTACAATGTCGTTTGAGTACGATGCTTGGTATTTTCCATATCTTTGAGGGTTGCGTCACTAAGATTTTCAGGAAATTCTCCCCATCCCAAACTATACTTTGTATGAAACAATTTTCGAGATGTTAATTTTTTTCAAAAAGTGCTCTAACATTATTAAAATACTCTGTATTATAGATATTTACATGAAAAAATTTATGTCTTGAATTTATTGGGAATGGCCTCAGAAGTCATCTTCGTTCTGATTGACTTTTGCATAAATTGTAAACCGTAAGAGATAGACAAAAAGCTTCACTGCACAACAAATTTAAATCAAAATTTACGTCACATACATTTTTGTTTGTGAATGGTTCCTGTCATTTGTTTCAGTGTTAAAATACTTGCATATTCTTAAACAGGAAGCCCTCATTTGTTTCATATACCTTTTGTTTTAGTCCTAAGAAAACGAAATTTCAATCAGCGACAAATTGACTATGTGTTTACCCTAGTGTATTCCTTTATTTCCCTTCTGCTAATAAGAAAATCAGTAATGAGACCATTCTATTAATATTTATATCGATTAGCATCATGTAGATAGAAGAATAGCCTTTTGTAAGAATTGTGTTGCAGAATAGTTGGAGAAAGTCATGTGAATGGAACACATCAGATTTTTACTTTTTATAGTCTGTATGTACAATGCACATAATGGATACAGACGCTATTGCATTGCACTCAAAAATTCGTTATCGAGATTTAACTGAAAATGCATGTTTTGAGGTCCCTGAACCCCCAAAAAATTTAGAAGCACGAACGCGTGTGTGTGTGTGTGTGTCTGTGAGCAGCATAGCTCAAAAACGAAAACTTGGTATTTAAATTCTCTCAACTATCCCTTACAAGGAAAATTTTTCGAAAATGTTTATTTTCTCAAAAATGGTTCTAACGATTTTTATTAATATATCGTATGTTTAAGATATTTTCATGAATAATCGAAATGTATATCTTAAATTTTCTGGGAATAGCTTGAAGAACTGTTCATTGTGGATGAATTTTGCTGAGTTTTGTATAACTGGTAAACCACAAGAGATAGACAAATATTTACTACACAAAAAGCCTAGATCTCATTAAAACACACAATTTATGTCATGTACATTTTTTCGTAGGGTTTACTTTTTTTTTCTCTCTACACGTATTATGTACATAGTGTATAGAGAAGGTATTGCACTCTCGATACCGAGATTTCACCGGAAATATATGTTTTAGGGTCCCCTGTATCCTAAAAAAGTATTTTCAGAAAAAGGTCCGTGTGTGTGTCTGTGAACACGATAACTCAAAAACGAAAAGTCAGTAAAATGCCAAACTTGGGATTTAAATTTAGTATCTTCTAGGGATGCTACACGAAGATTTTGAGAAAAATCCCCCACCCCAAACTACTCTTTACATGGAACTTTTTTCGAAAATTTTGATTTTCTAAAAAATGGCTCTAACGATTTTGATTAAAATATCGTATATTAAAGATATTTACTTGGCAAATAAAACTTATATTTTGAATTTTCTTGGAATAGCCTCTGAAGACTACTTTATTCTGAGTGAATTTTACGGAATTTTGCATAATTGCTAAAACGAAAGAGATAGACAAAGTGTATTTTAATCTAGAGCACATTAAAATACACAATTTATGTTTTATACATTTTTTTCGTGGAGTTGGTCGTTTTGAGATATTCATATTTTTTGTTTTCAGCTTCGAAAAATTTAAACTTTCTCATACAGGAATTTGCCAATTCCTCTCCATACAAATAAAGGAACTTCAGTCACATAGCAATCAGCTTTTGACTATCACTTTAACCTATGGTACTCCCTTATTTCTCTTCCACTTACAAGGAAGCAAGTAATAAGAATATTTCTGCTAATTTTTTGTCGATTAGCATGAAATAAATAGAAACATAAGCTTTTTAACAATAATTTGTAGCAGAGATGTAGAGAAAGTCATGTGAATGGAACACATCAGATTTTTTTTTTTTTTTTAGATATTCCTCCTTATTAGTTTCAGTTTTAAAATAGTTTCCTCCTTAGGGGACTTGTTTTCTCATACGCGAACTTGTTTACTCCTGACCACATAAAGAAACGTATTTCAATCCCATAGCAACCATATTTTAAAACATTTGACAACTTATAGTGAATTACAGTGAGTTTCAAATAGGATGAGGTTTGTCGTTGAGCGCCACCAGGCCGGCAGCATATCGGAGTGCTGCTGTGTTGCCATATTGCATTCCTGCTTTACTGGGCAGTAACACTAAGTGATTCCGTCTCTCATAAATACTACTCTTGCTAAGACAAAATATTCAAAGTTTACAAAAAATAATTCACTAGGAAGATGGGGAGGAATGCTCGTAACAAAACGGTAAAAATCAGAATTTTAGCTCAAATAGTTTTCATAATACACATGAATAAACATTATCTTGCCAGGCAAATTTTCATGCTCAGTGTGCGAGTGAGGGGGAAATATGCGACCTGGCAACGCAGAGCACGATAACGTATCTCATTCGCTGCAACGTAGAACTCTTCCCATTTGTAAAACATTAAGTAATACAACCGTTTCTGCTAATGTTTATCTCGAATAACATGAAATTGATAGAAGTATAAGCTTATTAAAATAAATCTTATGTGATCCCTTCGAATGACTTTCTTTACATTTTTGCAACAAACTATTGTTAAAAAGCTAATACTTCTATTTACTCCATGTTAATTGAAATTACTTCCTTCCTTGTAAGTAGAAGCGAAATAAGGGAGTACCATAAGTTAAAGTGACAGTCAAAAGCTGGTTGCTATGTGACTGAAGTCCTTTGTATGTATGGACAGGAGTTGACAAATTCCTGTATGAGAAAAGTGTTTTTAAAGCTGAAACCAACAAAAGGAATACTTCAAAACCGATCAACCCCACGAAAAAAATGTTTATAACATAAATTGTGTGTTTATCGTGATCTGCAAATTCAATAAAAATCATCCAGAATAAAGAGGTCTTTAGAAGTTATTCCCAGAAAATTCTAGATATACATTTTATATCTAATATCTTAAATATAAGAGATTTTAATCAAAATCGTTAGGCCCATTTTTAAGAAAAGTGTAGTTTGTGGTGGGGGGATTTTCTTGAAAATCTTCGTGTGGCATCCTTTGAAGATAACAAACTTAAATACCAAGTTTGGTTTTTAACAGTCTTTTCGTTTTTGAGCTATGCTGTCCAAACACACAGACAATGGACCTTTTTTAGGATTCAGGGGGACCCAAAAAATGTATTTCCAGGGAAATCTTGGTATCGATTTTTTGGGTAAAATACAATACCATACCTTCTCTTTACACTATGTACATAGCACCTGTAGAGAAAGTAATAATTCGTTACAGAGATTAGGGAAAGCCATGTGAATGGAACACATCTGTTTTTTTAAAATCCTTACTTTACATGGTTTAAAGACATTTCGCATTAAAATGGACTTCAGCCAATACTAAGGAAAAAGATTTATAATAGTTTTAAATAGATTGGCCAAGTTCCAGCAATGGTTTCCTTTAAGAGCACTAGCGTATAACAGGAAATGCTTATTCCTGTGCTCCATACGAAAAAACGACCACATATCCTTAAGATAATTTCCATGTGGAATAAATGTTCATCCTCAAGTGCCTATTGTAGCGCTGTGTTTCTGTGAGAGGCAATTCTGCTGTATTGCATTCCAGCTGTCGTTTTGCAGCACCATAAAACTAATTTTAGTGGCATAGTGTTCACTGAGAGAATTCTACACTTGGCACATGCACCAATGGAGATCCGCAAATTAACCTAATGAAATGTACCATGTGAGGAATAACGGCCCATTCACATAGAAACGTTTACACAAATGCCACCAACACAAAAAAAACTTTGAGCCACGTTAATAAATGGGACCATTCACAACGATTTTCATTAACGTGAAAATAAACTATCACCTGACGCTAATAACAAACCTTGTAGATTGCCTCCATGGTCGAGTATTCAGCGAGCTGACTTCTCATCCGGAGGTCCCGGGTTCAATTCCCGGCTGGGGCGGGGAAGTTTTCTTTAACTCCCACAGAGTATGCGAGAGTCAATGTATGTGTTGAGTGTGTGTGTGTGCTGAAGAAAATAAAAAAACAATTTAAATCCAACATAAAGAACCTAAAGACAGCGAGTTGTTTCTAGTGCAAGGCCCGCGATATGCCCTTAAATGTTAAAAGGGGCTATATAAATGAAATTATAAAAAATAAATAAATAAAAAAACCTTGCGGTCCTCAAGCCATCATGTTTCCCGGATTTGAAAGAAAGAAAAAAAAAGCTATTTATTTCCATTCACGCCGTTTTTTTTTTCCACACATTTTGCCATAAAATATTCTCCAGCAGAAGCAAAATAAGAGAATACGCTAGCCTAAAACCATAGTCAAATCTTTTAAAAACTGTCGGTATGTAATTGGCATTAAAATTAGATTTTCTTAGAAATACTAAGATGAAAAAAGTGAATAACGACTTCCCACTTGAAATATGTTTAAGCATTAAAATGTTAACACCAATAACAGAACGTTAACTCCAAAAAAAGCGTATATGACTTACATTGTGTGTTTTAACGAAAACTATATTTTTTGTGTAGTAAGTTTTTGTCTATCTCTTACGGTTTACCAGATATGCAGGATGGCGAAAACTTTAAAAAGACTAGTTCCAAGAAATTCGGGATATACATTTTATTTGCCATGTAAACGTCTTTAATATGTGGTATTTTAATCAAAATTGTTAGCCCTATTTAGAGAAACTGAATTTTTTCGAAATTGATTCTATACAAGGGGTAGTTTAGGGTGGGGACTTTGTTGTAAATCTTCGTGCCGCATCATTGGAAGATGCTGAACTTAAATATCAAGTTTGTTATTTAATTGACTTTTTGTGTTTTACTTTCTGTACACGTACTATGTATATAATGTATAGAGAACGTATCGTAGTACACCAACAAATTCGATATCATGATTTCACCGGAAATACAAGCTTTGAGACTCCCTAAATAAAAAAATTAGAAAAATGTCCGTGTGTGTCTGTGTTGAAATTTAAGTTTGGTATCTTATAATGATGTGACACGAAGATTTTCAAGAAAATCCCCCCCAGCTCCAACTACCCTTCACATGGAAAATGTTTACAAAATTTTGATTTTCTCAAAATGGCTCTTAACGATTTTGATTAAAATCTCTTATATTTAACATATTTACATGACAAATAAAACTTATACCTTAAATTTTCTGGGAATAGCCTCTGAAGACATCTTTATTCAGAATGAAATTTGCATAACTGGTAAACCGTAAGAGATAGACAAAAACTTACTACATAAAAATGTAGTACGTATAGAGAAAGCAATAAAAACTCCTAAATGTATACGAAAAATTATTTAACCTGATAAAGGAATACACCGGGGATACAAAAAGAAAATAAAAAATCTTATGTGTTCCATTCACATGACTTTCTCTACATTTTTGTAACAAATTGTTAACTAGCTTATTCTTCTCTCTACTTCATCCTAATCGAGAGATACATTAGCAGAAATACTTTCTTTTAAATAGAGGGGAAATAATGGAATACACTAGGCTAAAGTGATAGCCAAATATTTCAAATAGTTGCCATGTGGATGAAATTCGTTTCTTTGCATTGCCAGGAGCTGAAAAATGTAATTATGAGAAAAGTTTAAGCATTTTAACACAAAAACCAGTAACAAGGAATATCTTAAAAATGGTCATATCTACGAAAATTATGTATATGATATAAATTGTGTGTTTCATTGAAATATACATATTTTGTGTGGTACGTTTTTGTCTATCTCTTATGGTTTACTAGTTCTACAAAATCCAGCAAATCTCGTCCAGAATAAAGAGGTTCTTAGAGGCCATTTCTAGAAAATTCAAGATATAAATTATAACTTTAAATAACTTTAATATACGGTATTTTAATCAAAATTGTTAAAGCCACTTTTAAGAAAATAAAATTTTTCGAAAATGTTTCCATGTAAAGGGTAGTTTGGGTGGGGGAGGAATTTTCCTCAAAATCCTCATGTCGCATTTTTAGAAGACATTTAACTTGTATATCAAGTTTGGTATTTTGCCAATTTTTCGTTTTTGAGTTATCGTGTACACGGAAACACACACGGATATTTTTCTGAAAATGCTTTTTTTGGATAAAGTGGTCACTGAAACATATATTTCGGGTGAAATCTCGGTATCGAATTTTTGGATGGAGTGCAATATCTTCTCTATACATTATGTACATAGTACGTATAGAGAAAGTAAAAACGGACAGCATCAGCGGTCGAGTGGTCAGCACTCTGGCTTCTCATCCAGAGAATTTGGGTGCGATTCTCGGCTCGGACACGGAATTTATATATAAAGGTGCAACAAGTATACTGAATTGAAAAGAAAAAATGTAAATAAAATTATTTTAAGAGGAATATCCATGTAGATTGAAACGCATATTACTCATATTTACAATTGAAGTGCATATTACTTTTCAGTTCATTAAAATATTAGCAACAATAAAATAAAGTGATATATTTATCATATTAATACAGCAGCAGATAAAATTTCTTTACAAATGTATGTCCTAATTTTTTGCTTGAACAGTATAACGTTCCGGCAGTCCCTTGCGTCTTCAGGGAGGGAATTCCAAAGACTAAATCTATTATAAGTGATGATTCTGTATATACAGTAATAAACAATAGAGGGCAGAGAAAGTCATGTGTATGTAACACATCCAATTTTAATAACTTTAAAATAGCACGTTTTAGAGGAATGGAAGAAAATGAAGTGAGACGAATGCAAGAAAGAACTGCAGAAGTAAATAAAAACTCGTAAATGTATACGACAGAGGTGTTGCAGCTTTCACCTGTTAAAGGAAATACTCTGGGGAGTACAAAAAGAAAGGAAAAACAGAAAAGAGGGGAAAATGTTGCCTAAGCCGTGAAATAATAATTGCTACCGGCGCGTTTAGAGAAGTTTTGGTTTTAATTTAAGCCCATAATGGAGGAGGGAAGATTTTTGAACCAGTGGTGACCTAAAACGCGGAGAGAAAGAGAGAGAGAGGGGTTGCAGGCGGACTAGGATCAATATGGCGGTGAGCGCTGGGAAAAAGGGGGTGTGACTTGTAGTAGCTCTGCCATATTGCAATACCAAGCCGTCTCTTCCTAGACACTTATTAATCTTTCCGTTTTTATATAGATCTATAGATCTCCTTGCTCCAGGGGAGGAGAAAAGTGCTATAATCAATCTTTCTCAACAAATATAACCGTGACAGCGAAATATAATATAAATCTAAACTTCCTAATACAATACAATTCTCTTTTATTACTTTCTCTAAACGTACTATAAACATAGTGTATAGAGAAAGTATTGCACTCCACCCAAAAATTCGATACCGAGTTTTCACCGGAAATATATGTTTTAATGTCCCCTGTATCCAATAAAAGCATTTTTACAAAAAGGTCCGTGTGTGCGTGTGTCTGTGAACACGATACCTCAAAAACGCAAAATAAAATACAACTTGGTATTTAAGTTTAGTATCTTCCAAGGATGCGACACGAAAATTTTGTGAAAAATTCCCCCATCCCAAACTATCCTTTACATGGGACTTTTTCTCGAAAATTTTGATTTTCTCAAAAATGGCTTTAACGATTCTGATTAAAATATCATATATAAATATATTTACCCAACAAATAAAATGTACATCTTGAATTTTCTGGGAATAGCCTCTCAAGACTATTTTACCCTGAATGAATTTTACGCAATTTTGCATAACTGCTAACCCGTAAGAGATGGAGACAAATTTACCATACAAAAAATATAGAGCACTTTAAAACACCAGGTTTATGTTATATGCATCTTTTTGTGGAGTTGACCGTCTGTTAGATATTCCTTATTTTTGGTTTCAGCTTTAAAAAACTTATAGTTTATTCACACAACTTCTATACATACAAAGGAACATCAATCACATAGCAACCAGCTTTTGACTATCACTTTAACCTACGGTACTCCCTTATTTTGCTTTACTTACAAGGAAGCAAGTAAAAAGACTACTTCTGCTATTTTTTTTTTCTCGATTATCATAAAGTAAATAGAAGCATAAGCTTTTTAACAATAATTTGTTGCAGAGATGTAGAGAAAGTTATGTGATTAGAACACATCAAATTTTTACTTCCTCTACTGCATCTGTAAGTACGTCTATAAGTAGATAGTTACTGTATTCCACACAAAACTTCGACATGGTATTTTCATAGGAAATATATGTTTAGAACCCCGTGATTCCAGAATACCACTTTCAGTTCCACTATTAAAGTGCCATGGAATGGCCAAGATCGCAGTCATCTGACTGGAGCGATGTTATCGAACAATTTTATCGCAGCTGATGTTCATTTCTTTGAAATCTTGTCACACCTGACATTCGTTTGTTTAATCTCCTGTCTTGGCAATTGGTAACAAGGTGACAATCCAGGAAGCCAACCTTTAATTTTAATAACTGTCAGTTCCACAATTGTAATTTCAATTAATTCAGTTAAAGTTTTATCCACTTAACAATGTATTTGGTTCAAAAAAGGAGTGGAAAAAAAAATATTTGCATTTCTGATGTATGAAATAAGTGCAATATAATAACGTTTGTTTCCGTTTCACGTATTAGTTATTAAAATCTGAAATAAAAAATCGTATGTGCTCCATTCACTTGACTTTCTCCACATACGTATCTGCACTGCAGCAAATTATTGTTAAACAGCTTATGCTTCTATTTACTTCATGATAATCGAGAAAACATTAGCAAAAATAGTCTTATTACTTGCTTCTTTGTAAGTAGAAATGAAATAAGGGAGTGCCATAGGTTAAAGTCATAGTCAAAAGCTGGTTGCCATGTGACTGAAGTTCCTTTGTTTAGACAGAAGTTGATAAATTCCTGTATGCGAAAGTATAGGTTTTTCAAAGTTGAAACCAATAACAAGGAATATCCCAAAAACGATCAACTACACGAAAAAATGTATATTATATAAATGGTGTGTTTTAACGAGCTCTACATTTTGTGTGTGGCAAGTTTCTGTCCATCTCTATACGTGCTATGCATATAGTGTATAGAGAAGGTATTGCACTCCACCAAAAAATTCGATACCGAGATTTCACAGGAAATATATGTTTCAGGGTCCCCTGTATGAAAAAAAAGTATTTTCAGAAAAAGGTCCGTGTCTGTGTCCGTGTGTCTGTGAACACGATAACTCAAAAACGAAAAGTCGGTAAAATACCAAACTTGGTATTTAAGTTTAGTATCTTCCAGGGATGCGATACAAAGATTTTGAGAAAAATCTCCCCGCCCCAAATCACCCTTTACATGGAACTTTTTTCCAAAATTTTGATTTTCTAAAAATGGTTCTAACGATTTTGATTAAAATATCGTATATTAAAGATATTTACATGACAAATAAAATGTATATCTTGAATTTTCTGGGAATAGCCTCTGAAGACTACTTTATTCTCGGTCAATTTTATGGAATTTTGCATAATTGCTAAACCGTAAGAGATGGACCAAAACTTACCACCTAACAAATGTACAGCACCTTAAAACACAGAATTTATGTTATATACATTTTTTTCGTGGATTTGATTATTTTTGAGATATTCCTTCTTTTCTTTTCAGCTATAAAGACTTATACTTTTCTCATACAGGACTTTGTGAACTCGTGTCCATACAAACAAAGGAACTTCAGTCACATAGCAACCTGCTTTTGACTATCACTTTAACCTATGGTACTCCCTTATTTCGCTTCTACTTACAAGGAAGCAAGTAATAAGACTATTTCTGCTAATCTTTGCTCCATTAGATAAAGTAAATAGAATAATTCGTTGCAGTGATATAGAGAAAGACATGTGAATGGAACACATTAGATTTTTTGAATTCAGGGGGCTCCAAAATATGTATTTCCGGTGAAATTTCGGTATTGAATTTTTTGGGTGCCTTACAATACCTTCTCTATACACTATGTATATAGTACGTGTAGAGAAATTTAAAATGTAGAACTCTTTAAAATACACAGTTTTGTTTTCAATAAATCTTTTGTCTAAGCTTCGCTTCCATATGCTAAAGTGCTAAAAGATAATGGAAATAAACATAAGCAGAAATTGTCCTTATTACTTGGTACCTTGCAAGTAGAAGAGAAAAAATGTAATGTGTTCCATTCACATGATGTTCTCTAGCTGTTCGGTAAACAAAAATGTTACTCAAAACATTAATCTGTTATCTACAGCATGCTAATCAAGATAAACATAAGCAGAATTAATCTTATTACCAGCTCCTTGTAAGTAGAAGGGACATAAGAAAATGACAGACTAAAGCGATAACCTCGTCTTTTAAAAGCAGGTAGCTATGTGAAACAATTGAAATTCCATCTCTTTGCTTGCCAAGACTAAACAAACTAGAAACGAGAGAAAAGTTAAGTAGCTAAAATTGAAACCAATAATCCAGAATATCTCGAAAACGGTTAACTCTACAAAAAAAGTATACAATATAAATTGTCTTTTTTAATGAGATCTACATTTCTGTATAGTAATATCTCTTACGGTTTTCTAGTTGTACGAAAGTCGTCCACAATGAAGAGCACATCAGAGGCTATTCCCAGAAAAATAAAGATAAACATTTCATTTAATCTAAAAATATCTTAAACAGAAGGTATTTTAATCAAAATCAGAGCCATTTTTGAGAAAATCAAAATTTTCGAAATATGTTCCATGTAAAGGGTAGTTTGAGGTGGGAGATTTTCCTGAAAATCTTTATGTTGCATCCCTGGAAGATACTGAACTTAAATACCAAGTTTGGTATTTAACGGAAGTTTTGTTTTGTTTCCAAAAATGCTTTTTTTGGAATTAGGGTATCTCAAAACGTGTATTTCTAGTGAAATCTCGGTATATATTTTTGGGTGCTGTACAATACCTATACCCTATGTACATAGTAGGTACGTGAAGAGAAAGTAGTAAGCTTTAATAAGTATCTATATAACTTTGTCCTTAAGGTAACCTTACAATAAAGGAAACGATGAAAATAAAAATAAAATCGATAGTGGGTGGAGAAAACCATTTGAATGTAATATATCAGATTATAAATATCTATACATAGAAAGGAAAAGTGCCGCATGACGCAATGTAATCAATCACCCTAAGGTAATATGATACTTTAAATCTAAAAGTCCTATTTCAACAAATTTTTTCCTTCATTTTTAGAAACTGCGAAGGCTGTTCTTTAAGTTCTCTGTCGATTTAGCAAAGATATAATTTTAAGCGGAAGTGT
This sequence comes from Hymenopus coronatus, assembly GCA_030762935.1. Classification (NCBI taxonomy): domain Eukaryota; kingdom Metazoa; phylum Arthropoda; class Insecta; order Mantodea; family Hymenopodidae; genus Hymenopus; species Hymenopus coronatus. The sequence continues at coordinate 55,552,476 of CM060889.1, forward strand.
CAATTAAAATGCAATATATTACAAAAAAATCTGATGTGTTAAACTCACATGACTTTCTCTAGCTAACCTACAAACAAACTTCTTACGAAAGATAATTCTTCTTCCAACACCAAGCTAATCGAGATAAACATTAGCAGAGTTTTATTACATAGTTCCTTATAAGTAGACTGAACTAAGGGAACGCAATAGGCTAAAGCGATAATTCGCTGTCATAATGCGCTTGTCTTTGCTTGGCCAAGAGTAGAAAAAAAAGAAAAACGGACACCTCCGTCTGAGAAAAGTATAAGTACTTCACAATTGAAACTAATAACAAGGAATACCTCGAAAACGGTAAGCTCCATGAGAAAAATGTATATGACATAACTTGTGTATTTTAACAATATATACATTTTTTGTGTTGTAAGTTTTTGTCTATCTCTTATAGTTTACTAGTTAAGCCAAATTAAGCAAAATTCAACCAGAATAAGCAAGTCTTTAGAAACTATTCCTAGAAAATTCAAGATAAACATTTTATTTGTGATAGAAACAGCTTTAATATGTGGAATTTTAATCAAAATCGTTGGAGTCGTTTTTAAGAAAAACAAAATTTACGACAATTTTTCCATGTAGGTGTGGAGGGATTTTCTTGTAAATCTTCGTGTTGTATCTTTTTTTTTTTTAAAAGAACAGTACCGGAATCTGGTCAGGACTCCCGGCGCTGTACCTCTATTTGCATTCCCCTCCCCCCTGTATGATTACTGGTTTTACTGTTCCTTTACACAAACATATACACATTGCACAAGCATATAATGCCCATGCCCAAGGCGAACTCGAACCCACGATCCCCTGCCCACGAAGCACCAAAACGAGACGCCTTAGCGAGCGTGGCTATGGGAAGAGACCAAAGCAGATACCAAGTGTGGTATTTAACCGTCTTTTCGTTTTTGAGCTATGCTGTACACACACACACACACACACACACACACACACACACACAGGAACACACACACACACACATTTTCTAAAAATGTTTTTTTGGATTCAGGAGGTCTCAAAACATATAATTCCGGTGAAATCTCTGTATCGAATTTTTGGGTGCAATACAATACCTTCTCTATACATTATCTACATAGTACGTATAGAGAAAGTAAAAAGTCTGTGTTACACTCGCCTGACTTTCTCTAAATTTTCTACAAACAAACTTCTTACAAAAGATTATTCTTCTTTCTACACAATGCTAATCGAGATAAATATTAGCAGAATGTTCTTATTACTTAGTTCCTTATAAGTAGAAGGCAACTAAAGGAATGCACTATCCTAAAGCTATAGTGAAAAATTTTAAAAGCCAGATTGAAGTTCGCTTCTTTGCTGGGTCAGAAGTAGAACAAAAAGAAAATGGACACTTCCTGTTTAGGAAAGTGTTTAAAACTTAAATCCAGTAACAAGGAATATCTTGGGAACGGTCAAATCTACAAGAAAAATATATCTGACATAAATTGTGTGTTTTAACGACATCTGCATTTTTATGTGGTAAGTTTTTGCCTATATCTTACGGTTTAGTAGTTATGCAAAATTTACATAAATGTATACTCAACGAACAGGTCTTCAGAAGCTACTCCCGGAAAATTCTAAATATGCATTTTATTTGTGACGTAAACATGTATAATGTAAGATATTTTAATCAAAATTGTTGTAGACATTTTTGAGAAAAATAAAATTTTCAAAACTTTTTTCCATATAAAAGTTTATTTGAGATGGATAGATTTTCTTTTGTCACATCCTTGGAAGATAAACTTAAATACTAAGGTTGGTATTTAAAGGTCTTTTAATTCTTGAGCTAGCTTTCCACAGACACACATGGACGTTTTTCTAAAAATACTTTTTGGTGGCTTGGAGACCTCAAAACATGTATTTATGGTGAAATCTCTGTATCGAATTTTTATGTAATTCAATACCTTCTCTATACACTATGTGCATAGTAGTTTAAATAAAGTAAACATCTTGTGTGCTCCGTTTACATGTCTTCCCCAATCTGTTCTACAAGCAAATTTATCTTACCTACATTAATTATATATGTATAATCCGAGTGATTGTGACACGAGTATATGTTTAGCGTGGGAGTGAAAACAAATTAATGTTATTATAAGATTTTACACGTGTTTCATACGACACTTTATGCTTCAACATAATTAACAAATTTGCTGAATGAAAAATCTGGTGTTCCATTCACATCACTTTGTCTTCTCTGCATCAAAGTATTCTTAAAAACATTACTCTTCTATTTACGTCATGCTAATCAAGAAAAAATTAGCATAAATGGTCTTATTACTTACTTCCTTGTAATTAGAAGGGAATAAGGGAGTACCATAGGTTAAAGTGATAGTCAAAAGCTGGTTGCTATGTCACTGAAGTTCCTTTGTTTATATGGATAGGAGTTGACAAGTTCCAGTATGAGAAAAGTATACGTTTTTCATAGCAGAAACCAAAAATAAAGAATGTTACAAGAACGACGAACTCCTCGAAAAAAATGTATATAACATAACTTGTGTGTTTTAATGTGCTCTACATCTTTTGTGTAGTAAGTTTTTGTCCATCTCTTACGGTTTAGCAGTTATTCAAAATTTAGTAAAATTCATCCAGGATAAACTACTCTTCAAAGGCTGTTCCCAGAAAATTCAAGATGTACGTTTCATTTGTCAGGTAAATATGTTTAATATCCGAAATTTTAATCAAAATCGTTACAGCCATTTTTGAGAAAATCAAAATTTTCGAAGAAAGTTCCATATAAAGGGTAGTTGGGGGTGGGGGTATTTTTCTCAAAATCTTCGTGTCGCATCCCTGGAAGATACTAAACTTAAATACCAAGTTTGGTATTTTACCGACTTTTCGTTTTTGAGTTATCGTGTTCACAGACACACGGACACACGGACACACACACACACACACACACACACACACGGACCTTTTTGTAAAAATGTTTTTTTTGGATATTGGGGACCCTAAAACATATATTTCCGGTGAAATCTCGGTATCGAATTTTTGGTGGAGTGTAATACTTTCTCTATACACTATGTACATATTGCGTATGGAGAAAGTAAAAAAGTATGACATGAATTGTGTTTTATCGTGATCTACATATTTTGTGTAGCACGTTATTCTTCATCTCTTACGGTTTAGCAGTTATGCAAAAATCCGTAAAATTCATCCAGCATAAAGTAGTCTTCAGAAGCTATTCCCAGAATATTTAAGATATACATTTTATTTGTCAGGTAAATATCTTTAATATACCATATTTTAATCAAAATCCTTAGAGCCATTTTTGAAAATTTCAAAATTTTCGAAACAAATTCAATGTAAGAAGTAGTTTGGGTTGGGGGGATTTTTCTCAAAATCTTCAAGTTGCATTCCTGGAAGATAGTTAACATAAATACCAAGTTTGGTATTTTATCAACTTTTCGTTTTTTAGTTATCGTGTTCACAGACACACGGCGGACAAATACACACGAACCTTTTTCTGAAAATGTTGTTTTCTTTTTGTTACAGGGGACCCTAAAACATATATTTTCGGTGAAATCTCGGTATCGAATGTTTTTGGTGCATTATAATACAATTTCTATACACTATAGATAGATAAGTTTATTTGCCAGAGCAAAGTACATTATGTAGCAACGTCAAATACAACCAAGATCAAAAACAATTGGCAGTATTATAAAATGCATCTAGACAATAAAATGGATTTAAAATCAAAGTGCGCTTCACTGACCTCTTTAAAGATTCAATGGAGAGAGCTCTAGTGCCGTTACTGAGTTTGTTAAATAGATTTAATGATATTATCTCAAAGGAATTTTGTATCTTACTATATTTACATCTATTTATGTAAATATTGGAACTGGTTCTGGTGTGATGAACATGAATTTCGGAACATAGATTGTATTTATGATTTATAGTTTGCTTAGTAAATAAGAGGCAGTGGAACACAAACAATGAATTCAAAGTTAAAACACTCAAATTAACAAACAAAGGCTTACAACGAGTTCTGGGGGCTACACCACATAACATTCGAATTGCCTTTTTGTGTAACAAAAGTGTATTTTTAGCTAAAGCATGGTTCCCCCAAAATAAAATACCAAAACTCAAATGGTTATGGATTTGTCCATAATAAACTGATAATAAAACATTGGAACACACATGTACATAGAACGTGTAGAGAAAGTAAAATGTTAATGTATTACAACACAGACTTATGACGTAACATGTTTATTAAGCAGATGTTTCATTTGCTTCAACACTTGTAGAGAAAAGTAAAGACAAAACTAATGAAATAGGGGTTGTATTCCGCTTCTCATTTTGAATGAAGCCAAGAATTTAATTCCAGAAAAATTAAAATATACTTACGAAAAATAATATCCTAATTTTTGTGGCTGGATAAACGTAAAGCACGTTATTTTATTAATGAAATTATGTTACTGTATAGTATTCTGAGATATAACTATACAAACGTTTATTACTTATTAACATGGTAAGTAATTTAAAGACAGATTTTAAAAGCTGTTTTCTTTTTTCAGTTTAAGATTTTTATTCATCGACGCTCTGGTGTGTATATTCAAAGGGGAGTGTATGCTGAAATTGAAAGAAATCGCCGACACTATCTCTTGGTAAGTTTTTTGATTTCTTGAAGAAATTCTCAGTAAAATATTCGCCAAAAAAATCAAATGTGCTCTCCAGAGCTGAAATTAATAAATTTCCTGTTGAGCTTCTAAGATACGTGTTTACGCGAGAGTGACGATTTCATTTTTATTACAAACTTTTTTTTTTTTACGTAGCTTAACGTCCTTTAACCATGTTGGTCATATCGGACGGTGAATGAAATTGGTGAAATGATGCTCAACTGGTCTAGGGGTCCATGGAGCTTAAAGTCACTTGACGTTCGTCTTCTCAGGATAAGGGAAAACCCTTCAAAAAACCTTATCCGAGTAACTCACCACAAGTGAGATTCGAACTCACAATCTGTTGAATGTTTGGCAGACACGCTACCACTATACTACACAGGCGTGCTACAGATACCTTTTTGAGAAAATTATGCTGCGCGGTGATGAATTTATTGCTGTCTTGTTTCCACGGTAATTACGTTATTCATTTTCTGGCACTGGTGCCAGAAATCGGATAATTACGTCATTCATTTTCTGGCACTGGTGACAGAAATCGGATAATTACGTCATTCATTTTCTGGCACTGGTGCGAAAAATCGGATAATTACGTCATTCATTTTCTGGCACTGGTGCCAGAAATCGGATAATTACGTCATTCATTTTCTGGCACTGGTGCCAGAAATCGGATAATTTTGCACTCAATAGCCGTCATAATATGCCGCTTTAATGCATTTTTCTCTCTACATCATAGTTATCGAGTTAAACAGCAGAAATGGTTTTATTACTTGCTTCCTTATAAGTATAAGGAAAATAAGATAATACATTATGATAAAGTAATAGTCATATTCTTAAATCTGTTGTTCTCCTTCGATGGCCAGGACAAAAACAAAAGAGAGATGAAACTCGTGAGGACTTTCCATTTAAGAAAAGTTCAAGAATGTTAAAATTGAAACTAATAACAGGGTATATCTCAAAAATGATTAACTTTACAAAAAAATGCATTTGCCATATCGAGATCCACATTTTTGGTGTAGTAAGTACATCCTATTTCATTCTATTCCCTACGATTTACTATTTATAATAAATTCATTAATATTTTAGACTTCAGGGCCATTATAATTAAAATCTTAAAAACCACTTTAAAACATTCCACAAATATTCCATGTAAGGGTAATTTGAAGTTGGAGGATTTTCCTGAAAATCTTGATGTCGCATTCCTGGAAGATACTCACCTTAGAAGCAAGTTTGGCGTTTAACCAACCTTTTGTTTTTGAGCTATGCTGTCCAGACACGGAGACATTTCTAAAAATCTGATGTATACCATTCACATGACTTTCTCTATATCCCTGCAACAAATTATTCTTAAAAAGCTTATACTTGTATTTATTTCATGCTAATCAGAAAAATATAACAGAAATAGTCTTATTACTTGCTTCCTTGTAAGTAGAAGCGAAATAAGGGAGTACCATAGGTTAAAGTGCTAGGCAGAAGCTGATTGCTATGTCAATGAAGTTCCTTTGTTTATATGGATAGGGGTTGAAAAGTTCCTGTATGAGAAAAGTATAAGTTTTTTCATAGCAGATACCAAAAATAAGGAATGTCTCAAAAACGACGAACTCACGAAAAAAATGTATATAACATAAATTGTGCTCTACATTTTTTGTGTAGTAAGTTTTTGTCCATCTGATGTGTACCATTCACCTGACTTTCTCCATATCGCTGCAACAAATTATTCTTAAAAAGCTTATACTTTTATTTACTTTCTGCTAAACAGAAAAAAATAGCAGAAATAGTCTAATTACTCGCTTCCTTGTAAGTAGAAGCGAAATAAGGGACAACTGTAGGTTAAAGTGATAGTCAAAAGCTGGTGGCTATGTCAATGAAGTTCCTTTGTCTATATGGATAGGAGTTGGCAAGTTCCTGTATGAGAAAAGTATACGTTTTTCATAGTAGAAACCAAAAATAAGGAATGTCACAAAAACGACGAATTCCACGAAAAAAATGTATATAGCATAAATTGTGTGTTTTAATGTGCTCTACATTACTTGTGTTGTAAGTTTTTGTCCATCTCTTACGGTTTACCAGTTATTCAAAATTTAGTAAAATTCATTCAGATTAAACTACTCTTCAGAGGCTATTCCCAGAAAATTAAAAATATACATTTTATTTATCAGGTAAATATGTTTAATATACGAAATTTTAATCAAATTCGTTAGAGCCATTTTTGAGAAAATCAAAATTTTCGAAAAAAGTTCCAAGTAAAGGGTAGTTGGGGGTGGGGGGGATTTTTCTCAAAATCTTCGTGTCGCATCCCTGGAAGATACTAAACTTAAATACCAAATTTGGTATTTTACCGACTTTTCGTTTTTGAGTTATCGTGTTCACAGGCACACGGACACATGGACACGCACACACGGACCTTTTTGTGAAAATGCTTTTTTTGGATATTGGGGACCCTAAAACATATATTTCCGGTGAAATCTCGGTATCGAATTTTTGGTGGAGTGCAATATTTTCTCTATACACTATGTACATAGTGCGTATGGAGAAAGTAAAAATTGCTTATTTGGACTCAGGGGATCTTAAAACGTGATTTTCTGTGAAATCTCAGCACCGAATTTAACTCGAATACAATACCTTCTCTACCAACTATGTATATTGTATATAGTTGTTAGAGAAATGCTTTCCTAAGCATCTTTACAAAAGTAAAGTTAATGGGTTAAGAAGATCACTTCGGATATGACGCTTTAAGATGTTATAGATCTATGCAGCTCCTTGGACCAGGAAGGAGGAAAGTGCTGCATGACGCAATGTAATCAATCTCCCTCAGGGAATATGACGTTGACAGGAAAATATGATAATCCAAATCTAAACGTCTTATTTCAGCGAATTTTTCTTTCACTTTTACATTCTCTATACGTACTATTGACATAGTGTATAGAAAAAGTATTGTATTGCACCCAAATATTCGATACCGACATTTAATCGAAAATACATGTTTTGGAATCCAAAAAAGGAATTTTCAGAAAAAGGTCCGTCTGTGTCTGTGGACAGCATAGCTAGAAAACGAAAAGACCGTTAAATACCAAAGTTGATATTTAATTTTGATATCTTCCAAGGATGCGACACGAAGGTTTTCAAGAAAATTCCTACCCTTCACATGGAAAAATTTTCGATTTATGATTACCTAAAAAAAATGGCTCCAAAGATTTTGATTAAAATATCACATATTAAAGATATTTACCTGACAAATAATATGTATATTTTGAAATTTCTAGGAACAGCCTCTGAAGACTACTTTATTCTACATGAATTTTACGGAATTTTATATAACTGTTAACCGTAAAAGATAGACAAAAACTTACCACATAAAAATTGTAGTTTACATTAAAACACACAATTTATGTTATATACATGTGGAGTTGACCTTTTTTAGATATTTCTTGGTTTTGGTTTCAGACTTGAAAAACTTATACTTTTCTCATACAGAAATGTATCAGCTCATGTCTATACAAACAAAGGAACTTCAGTCACATAGCAACCAGCTTTTGACTATCAGATGTTTATAAAATTAAAATTAAATTTAAATTTTTCCGCGGATCCTGCAAAGATAACGCTTTATGTGGTGATGTCAATTAAAATACAGTATGTTACAAAAAATTGGATGTGTTCAATTCACATAACTTTCTCTTTGCATAAACAAACCAGTCTTGCAAAACATTAACAGAAGTGATTTTATTCCTTGTATGCAGCAGGGACAGATGTTAATACATGACTAAACGATCGTCAAATATTTTATAAACTAGTCGATATCGGAAATAAACTAGATTCGCTTCGCTGCTCATAAACAGGTGATGCAGTAAACATCTTAAAATTAAAGTACAAACTAAAATTAAATAAAAAGGGAAGCTTACAACAGAATTGTTGTGAAATCATCGAAGAATGGTCATTTATAATACAAGTGATAAAAATCTGGTGTGTTCCATTCACATGACTTTCTCTATATCTCTGTATCAAATTATTATTAATAAGCTTATTCTTCCATTTACTTCATGCTAATCGAGAAAAACAAGAAATGGTGTTATTAGTGGTTTCCTTGTAACTAGAACAGAAATAAGAAAGTATACCATAGGTTAAAGTGATAGTCAAAAGCCGGTTGCTATCTGACTAAAGTTCCTTTGTTTGTATGGACAGGAGTTGACAAATTCCTGTATAAGAAAGGTATAAGTTTTTCAAAGCTGAAACTCATAACGAGGAATATCTAAAAAAGTATCAACTCTAAGAAAAAAATGTATATAACATAAATTGTGTGTTTTAATGTAATCTACATTTTTTGTGTGGTACGTTTTTGTCTATCTCTTACGGTTTCGCAGTTATGCAAAATTCCGTAAAATTCATCCAGAATAAAGTAATCTTCAGAGGCTAATCCCAGAAAATTCAAGATATACATTTTATATCTGACATAAATATCTTAAATAGCAAACATTTTATTCAAAATCGTTAGACATTTCTTAGGAAATCAAAATATTTCGAAAAATGTCCCATGTAAAGGGTAGTTGGGCGTGTGGGGGATTTTCTTGAAAATATTTGTGTCGCATCCCTGGAAGATATCAAAATTAAATACCAAGTTTGGTGTTTAACGGTCTTTTCATTTTTGAGCTATGCTACACACACACGGACATTTTTCTAAAAATGCTTTTTTGGATTCAGGGGGTCTCAGAACATATATTTCCTGTGAAATCTCGGTACGAATTTTGGGTGCATTACAATACCTTCTCTATACACTATGTACATAGTATGTGTAGAGAAAGTAAAAATAATGTGTGACACGCGTGTCAAAATTGCCTACGGCCTCGTTTCGCAAGCTTCGCTTCACAGTACAAAACAGTTTTACTTTCTCTACACGCACTATGTACATAGTGTATAGAGAAGGAATTGCATTCCACACAAAAAATTGATACCGAAATTTCACCGGAAATGGGCGTTTTCCCTGTATCCAGCATTTTTAGAAAAAAAAAAGTCCATGTGTGTGTGTCCGTGTGTCTGTGAACTCGACTCTTGAACGAAAAGTCGGTAAAATACCACTATCTTCCAGGGATGCGACACAAATATTTTGAGAAAAATCCCCGCACCCCAAACCACAATTTACATGGAAAAAATTGCTCAAAAATGGCTCTAATGAGTTTCATTGAAATACCGTATATTAAAGATATTTATATGGCAAATAAAATGTGTATCTTTAACTTTCTGGGAATAACTGATTAATTATTCTGGATGATTTTTACTGAATATTGCTTAACTGGTAACCCGTAAGAGATAGACTAAAGCTTATTACACAAAAAAACGTAGATCACGTTAAAATACACAATTTGTGTATTGTACGTTATTTCGTTGCATTGACCATTTATGAGATAGTATTGTTATTTATTTCAGATTTAAAATACTTAAAGGGTTTCTCACACGGAAAATTAACTCCTTGCCCTGCATAGAAACGGATTTCTTCTACTTAGCAACCAGCTTTTAAAAGACTTGACTATCGTTTTAGCTTAGTGTATTCCCTCATTTTCCTTCTGCTTACAAGGAAGCAAGTAATTAAGACAATATCTGATAATGTTTATTTTGATTATCAAAAAGTTGTTGGAGGAATATGCTTTTCAACAATAATTTGTTAGAGCGATGTAGAAATGGAACACATCAGACTTTTACCATTCGTATCATAAATAACCATTGTACAGCTTACAGTTTATGAATATTAGTTTTATTGGTTATGGAGCATATAGAAGCTACATACGTGAGATGAAGTCGATTTAAGGATTTGTATATTTCTAGTATTATAAACTTAATATGCTACACCAATTTTCAGTAGAGGACACATAATTCTGCTCGTGTGTTCTTTACTTTCTCTATACGCACTATGTACATAGTGTAGAGAGAAGGTATTGCACTCCACCAAAAAATTCGATACCGTGATTTCACCGGAAATATGTTTTAGGACCCCCTGTATCCAAAAAAAGTATTTTCAGAAAGAGGTCCGTGTGTGTGTGTGTGTGTGTGTGTCCCTGTGTCCGTGTGTCAGTGTGTCTGTGAACATGACAATACAAAAACGAAAGGTCGGTAAAATACCAAACTTAGTATTTAAGTTTAGTATCTTCCAAGGATACGACACGAAGATTTTGAGAAATATCCCCCCATCCCAAACTACCCTTTACATGGAACTTTTTTCGAAAATTTTGATTTTCTAAAAGATGGCTCTAACGATTTTGATTAAAATGTGGTATATTAAAGATATTTAGCTGACAAATAAAATGTATATTTTGAATTTTCTGGGAATAGCCTCTGAAGACTACTTTATTCTGGGTCAATTTTACGGAATTTTGCATAACTGCTAAACCGTAAGAGATGGACAAAAACTTACCACACAACAAATGTAGAGGACCTTAAAACACACAATATATGTTATATACATTTTTTTCGTGGAGTTGATTGTTTTTTAGATATTCCCTGTTTTTGGTTTCAGCTATAAAAAACATACTTTTCTCATACACGAATTTGTCAACTCGTGTCCATACAAAGGAACTGCAGTTCCATAGCAACCAGCTTTTGACTATCACTTTCACCTAAGGTACCCCCCTACTTCGCTTCTTCTAAAAAGGAAGCAAGTAATAAGACTATTTCTGCTAATTTTTTCTCGATTAGATGAAGTAAATAGAATAATTTGTTGCAGAGATGTAGAGAAAGTCATGTGAATGGAACACATCAGATTTTCATTCAGTAGTATGAAAACCAGTGAAGTATATGTTGGTAAACAAAATATGCTGCATTCATTTGAAAGCGTTCCCACTGTCCTTTGAATTATTACTGGATTTGTTTCAGATGCCCATAATTAAAATCCTAAAATAACAGGCAACTGCGTTTTAAAAGCGAGCTTCAAATAAATATTTGTCACGCTTTGAAAGTAATTGCTGTTCACAAAGCGTTGTTCTTTTATTTTTTATTCAATTCACTCCATGAATGTAATAAACTGGACATGTTAAATAGCAATTATTTATCCTTAATTAGCAGACATCAGAGTAATTACAACTGCACGATTTGTCACTGGCATATACCTGACATTCCTGGAGTTTGTGCTACCATTATTGCTGACTAATTTCATTGCGTGTGCAGTAATATACAGGGTGTATATAAATGAATATCGGGGTTTTAACTCTCTATAATATTTATTACATTCAACTTACAGCTATAAATGATATGTCAAATGAAAAAGCAACTCAAAAGTTTTGTTTGTTGGCACAAGTGCGCATGTGCGTGCAATATTTCTGCCACAGTCCGCTAGACAGCGGTAGTAGCAAAGATGGCGACTAGTAAACAGAAATCATGACGATTTCATGGATCGTGTTGTCTTCAGTGATGAATCGACCTTTCACCTTAGTGGACATGTTAACCCTCATAATGTGCGCATCTGGGGCTCAGAAAATCCTCACGAGATGGTACAAATGCAACGAGATTCCTCTAAAGTGAATGTTTTTTTGTGCCGTATACCGGCGAAAAGTTTATGGGCCTTTCGTTTTTGGTGAACCTACTGTAACTGGCACTTCTTACCTTGATACACTAGAGCAATGGCTCTTCCCTCAGTTGGAAGAAAATGAGCCAGAGAACTTCAATTTCCAGCAGGATGGTGCGCCACCTCACTGGCATAACGGAATAAGCGATTGGTTGAACGTCACTGTACCCGAGCGCTGGATAGGCCGCAAGGGCCCCAATGACAGGGCTTGCTATCCATGGCCTCCACGTTCTCCTGACCTAACGACATGCGATTTTTACCTTTGGGGCTTCATCAAGGGTCGTGTGTACGTGCCTCCACTACCAGCTGACCTCCCTGAATTAAGAAACTGGATTGAAGCAGCTGTTGCTACAATTACTGAATACACACTTATCAACGTTTGGGAAGAACTCGGCTATAGACTTGATGTGTGCCGTGTGACAAAGGGTAGTCACATTGAACATTTATAAGCTTCTTGGTAAAACTGTTTGAGTTGCTTTTTCATTTGGCATATCATTCATAATTGCAAGTTGAATGTAATAAATATTATAAAGAATTAAAACCCCGATATTCATTTATATACACCCTGTATTATTGTAGCTTTATTGAGTTGTGGGCCTTAACCCTTTGTTGTCTGTCGGCACCTATAAGTTCCTCTTGTTTTAAGCGTAACAATACAAAAAGGTTTGTACTCTAGGATTGATATTTTAACCATAAACGACAAGTAACTAAGACTGTTCTATATTGTAATAATTTATACAATGTTTGCCCTAAAATTGCAGTGATTTTTTAAACAAATAAAAGAGTAAAACCGACAAAGCTACATTCAATTGTAACCCCATTAGCTTCCAAACATCACACCGATTATTTTACTTGGGCTCTCCCCGTCCTTTACCACAATCACTGGGATTTGAACTTGCAGCATTTGGCTTTGAATGGATGGCCAGTCCATTACCTATCACCTAATTTGTCATGGGCATTTGAAGCAATTTTTGGTAGTGCTTTTGGCAGAATTATGCAAACTGGTTTAGAAGAATTTAAACTTTTAATAGGGAAGAAAAAAATTAATAAAGGAACTACTTTTATTTTCATTTGTATTTTCTCTACTATTTTATATAATAATGTTATATGTGTATTCCCAAATATTTTTAACAGAAATCCAGTTTTAAATTTGAATTAAAGGAAAAACGACTTACGTAGTATACTAATTCAGGCAACTAAGGGTTAAGTGACTCCCTGTGCTCATGACCTAACTTGACCCACTCGTTTATAAAGCTCCACTTTTGCACCAAGTTGAATACCATACTTTATCTACGTTTATTTAAAGAAATACATTTTTATTCAGGAAATATACATGATATGGCATACTAAATCTTATTATCAGTGAACAATTTTAATTCTATTGCTATTCAGGTCGTGAACTTCATTGTTGTTATGGTACCATTGTAGATAACTGCAATCAATAAGTCGCATTTTCAATACTGGTTAACTGCTCTTAAAATTAAGAATGATTTTTATCAGAAAATGCAGTCTGTTTTTGGTGGTCCTATTGAATACGATAATATTGATATGTATCTATAGATAGATAGATAGATAGATAGACAGACAGACAGACAGACAGATATATAAAGATAGATATAGATAGATATAGATATCTATATCAATTTACATATATATCGATTTATATATATATATATATATCAATTTATATATAACCACATTTATAAATAAGTTGGAGTTGTTAGTGTAAGAAATGAATTGGTTGAAAAAATGTCAGTTCGTGTGATAATATGGCTCCTCAAGTCGATGTTAAAAATCTGATGTGTACTCACATGACTTTCTCTAGCTGCTCTAAAAACTTCTTACAAAAGATTATTCTTCTTTCTACACAACGCTAATCGAGATAAGCATAAGCAGAATGTTCTTATTGCTTAGTTCCTTATACGAAGCAGAGAACTAAGAAAATGCACTAGGCTAAAGTGGTAGTCAAATGTTTTAAAACCCATCGTTATGTGATAATCATTGCAAATAGCTTCTGTGCTTGGTCAGGAGTAGAACAAAAGAAAAACGGACACTTCCTTTCTCAGAAAAGCATAAGTAATTCACAACTGAAACCAATAACAAGGAATATCTCGGAAATGGTTACCTCCACAACAAAAACGTGAAGGAAATAAATGTTTGACGAGATCTACATTTTTTGTATAGTAAGTTTTTGTCAATCTCTTACGGTTTACTAGTTAAAAAAATTCGGCAAAATTCATCCAGAATAAAGAGGCCTTAGGAGGCTATTACCAGAAAATTTAAGATAAACATTTTATTTGGGATGTAAATAAATTTAAAATACGGAATTTTAATCAAAATATTTATAGCCATTTTTGAGAAAATCAAAAATTTCGAATAAAGATCTATGTAAAGTTTATTTGGAGATGTGGCGATTTTCTTGAAAATCTTCGTGTCGTATCTTTGGGTGATAACAAATTTGGTATTTAACGGTATTTTCGTTTTTGAGCTATGCTGTCCACAGACTCACACACACACATACACACACACAAACACACAAAGGCACACACAGGGACCTTTTTCCAAAAATGTTTTTTCTGGATTAAGCTGGACCCAACAGATGTATTTCCGATAAATTTTGGTAACGAAATGTTGGGTGCATTACAATACTTCTCTATACACTATGCACATTGTACGTGTAGAGAAAGTAAAAATGTATAGCACATAAGTTATGTATTTTAACGTGATCTACATTATTTGTGTAAGTAGTAGGTAAGTTTTGTCTAACTCTAACGGTCTCTCAGTTGTGCAAAATCCAGCAGAATTAATTCAGAATAAAAGACGTCTTTAGAGGCTATTCACAGAAAATTCAAAATATACATTTTATTTGCCATCTAAATATCTTTAATATACGGTACTTTAACCATACTTGTTACAGCCATTTTTGACAGCATCAACATTTTCGAAATTTCTTCCATGTAAAAGGTAGTTTAGGGTGGGGGTATTTTTCTCAACATCTTCGTATCGCATCCTTGGAAGATACTAGACTTAAATACCAAGTTTGGTATTTTACCGACTTTTTGTTTTTGAGTTATGTTCACAGACACGCCGACACACACGGACGTTTTTCTGAAAATACTTTTTTGGATACAGGGGACCCTAAAACCTGTATTTCCGGTGAAATCTCGGTATCGAATTTATGGGTGTAATACAATACATTCTCTAAACACTATGTATATAGTACGTATACAGAAAGTAAAAAGTAACCCCACCACAATTTATTTATTTATTAGCCTTATTCATAAATGAGTTTGCCAAGTGACACAGAGGTTTTTAACAACAAATTTTATAACTGAGTATCAC
The DNA here is from genome assembly GCA_030762935.1 of Hymenopus coronatus. NCBI lineage: Eukaryota > Metazoa > Arthropoda > Insecta > Mantodea > Hymenopodidae > Hymenopus > Hymenopus coronatus. The sequence goes on from CM060889.1 coordinate 55,568,007, forward strand.
AAAAAAAAAATTACCTTATAATAGCTATATAAAAATCTAATGTGTTCCATTCACATGACTTTCTCTACAACTGTGCAATAAATTATTGTTAAAAAGCTTATGTTTCTATTTACTACCTGCTAATCGAGAAAAAATTAGCAGAAATAGTCTATTACTTGCTTCCTTGTAAGTAGAAGGGAAATAAGGGAATACCATAGGTTAAAGTGATAGTCAAAAGCTGGTTACTATGTGACTGAAGTTCTTTTGTTTGTATGAACACGAGTTCACAAAGTCCTGTATGAGAAAAGTATGTTTTTTATAGCTGAAACCAAAAACAAGGAATCAACTCCACGAAAAAATGTATATAACATAAATTGTGATTTTAAAGTGCTCTACATTTGTTGTGTGGTAAGTTTTTGTCCATCTCTTACGGTTTAGCAGTTATGCAAAATTCCGTAAAATTCATCCAGAATAAAGTAGTCTTCAGAGGCTATTCCCAGAAAATACAAGGTATACATTTTATTTGTCAGGTAAATATATTTAATATACCTTATTTTAATCAAAATCGTTAGAGCCATTTTTAAGAAAATCAAATTTTTCGAAAAAAGTTCCATGTAAAGGGTAGTTGGGGGTGAGGGGATTTTCTTGAAAATCTTCGTGTCGCATCCTTGAATACCAAGTTTGGTTTTCAACGGTCTTTTCGTTTTTGAGCTATACAGTCCACAGGCACACAGACACAGACACACGCACACCCGCACACACACGGACCTTTTTCCAAAAATGCTTTTTTGGATTCAGGGGGACCCAAAACTTGTATTTCCGGTGAAATCTCAGTATCGAATTTTTGGGTGCATTACAATACCTTCTCTATACACTATGTACATAGTACGTGTAGAGAAAGTAAAAATTAAGCTATGAGAACAAATTGTAACAAAAATTATAAAATACATGCAACAATAAAAGGTATAACAATAAAAGAGAAAAAAAAACGATTTTGAAACCAAAATACAATTTTCATTCTGTTCAAAGCATACATATGATTTCGAAAATGTCTACGGAATGTTTTATGATTGCTTGTTCCACACTTCTGTTAATTTTATATTTTGCCCTACATTTCACTTTAAGTGGAAACATTTTTCAAAATCTTGTTTTGTCAAAAATGGCTCATGATTTTGATTAAAATACCGTACATAACCCCTCCCATAGCACTAATTGCCTAATCTCTCCGTTTGGCCTAGTAGTTTGCACCGAAATCCATTTTAATAATCTAAAAAGTCTGGTGTTCCACTCACATGACTGTTTCTCCACCTCTGTAACAAAGTTTATGTTTCTATTTACTCCATGCTAATGAAGAAATGAATAGCAGAATTAGCCTTATTTCTTGCTTCCTTGTAAGTAGAACCGAAATAAGGGAGTACCCTAGGTTAAAGTGAAAGCCAAAAGCTGGTTGCTATGTGACTGATGTTCCTTTGTTTGTATGGACAGGAGTTGACAAATTCCTGTATGAGAAATGTAAGTTTTTCAAAGCTGAAACTAAAAACAAGGAATATCTTAAAAATGATCAACTCCACGAAAAAAATGTATATGACATAAATTGTGTGTTTTTATGTGCTCTACATCTTTGTATGGTGTGTTTTTGTCTATCTCTTGCGGTTTATCAGTTATACAAAAGTCCGTAAAATTCATCCAGAATAAAGCAGTTTTCAGAGGCTATTCCCAGAAAATTCAGGATATTCATTTTATTTATCCTGTAAAAATCTTTAATATTCGATATTTTAATCAAAGTCGTTGGAGCCATTTTTAAAAAAGTCATAATTTTCGAAAAAAGTTCTATTTAAAGGGTAGTTGGGGTGGTGGGATTTTCTTGAAAATCTTCGTGTCGCATTCTTGAAAGAAACTAAACTTAAGTACAAAATTTGGTGCTACACCGAATTTTCGTTTTTGAGCTATAAGATGCTTTTTTTGGATACAGGGGAACCTAAAACATACATTTACGGTGAAATTCCGGTATCGAATTTTTGGGTGCAGTGCAATATCTTCCCGATACACTATGTATATAGTACATAAAAATGAAGTGAGCAGGTATTTGGCTCACCGTGTATAACTGGAGGGAAAGGGTAATATGAATTTCAATCAAGGTAGGGATTATTCTATAGCAGGCCAAGGAAGGACTTCTGCTGCAGACACTTGTAAGATCGTAAAACAGGCGGAGGGACACGATCTATTGCAGTTTAAACACAAAAGCAATTACTTGTGTTTATTTCTGTGTTAAACGACATTTTATAGTGTCCTGTGTTTCATTTAACACTCGCTTAACTCCCTGCTACTTGCAAAACTGGACATCTGTAATAAAACTACTTGATTTAATTAAGTGGACAGTAAATGCTGAAAATCACAAGCACTGCTGATGAATGACAGTCACATGACCCTTTCTATCCTCTAACATTTATTACTAGGTACACAAACTACTCGTACAACAGCTTATTATTTTCTCTAACACATATGTACCATATAAATAGAGAATTATTCCACCGAAAAATTGGATACTGAAATTTCACCTGAAAAAAGTTTTCAGGAGACTTGAATAAGATAAAAAATATTTGAAACATACCTGTGGGTGTACGTCTGTGTATGTATGTGTGTGCGTGAGTAGAGAAGGTATTGAATTTCTTCCAAAAATTCTATACCGCGATTTTGCCAGAAATACAAGTTTACAATCAACTAAATCCAAAAGAAGTATTTTTAGAAAAAGGTCCGTGTGTATGTGTGTGTTCGTGTGCCTGTGAACATGATAACTTAAAACACTCTTATGTGTTCCATTCACATGACTTTCTCTACATCTCTGCAATAAATTATTACTAAAACCTTATGCTTCTATTTATTCCATTCTAATAGAGGAAAAATTACGAGAAATAGTCTTATTACTTGCTTGTAAGTAGAAACTAAATAAGGTAGTACCATACCTTAAAGCGATATTCAAAAGCTGGTTGCTTTGTGACTGAAGTTCCTTTGTTTTATGGACAGCAGTTGACAAATTCCTGTATGAGAAACGTATGTTTTTCAAAGATGAAACTAAAAAAAAAAGTATCTAAAAAACGAACAGTTCCACGGAAAAAATGTATACAACATAGCTTGTGTGTTTTAAAGTGCTCTACATATTTTTTGTAGTAAGTTTTTGTCAAATTCTTACGGTTGAGCAGTTATGCAAAATTCCGTAAAGTTCACTCAGTAGTCTTCAGAGGTGTTTCCTAGAAATTCAAAATGTATATTTTCTTTGTAAGGTAAATATATTTAATATACGATATTTTAATCAAAATCGTTAGAACTATTTTATAGAAAATCAAAATTATCGAAAAACGTTCCTTGTAAAAAGTAGTTGGGGGTGGTGGAATTTTTCTCAAAATCTTCGTGTCGCATCCCTGGAAGATACTAAACTTAAATACCAAGTTTGGTATTTTAGCATTTTTTCGTTTTTGAGTTATCGTGTTCACAGACACATGGACCTTTTTCTGAAAATATATTTTTTGGATACAGGGGACCCTAAAACATATATTTCCGATGAAATGTCGATATTGAATTTTTTTGGTGAAGTGCAATACTTTCTCTGTGCACTATGTACATAGTACGTGTAGAGAAAGTAAAAAGCATCGAATGTGTTCCATTCACATGACTTTCTCTACATCTCTGCAAGAACTTATTGCTAAAAAAACTTGAGCTTCTTTTGACTTTCTCTACACGTACTATGTACATAATGCATAGAGAAGTTATTGTATTGCACCCAAAAATTCGATACCCAGATTGCTTTGGGTCCCCTTGAATCAAAAAAAAAAAGCAATTTTTGAAAAAGGTCCGTGTGTGTGTGTTTTCTGTGGACAGCATAGCTCAAAAACGAAAAGACCGTTAAATACCAAACTTGGAATTGAAGTTTGGTATTTTCCGAGGATGTGACACAAAGATTTTCAAGAAAATTTCCCTACCCTAAATTACCTCTTACATGGAGAAATGTTTTAAAATTATGATTTTCACAACAATGACTATAGATTTTGATTAAAATGTCTTATATTTTAGACACATACATACCAAATAAAATGTATATCTTGAATATTCTGGGAATAGCCTCTAAAAACATCTTTTTTCTGGATGAGTTTTATTGAATTTACTGGTAAACCGTAAGAGATACACAAAACTTGCTACACAAAAAATGCAGATCACAATAACACAAACAATTTGTTATACACATTTTTTTCGTGGAGTTGATCGTCTTTAAGATAAGAATTGTTATTGGTTTCAGCTTTTAAAACGTATACTTTTCTCATACAGGAATTTGTTAACTCGTGTCCATACAAACAAAGGAACTTCAGTTACATAGCAACCAGCTTTTGAGTATCACTTTAACCTATGGCACTCCATTATTTCGCTTCTACTTACGCTTCTATGTCACTGAAGTTCCTTTGTTTGTATGGACAGTAGTTGACAAATTCCTGTATGAAAAATGTATAAGTTTTTCATAGCAGAAACCAAAAATAAGGAATGTCACAAAAACGACCAACAACACGAAAAAAATGTATATAACATAAATTGTGTGTTTTAACGTGCTCTACATTTTTTGTGTATTAAGTTTTTGTCCATCTGTTATGGTTTAGCAGTTATTCAAAATTCAGTAAAAGTCATCCAGAATAAACTACTCTTCACAGGCTATTCCCAGAAAATTCAAGATATACATTTTATTTGTCAGGTAGATATCTTTAATATACGAAATTTTAATCAAAACCGTAAGAGCCATTTTTGAGAAAATCCCAATTTTCGAAAAAAGTACCATGAATGAATAAGTGTATTTATTAACATAGCAATATCATACATAGAATTTCAACAGTCGCACGGGTCCACAGACCGTACGTGCTTTTATAATACACATTACAAGCAATTACAACCACAACAAAGAATTAAAAGAGTAAACACGAAAATAAAAAGACAAAGGAAATACACAGTCAAAAGCAATATTAAACAACAATAAAAATTAAGAGTGAATCCGAAAATAAAGATACAAAGATATTCAAATATAGCAATTGAAATTTACAGCACAGAGTACACCTTCTTAGATGTACCCTCTTATAATAGAAAATTACACTTAAAAGACATATATACACACAACATATACAACCCTAGCACAACAGTGACCTAAGTATGACATAATATATATATGTATGTAGAACAATGTAGTCACTTTTGTTTAGTTGATCTTATTCCCCCCCCCCTTCTCTATTGGCAACCTCCTCAGATCTCAGCTGTCTTGCCTTAAGTATAAATTTACCTAGCCCGCCCATGTTTTCCGTGCCTGCCAGTAGCGTCCAACATGCTTCTATCCCTACATTCGCAGTGGTAAAAAATCGCGGCAAATATTTTTCCCGCCATTCCTCCGTACCCCTACATCTTGCCAAGATGTGAGTCCACGGCTCTTCCTCCTCGCAAATGGGACAGATTCTCGTACCATTCTCGTCAGAAATTTTCGTGCTCCTCCATGCTCCTAGTCTAATCCACGCGAGCCCCTCTCTAATGAGTTTGGTACCTGTTTTGATGTATTGCTCCACACCCCACTCCGATTTCAGCCCAGACTGTACTTCTAATGACACCTTCTCTGTGCATTGCGCAATTATTTGCTGTCTGTCAATATCACAGAGACGTTTCTTAATTTTTCTCCAAATACTTCGCCTGTTTTCCTGCCCCGTCATCCAAATGTCTCTCATCCCAATGGTTTCCAACCCTTTCTTTAATTTTGATGCCCACGTCAAATTACCTTCCATTCGCAACTGTTCACGGTAGCAGACTGCCCTAATTAGAGATTGGTTTCCGTGAACGATTCTCATCCAATATTTAACTGCTCTGATTTTGCACTCTGTCGTTTCACTATGTACTCCGAATTCCCTCATTATTCCGCAGTTTGCCGTACCCCTCCCTACACCCAGAATTCCTTTCAAAAATTGGGTCCTCACTTGATCCATATTCCCTGTTTGTTCCCACCCCCATATTTCTCCTCCGTATGTCATCGTGGATCTAACTGTCGCTCCGTATACAGTTTCCATTAAGGTTATGGAGATATTCGGAATTCTGCAGCGTATCCGGAGAGCTTCCGCCGCTTTCACCTTGCCTTGTGTTTCGTAATGTCAATGTGTTTTGTCCATTTTCCATTCATTGTAAATGTGAGTCCTAAGTACACAAAAGATTTAACATTGTCCAGTATCTGTCCTGCATATGTCCAAGTGTCCTCCCTGCTATAAACACAACCCTTTTTGAAAGTCATTGCCTTAGTCTTATTCACATTAACTGTAAGTAGCCATTCATCGCAATAATTCTTAAGTTTGTCCAGTCCTCGTTGCAATCCGTTTACTGTCGTAGAACACAATACTAAATCGTCTGCGTATAAAAGTGTTGGGATCTGCAAATCCGCTACTACTGGTGCTTGGATATTCTCTGCTATCATTGTATCAGTAATATCATCCACAAAGAGATTAAATAGCAAGGGAGATAAAATACAACCCTGCCTCACTCCCCTATAGCTTCGCCAGCTCTCGGACACTCTGTTTCTGTCGTACTTCACACAGAATTCGACATTTTGATACATTTCCTGCAATGCTCTAACCATTTTACCTGATAACCCCTTTCTGCTTAGTTTGTACCATAATGCATTTCGATTGATAGAGTCAAATGCCTTCTTAAAGTCCACAAAAGCACAATGAAGCTTTCCCCGCTTAACTAACAGTTGCTTCGTCCTTTAAGTGTCTAATATAAAAGCGGCATCTATGGTACTGTGTCCTTTTCTGAAACATGTAAAGGGTAGTTGGGGCTGGGGGTATTTTTCTCAAAATCTGCATGTCGCATCCCTGGAAGATATTAAACTTAAATACCAAGTTTGGTATTTTACCGACTTTTCGTTTTTGAGTTATCGTGTTCACAGACACACGGACACACACACGGACCTTTTTCGGAAAATGCTTTTTTTAGACAAAGGGGGCCCTAAAACATATATTTCCGGTGAAATCTCGGTATCGAATACCTTCTCTATACATTATGTACATAGTGCGTATAGAGAAAGTAAAAATATAAGTATTTTACAATGAAAACTAATAACAATGAACGGTTCTGAAGAGTTACCTCAAAACAAAAACGTAAAGGACATAAATTGTGTGTTTTGACGAGATCTCAAATAAAATGTATATTTTGACTTTTCTGGGAATAGCCTCTGAAGACTACTTCATTCTGGGTCAATTTTACGGAATTTTGCATAACTGCTAAACCGTAAGAGATGGACCAAAACTTACCATACAACAAATATAGAGCACTTTAAAACACACAATTTGTGCTATATACATTTCTTTCGTGGAGTTGATTGTTTTTTAGATATTCCTTGTTTTTGGTTTCAGCTATAAAAAACATACTTTTCTCTTACAGGACTTTGTGAACTCGTGTCCATACAATCAAAAGAACTTCAGTCACATAGCAACCAGCTTTTGACCATCACTTTAACCTATGGTACTCCCTTATTTCGTTTCTACTTACAAGGAAGCAAGTAATAAGATTATTTCTGCTAATTTTTTCTCGATTAGCAGGAAGTAAATAGAAGCATAAGCTTTTTAACAATACTTTATTGCAGAGTTGTAGAGAAAGTCATGTGAATGGAGAACATAAAATTTTTTGCCTTTCTCTTGCGGTTTAGCAGTTACGAAAAATGCGCCAAATTCATCTAGAATAAAGAGGTCTTTAGAGATTATTCTCAGAAAATTCGAGATATACATTTAATTTCCGATTTAAATATTTTTCATATACGGGATCTTAATCAAAATCGTTAGGGCCATTTGTAAGAACATCTAAATTTTTGAAAATGTTTCCATGTAAAGGGTAGTTTGTGGTGGGAGATTTTTTTTAAAATTTCGGTATTTCCGGTGAAATCTCGGTATCGAATTTTTGGGTGCATTACAACTCCTTCTCTATACACTATGTACATAGTACGTGTAGAGAAAGTAAAACGATTCACTATTTGTTCTGTCTGCGTGGGCACAGAGGAAGAAGAAGGAGATATCTGAAAGAAATGGTAGAGACAGACACGACCACTATTACGTTATAAAATCATATACGATATGGCATTCGTCTTGGAGAAACATATAGATTACGTATTTGGCTTTTTCAAACGTTCTTTGTATGCCACGTCAAGTTTATTTCCTTGCCAAACAAAATATGTACAGGAAATACAATCGTGTTTGCTCAGACTTGAATCTACGAGAAAACGAAAAAACAGTAATGTCCATGAATGAAGAATTTCGCTGCTATCTTTTCTACTTCCTTTTATATTCTGTTTTGCATTTTCAAACTGGTCGACACAGACACCCACAATGCAGCATGCTTAAACCCAAATATTGAAAAGAAATAAACCTGATTGTGCATAATAGTAATTATTGGTGTTAATTATGAATGTATATATGATATGTTTGATGTTTATTGCTTATTATTTTTTAGATATTTTATTAAAATTTTAATGTTTATTTTTATCTGATTAAACTTATAGCTTTTTATAGTTTTACTTCTTAAATTGTTACTTTCTCTACACGTACTATGTACTCAAAAATTTGTTACCTCTGTACCCCAAAAAAAAAGTTTTTTAGAAAAAGGTCCGTTGGTGTGTGACTGTCAACACGATAACACAAAAAAGTCGGTAAAATACTAAACTTGGTTTTTAAGTTTACGACCTTCCAAGAATGCAATACGAAGATTTTGAGGAAATTCTCGCACCCCAAACTACCCTTTTCATGGAAAAAAATGTAAAATTACTAACTATTTTGATTAAATACAGGATATTTAAATACAAACAAAATAAATACCTGGGAATAGCCTCTGAAGACCTCTTTATTCTGGATGAACTTTTCTGAATTTTGCATACTAAAATGTAGATCTCGTTAAGGCACCCAATTTATGGCATATACATTTTTTCTTGGAGTTAACCGTTTTCAAGATATTTCTTGCTATTGGATTTAGTTTTAAAATACTTTTCTCATATGGGAAATTGTAAACTCCTGGCCACGCAAAGAAGCGGATTGCAATTCCATAGCAACATTTTAAAACATGTGACTGTCGGTTTAGTCTAGTGTATTCCCTTCTACTTACATGGAACTAGGTAATAAGACCGTTTATGTAATATTTATACCAATTAGCTTAAAGTAGAAAGAAGAATAAGCTTATTAACAGTAATTTGTTACAGAGATTAAGAGAAAGTAATGTGAATGGAGCATATCAAATTTTTACTTTTATATTTATTATTTATATCTATAATTATGTTGTTAAATTTATCTGTAAATGCTGACCAAAGTATAAATGTGATTTTTATAAATATTAAAAATCTAGTAAATTAATTGGTTTAAATAACTAGTTACCAGGTTTATTATATTATTATAATAATTTAATTTATTACTTTCTCTACACTTACTATGTATATAACGTTGAGAAAATTCGGCACCGAGATTTTGCCAGAAATACACGTTTTAAGGTCCCGTGTATCTAAAGAAAGCATTTTTAGCAAAAGGTCGGTATAACTAAAAACAAAAGTCAGTAAAGTATCAATCTTTGTATTTAATTTTAGTGTGATCCAGAACTGCGACACGGTGATTTTGAGTAAAATACCCCTCCCTACCCAAAATTTTACATGGAAACAATTGCGAAAATTTTAATTTTCTCAGAAATGGCTCAAAAGATTTTGATTTAAACACCTTATATTATATGGCAAATAAAATGTATATCATGAATATTCAAGGAAGAACCACTAAATATATGTTTATTCAAAATGAATTTTGTTGATAGATTACGTTAAAACACACAATTTATGTCATATAGTTTTCTTTTCGTGGAATTCATTTCCAAGGTTTAACTTGTTATTTCTGTCAGATATAGAATGCTTAAAACTTTTGTCACACGGAAAGTTATAAACTTCTGGCCCTGCATAGAAACGGATTTCAAGCTCAAGGCAACCAGCTTTTAAAAGATTTGACTATCGTTTTAGCCAAGTGTATTCTGTTATTTTCCTTGTACTTACAAGAAAGCAAGTAACTAAGACAATTTCTGCTAATGTTTATCTCGATTTTCATGCACTTCTTTTAACAGCTTATTCTTGTCAAAATCCTCGTGTCTCATCCCTGATAGATAAATAGATAAGTTTATTTGCCAGAACAAAGTACATTGTACAGCAACGTCAAATACAAGTAAGATCAAAAACTCAGTATTATAAAACTCATCCAGACAATAAAATGGATTTAAAATCAAAGTGTGCTTCACTGACCTCTTAAAAGATTCAATGGAGAGAGCTTTAGTGCTGTTACTGAGTTTGTTAAACAGATTTAATGATATTGTTTCAAAGGAATTTTGTATCTTGCTAGATTTACATCTATTTATGTAAATATTGGAGCTGGTTCCGGTGTGATGAAGATGAATTTCGGAACATAGATTGTATTTATGACTATGTTTCGTAGCAAATAAGAAGCAGTGGAACACAAACAATGAAGTCAAAGTTAAAACACACAACTTAACAAATAAAGGTTTACAATGAGTTCTGGGGACTACACCCATAACATTTGAATTGCTTTTTTCTGAATAAAAGTATCTTTTTAGCTAAAGCATGGTTGCTCCAAAATAAAATACCATAACTCAAATGGCTATGGATTTGTCCATAATAAACTGATAATAAAACATAGGAACACATGATTTTTTAAAACACGAAAGATAAATATACCTCTGCTCACTTTGTTGGCGATGTAATTAATATGTGAACGCCAACCACGACCAGGTTCGAAATGAATGCCTAGAAATGTTGTACTAGTTTCAGTTAAAAAAGCAGGACAACTAATATTAAAAGTGAGGTCAATTGTTTTGTTCTCATTGAGAACAAGACTATTGTGTTTGCACCATTTATCGATTTTTTCAGTAAGTGTATCAAGTTTATCGTGCAGACTGGCATCAGAATTGACAGAGATACTTACTACCAAATCGTCCGTATACAAATATGTTTCTAGGAAATCATCTCGGATATTAAAAGGGAGGTCATTAATATGAATTATAAAAACTGAAAGATACTAAACTTATAAACCAAGTATTTTCGTTTTTTGAGTATCGTGTTCTCTCACGCACACACACACACACACACACACACAGACCTTCTTATTAAAGTGCTTTTTTTTTACTTTCTCTATACGTACTATGTACATAATGTATAGAGAAGATACCGAGATTTTACAGGAAATATGTTTTAGGGTCCCCTGTGTCCAAAAAAAGTATTTTCAGAAAAAGGTCCGTGTGTGTGTGTGTGTCCGTGAACACGATAACTCAAAAACGAAAAGTCGGTAAAATACCAAACTTGGTATTTAAGTTTAGAATCTTTCAGGGATGCAGCACAAAGATTTTGAGAAAAATCCCCCCACCCCAAACTACCCTTTACATGGAACTTTTTTCGAAAATTAAATTTTCATTTTCTCAAAAATGGCTCTAACGATTTTGATTAAAATTTTGTATATTAAAGATATGTACCTGACAAATAAAATGTATATCTTGAATTTTCTGGGAATAGCCTCTGAAGAATACTTTATTCTGCATGAACTTTACGGAATTTTGTTAAACCGTTAGAGATAGATAAAAACTTATCGCATGAAAAAGGTAGAGCAAATTAAAACACACAATTTAGGTTATATACATTTTTTTTCGTGCAGTTGATCGTTTTTATAGATACTCCTTTGTTTTTTGTTTCAGCCTTAAAAAACTCCTGTCAACTCCTGTCCATACAAACAAAGGAACTTCAGTCACATAGCAACCATAGTTTGCTACCACTTTAACCTATTATACTCCCTTATTTCGCTTCTACTTACAGGGAAGCAAGTAATAAGACTATTTCTGCTATTTTTTTTCTCACTGAGCACATAGTAAATTGAAGCATAAACTTGTTAACAAAAATGTGTTGCAGAGATATAGAGAAAGTCATGTGATTGGATTATATCTGATTTTAATGTAGATATGTACTAAAGAAAGTAAAAGATAAATTAAGGAATTATATAAGGTTTGGTGTATAGTTGACTCATGAGAAAGGCTTGCTAATCTCACTTGGCAATAACTGACGTGACTTGGAAATCAATACGCCGTTCTCTCACATTACACGTTTGGTCGTTTTAGCCTGTCAAGCTCTGTAAATGACTGCTGAAGGAAAATCTTAGATGTGCGTCAGTTAGCTATCTAAATACCACTTCCAACTCTCTGATTTCTGATTAGCTCATGGGGTTCAGTTATACGAGAACTCGAAACCCTAACTTTTTAGTTTCTCTAGCCCGTATGTACAGCGTATATAGTACATAGAGAAAGCTCAATGTCAAGATTTTACCGGAAATACGTTTTCAGATCCGTTGCGTCCGTAAAAGGCGTTTTTAGAAAAACGTCCGTGTGTGAGACTGGTCAGCATACTTCAAAAACAAAATTGCTATTGAAGTTTAGTATCTTTCAAGGATCCGACACGAAGATTTTCAAGAAAATCCCTGCATACCAAACTATGTTTTAAATGGAAAAAAAATTGAAAAATTTTACATCACAAATATAATGCATATTTTGAATATTCTGGGAATAGCCTCTAAAGACCTCTCTATTCTGAATGAATTTTACAGAATTTTGCATAACTGATAAACCATAAAAGATACACAAAACTTTACTGTTTAAAACAGTCATATGTCATATACATATTTTCGTGGCGTTTACTGTTTTCGAGATATTCCTTGTTATCAGTTTTAAAACACTTTAAATTTTCTTGCACGGGAGCTTTTCAACACCTGGCCACTAGAGAAACGGATGTCAATCCAATACAACCACATTTTAAAACATTTGACTGTCACTCTAGCATAGTGTATTCCTTTATTTTTCTTCTACTTATAAGGAATTAATAAATAAAGTAGTGTGCATCTCCATTAGTATGAAATAGAAGAATAAGCTTAATTTGTCACAGAGATGTACAGAAATCCATGTGAATGGAACACATCAGATTTTTAGAAAAAAGTTCGTGTGTGTAAGCATAGCTCAAAAACAATAAGACGTTAAAAACCAAACTTTGTATTTAAGTTTGGTATCTTTCAAGGATATCACACAAAGATTTTCAAGAAAGTCGCCCCCCCCCCATTCCAAACTATGTTGTTTTTCTCAAAAATGTCTCAAACGATTTTTAATAAAAGACTATATTCAAGATATTTACATCACAAATAAACTATATAATTTGAATTTTCCAGGAATAGCTTCAGAAGACCTGTTCGTTTTGGATAAATTTGTCTGAAGTTTGCATAACTAGTAAACCTTAAGAGATAGATAAAAACTTACCACACAGAAAATGTAGATCACGATAAAACACACAATTTATGTTATATACATTTTTTCGTGGAGTTGATCGTTTTTACTTTCTCTATACGTACTATGTACTAGTGTATAGAGAAGGTATTGTAATGCACCCAAAAATACGATACTGAGATTTCACCGGAAATATATGTTTTGGGTCCCCCTGAAACCAAAAAAAGCATTTTTAGAAAATTGTCCGTGTGTGTGTGTGTGTCTGTCTATGTGTGTGTGTGTGTGTGTGTGTGTGTGTGTGTCTGTGTGCAGCATAACTCTAAAACGAAAAGACCGTTAAATACCAAACTTTGTATTTAAGTTTGTTATCTTCCAAGGATTTGACACGAAGATTTTCAAGAAAATCCTCCCACCCGCAACTACCCTTTACATGGAACATTTTTCGAAAATGTTGATTTTATAAAAAGTGGCTCCAACAATTTTAATTAAAATATCGTATATTTAAGATATTTACCTGAAAAATAAAATATATATCTTGAATTTTCTGGGAATAACCTCTGAAGACTACTTTATTCTGGATGAATTTTACGGAATTTTACATAACTGTTAAACTGTAAGAGATGGATAAAACCTTACCACACAAAAAATGTGGAGCACATTAAAACACACAATTTATGTTATACTCATTTTTTCGTGGGATTGTTCGTTTTTAAGATATTCCTTTTGTTTGGTTTCAGCTTTAATTGTCAACACCTGCCCATACAAACAAAGGAACTTCAGTCACATAGCAACCAGCTTTTGTTTTGACTATCACTTTAACCTATGTTACTCCCTTATTTCACTTCTGCTTACAACAAAGCAACTAATAAGACTGTTTCTGCTTATTTTTTCTCGCTTAGCATGAAGAAACTAGAAGAACAAGCTTTTTTACAATAATTTGTTGCAGAGATGTAGAGAAAGTCATGTGAATGGATCATATTATGCAAAATGGCATAAACTTTTTCGTATAACAAATGTTGTTTGTTGTACAATGAGTTTTTCATTTGAAAGGCTACAGAAGTAAATATAGTTTTCAGTAATACAGCTGCAGATGAGTAAAAATTTGTTTAATTCCTGCTTTCGTTTTTACCTAATAAGAATCTGAAGATATTTAAGAAATTAATTTTATTATTTGGATATTATTTAACATTCGATCAGTAAATATTGCAATCCGTTTACAACTCCTTGGGTGTTTTCATAGTGTGGATATATATAACCCAGTTAGTCATCCTTATATATGATATATGTAACAGTTTATATGTTGCACATAATTATTTAAATAGGTGTGTTTATATGAACACCTCACAAGACATTTTGGTTCTCCGGAAATAGTACCGTTTACTTGACAACGGGTTTGTTTACCTCCCCTCCCATATTCTTATCAATGACATGTTTTGATGTGGCGAAATGGTCGGTCGCAAACTATATATGGAACGGCGAACGGTACGAACTTCATTTCTCTGTTGATGATGCAATGATCGAGTTTTCAGTGAGGAAGAAGAAAATCACAAGCAGAGATAATAGACCCGACCATCCGCTTTGAACTGAATAAAGACCAACCTCAACAAGTTCATCTGGAAAAACAGCAAATATATGAGCCCACCATACCATATTTTAAAGAAAAATACAATCTCACAAAAATAACAATAGTAGGCCTATTTTTTAGATCTCGAGGAAGAACTACAAATATGTTTGTGAAATGGAGAGCAAAATATAAAATTAACAGAAGTGTGGAACAAGCAATCACAGAAAACATCATAAAACATTCCGTAGCCATTTTTCGAAATCATTTATATGGTTTGAATAGAACGTAAAATGTATTATAGTTTATAAATCACTTTATTTTTGTAGTTTTTTTCTGTTTTATTGTTATAGCTTTTGTTGTTGCACATCTTTTATAATCTGCTAGTATTTGTTCTCATAGCTCATTTTATATAACTATTATAATGTATGATAAAATATTTTTTTGTAATACTCAGTTATATCATGTTTTGTTAAAAATCTCTAAATGTATATTGTTCTGTGTCACTTGGAAAACTCATTTATGAGTCAGACTAATAAATAAATAAAAACTTACGAGTAATCAAGGCAGACTTTTGGGTGGAAAAAATGTCCCAGTTGATGAAGTGGTAGTGACGTCATGGCAGAGATCTTTGGCGGTGAATGAGTGCATCTGAAAAACCGGTACCACGTGGTACCACAAATACCTTGATAGTAATGACGATCACATTGAGTAAGGTTCTGTAACTTTGTAAATAGTTTTTTGTTGATGCCTTTCGTATTATTTGATTGTGCCAAATTGTCGTATTACCAGTGTCGCCTGTGGTGCCACACGCAGCAAGAACGGACGTTTTTCACTGCTACTGTTTCGGGTAGGAAGGTTAATAAAGTCCTCATGTTTGCAGAATAAATTGTAGCAAGGTGTAAAAGTAATTTTGTAAATGTATAATGACGGAGCAGGTGTGAGATTTTCTTTCACTCGCACCCAGCGGGTATCGATCCAGGACCGAGGAGCCTGCAATTACCGACAAACAAAACACACTCTCGCGTCTTCTGACCCGTTTACATGTGCTTCAGAAACCCTTGTAGCTGTAAAAGAGAAAGAAGGTGCCCGCCAGTTCTTGAAGAAGCATAGTTTGATTCCTCATCATTACTATCATTGTAAGCGTTTGACCAACTTCTCCTCAGGCACCCCAGTCTGTATTGTCCTTTCCGGCCGGGTTTGAGCTTGGTTATCAAGTTATATACGTGTGTGTTTATCAGAAGCAAAAGGCAAAAACGGTAATCAGGTAGAAAAACAAAGGAAATGTTGGGAAAATGGGAAAAAAAGAGAAAAAATCTTATGTGTTCCATTCTTATGAATTTCTCTACATCTCTGTAACGAATTATTGTTAATAAGTCTATGTTTCTATTTACTTCATGCTAATCAAGAAAAAAATAGCAGAAATAGGCTTATTACTTAGTTCCTTGTAAGTAGAAGCGAAATAATCTAATGTGTTCCATTCACATTATGTATACTCTTTGTTCGGCAAACAAACCTTTTATTCAAAACATTAATCTGTTATCTATATCATGCTAATCAAGATAAACATAAACAGAATTAGTCTTATTACTAGCTTCCTTGTAAGTAGAAGGAAAATAGGAAAATACACCGGCTAAAGCAAAAGTCTTGGCCTTTAAAAGACAGTCATTATGCAAAACAATTGAAATTCGAATCTCTTTCCTTGCCAGAATAAACAAACGTGAAACGAGAAGAAAAATATCTTGGCGTTTGAGGAATGTTTAAGTGGCTTAAATTGAAACCAATAATTCTGAATATCTCGTAAACTGTTAACTTGTATATAATATAAATTGTGTGTTTTAATGAAATCTACATTTTTAGTGTAGAGAATTTTTGTATATCTCTTACGGTTTACAAGTTATACAAAAGCCATCCAGAATGAAGGGATTTTCAGAGGCTGTTCCCAAAAAATTCAAGATATGTATTTCGTTTATCATAAAAATATCTTCTATTTTAATCAAAATCGTTAGCCATTTTTGAGAAAATAAAAATTTTCGAAAAATGTTTCATGTGAAGAGTAGTTTAAGCTGGGGGATTTTCTTGAAAATATTTGAGTCCCATCCTTGGAAGATACCAAATTTAAATACCAGGTTTGGTATTTAACCATTTTTTCGTTTTTGAGCTATGCTGCCACCACACACACACGCCCACGCCCACACACACACAGGTACCTTTTTATAATAATGACAATTTTTATTCAGGGGGACACAAAACATGTATTTCCCTCTAAATGTGGGTATTGACCTTCTGGGTGCATATCTCCTCTATACACTAAATGCACAGTACGTGTAGAAAAATAAAAAATCTGATGTGTACCATTCACATGACTCTCTATATCCCTGCAACAAATTATTCTTAAAAAGCGTATACTTCTATTTACTTTATGCAAATCAGAAAAAATTAGCAGAAATAGTCTTATTACTTGCTTCCTTATGAGTAGAAGCGAAATAAGGGACTACCATAGGTTAAAGTGATAGTCAAACGCTGGTTGCTTTGTGACTGAAGTTCTTTTGTTTATATGGATCAGAGCTGACAAGTTCCTGTATGAGAAAAATGTAAGTAAGAATGTCTCAAAAACGACGAACTCCACGAAAAAAACATAAATTGTGTGTTTTAACGTGATATACATTTTTTGTGTTGTAAGTTTTTGTCCATCTCTTACGGTTTAGCAGTTATTCAAAATTTCGTAAAATTCATCCAGAATAAACTACTCTTCAGAGGCTATTCCCAGAAAATTCACGATATACATTTTATTTGTCAGGTAAATATGTTTAATATACGAAATTTTAATCAAAATCGTTAGAGCCATTTTTGAAAAAATCAAAATTTTCTAAAAAAAATCCATGCAAAGGGTAGTTGGGGGTGGGGGGATTTTTCTCAAAAGCTTCGTGTTGCATCCCTGGAAGATACTAAACTTAAATACCAAGTTTGGTATTTTACCCACTTTTAGTTTTTGAGTTATCGTGTTCACAGACACACGAACACACACACACACACTCACACACACACGAACTTTTTGTGAAAATGCTTTTTTTGGATATTGGGGGCCCTAAAACATATATTTCCGGTGAAATCTCGGTATCGAATTTTTGGTGGAGTGTAATACCTTCTCTATACACTATGTACATAGTGCGTATAAAGAAAGTAAAAAACAAAGGACCAAGGGGAGAGATCTCTAGTTGAAGATATATTTAATGCAATCACATTTTTTGGTCTGTCAGAAGTTAGTATTGATAAATTGGTACTATTACAGTAAACATCCCGGCAAGGTCATAACTTAATTTCTTCAGAGGCTATTGCTACTGTTAATGTAACAAAACACTGTAGCGTATGTTATAACATTGATTTAAAGCTTTAGTATAATGTGTAATATTAATAAAAAATCTTATATGTAACATTCACATGACTTTCTCTACATCTCTGCAACAAATTATTGTTAAAAAGCTTATGCTTCTATTTACTTCATTCTAATCAAGAAACAATTAGCAGGAATAGTCTTATTACTTACTTCCTTGTGAGTAGAAGTGAAATAAGGGAGTGCCATAGGTTAAAGTGATAGTCAAAAGCTGGTTGCTATGTGACTGATGTTCCTTTGTTTCCATGAACAGAGTTGGCAAATTCCTGTATGAGAAAAGTATGTTTTTCATAGCAAAAGCCAAAAACAATGAATATCTAAAAAGCTATTAATTCCATGAAAAAATGTATGTAACATAAATTGTGTGTTTTATCGTGCTCTACACATTTTGTGGAGTAAGTTTTTATCTATCTCTTACGGTTTAGGAGCTATGCAAAATTCCGTAAATTTCATTCAGAATAAAGTAAACTTCCGAGGCTATTCCCAGAAAATTGAAGATATACATTTTATTTGTCAGGTAAACATATTTAATATAAGATATTTTAATCAAAATCGTTAGAGCCATTTTTAAGAAAATCAAAATTTTCGAAAAAAGTTCTGTGTAAAGGGTAGTTTGGGGTGGGTAGATTTTTCTAAAAATTTTCGTGTCGCATCTCTGGAAGATACTAAACTTAAATACCAAGTTTTGTATTTTACCGACTTTTCGTTTTTGAGTTATCGTGTTCACAGACACACGGACACACACATGGACCTTTTTCTGAAAATACTTTTTTTTGATACAGGGGACCCGAAAACATATATTTGCGGTGAAATCTCGGTATCGAATTTTTGGGCGGAGTGCAATACGTTCTCTATACACTATGTACATAGCACGTATAGAGAAAGTAATAAGACACGAGTACCTATTTCTAAGACAAATAAATGTATTCACAATCCAGGGAAGATATCCAGTAAGAAGGAAAATAGTATTATAGAGCATTTCGAAATTCCTAATATCTCAGTTGTGATGCAACACATGACCTTGATCGAGATATAAACAAAACAGAAATACAAAAGCAGCAAGCAGTCTTTGGAACTATGACACTAGCCTTTAGGAATAAACTACGGAGAGAAACGCAGTTATGCAATATATAATATGAAAATATCTTACACACATGGTATTTTAATTAAAATCATCAGTCATTTTTGAGAAAATCTAAATTTTCGCACGCTCGAAATAGAGGATATTTTACTAAATGTTTTTACTTTCTCTATACGTACTGTATACATAGTGTATAGAGATGGTATTGCATTGCACCCAAAAAGTTTATACCGAGATTTCACCGGAAATCATGTTTTGAGAACACCCGAAACAAAAAAAAACATTTTTAGAAAAATGTGTGTGTGTTTGTGGGCAGCTTAGCTCAAAAACGAGAAGACCGTTAGATACCAAACTTGGTATTTAAGTTCAGTATCTTCCAAGGATGCGACACGAAGATTTTCAAGAAAATCTTGAATTTTCTGGGAATAACCTCTAAAGATCTGGTTATCCTGCATGGTTTTTATAGAATCTTGTGTAACTGGCCGTAATAGACAGACAAAAAATGTAGATAACGGTAAAACACACAATTTATGTTATATACATTTTTTCATGGAGTTGCTCGTTTGAGACATTCCTTGTTTTTGTCCCAATTTTAAAAACTTACACTTTTCTCATGCAGGAATTGGTCAACTCGTGTCCATAGAAACAACAGAACTTCAGTCACATAGCAACCAGCTTTCGACTGTCACTTTAACCTATGTTACTCCCTTATTTCGCTTCTACTTACAAGGAAGCAAGTAATAAGACTATTTCTGCTAATTTTTAACAATAATTTGTTGCAGAGATGTAGAGAAGGCTATGAGAATGAAACACAAATTTTTCCCTTAACCTTTCCCTCTCGTTGCAATGTTATACCACTGCAATGTCATGTTATTAATTTAACTTCTGTTTTGTTACATATTTGCCCAGGACTATGGCTTTTTTTCAGGACACAAAGCAGAGTTTGACGAAACTAATATGCAATGACAATTTATTGAATGAATAAATGAATGTGTTTATTTAAGTTGAAACATACGTATACGGGTTCAACAGAGCGTGCATTGTATAAACACGCAGTAATAGGGCAATAAAAATAAAAATATGGTAGTTGCATTCACTGGCTTTCTCTGTTGACTGTTTTATAACTACTTCCACTTTCCCTATCACGTTTAGTAAGTAGTGAAGCTAACCAATCTTCGATGTTGAGATTTCACTGGATTTTCCGCAACACCAGAAATATACCTATGTATCCAGGTCCTATAATTAAAAATATCTGATGTGTTACATTCACATGACTTTCTCTACATCTCTGTAACAAAGTATTGTTTAAAAGTCTAAGCTTCTATTTACTTCATGCTAATCGAGAAAAAAATAGCAGAAATAGTCTTATTACTTGCTTCCTAGTAAGTAGAAGGGAAATAAGGGAGTACCATAGGTTAAAGTGATAGTCAAAAGCTGGTTACTATGTGACTGAAGTTCTGTTGTTTCTATGGACACGAGTTGACCAATTCCTGCATGAGAAAAGTATACGTTTTTTTTTAAGGCTGAAACAAAAAAAAAATCTGATGAGTTCCATTCACATGACTTTCTCTATATCTCAGTAAATTATTATTGTTAATAAGCTTATCTTTTATTTATTTCATGCTAATCGAGAAAACTTAGCAGAAATAGTCTTATTTCTTGCTTTATTGTAAGTAGAAGCGAAAAAAGGGAGTACCATAGGTTAAAGTGAAAGCCAAAAGCTGGTTGCTATGTGACTGATGTTCCTTTGTATGGAAAGGAGTTGACAAATTCCTGTATGAGAAAAGTATATGTTTGTCAAAGCTGAAACCAAGAAAAGGGAATATCTCAAAAACGATCAACTCCACGAAAAAAATGTATATAACATAAATTGTGTGTTTTAACGCGATCTACATTTTTGTGTGTTAGGTTTTTGTCCATCTCTTACGGTTTAGTAGTTATGAAAAATTCATCCAGAATAAAGTAGTCTTCAGAGGCTATTCCCAGAAAATTCAAAATATACATTTTATTTGTCAGGTAAATGTCTTTAATATACATACGATATTTTAATCAAAATCGTTAGAGCCATTTTTTAGAAAATCCAAATTTTCGAAAAAAGTTCCATGTAAAGGGTAGTTTGGGGTGAGGGAATTTTTCTCAAAATCTTCGTGTCGCATCCCTGGAAGATACTAAACTTAAATACCAAGTTTGGCATTTTACCCACTTTTCGTTTTTGAGTTATCGTGTTCACAGACACACGGACACACTGACACACTGACACACGGACACACACGGACCTTTTCCTGAAAATACTTGTTTTTGGATACAGGGGACCCTAAAACATATATTTCCGGTGAAAGCTCGGTATCGAATTTTTTGGTGAAGTGCAATACATTCTCTATACACTATGTACATGGTGAGTATAGAGAAAGTAACAAGGAATATCTAAAAAACGATGAACTCCGCGAAAAAATGTATATATCATTTGTGTGTTTCAATGTGTTCTACATTTTTTGTGTGGTAAATTTTAGTTCATCTCCTACGGTTTTGCAGTTATGTAAAATTCCGTAAAATTCTTCCAGAATAAAGTAGTCTTCAGAGGCTATTCCCAGAAAATTCAAGATATACATATTATTTGTCAAGTATATATTTTTACTTTCTCCATAAGCACTATGTACATAGTGTATAGAGAAAGTATTGCACTCCACCAAAAATTCGATACCTAGATTTCACCGGAAATATATGTTTTAAGGCCCCCAATATCCAAAAAAAGCATTTTCACAAAAAGATCCGTGTGTGTGTTTGTGTGTGTCCGTGTGTCTGTGCACACGATAACCCAAAAACGAAAAGTCGGTAAAATGCCAAACTTGGTATTTAAGTTTAGTATCTTCCAGGGATGCGACACGAAGATTTTGAGAAAAATTCCCCACTCCCAACTACCCTTTACATGAAACTTTTTTCGAAAATTTTGATTTCTCAAAAATGGCTCTAAAGATTTTGATTAAAATTTCGAATATTAAACAAATTTACCTGACAAATAAAATGTATATCTTGAATTTTCTGGGAATAGCCTCTGAAGAGTAGTTTATTCTGGATGAATTTTACTAAATTTTGAATGACCGGTAAACCGTAAGAGATGGACAAAAACTTACTACACAAAAAATGTAGAGCACTTTAAAACACACAATTTATGTTATATACATTTTTTTTCGTGGAGTTCGTTGTTTTTGTGACATTCATTATTTTTGTTTTCTGCTATGAAAAACGTTTACTTTTCTCATACAGGAACTTGTCAACTCCTATCCATATAAACAAAGGAACTTCATTGACATAGCAACCAGCTTTTGACTATCACTTTAACCTACGGTTGTCCCTTATTTCGCTTCTACTTACAAGGAAGCGAGTAATAAGACTATTTCTGCTAATTTTGTCTGATTAGCATAAAGTAAATAGAAGAATAAGCTTTTTAAGAATAATTTGTTGCAGGGATATGGAGAAAGTCATGTGAATGGTACACATCAGATTCTTTGTTTATCTCTTACGGTTTACCAGATATGCAAGTCATCAAAGTGAAGAGGGATTCTGAGGCTATTTCCAGAAACGCTGTATATACATTGCATCATTTAAATATCTTTAATATATGCTATTTTAATCAAAATCCTTATAGGTATTTCTTAGAAAATAAAAAAAATCCATTTAAAGAGTAGTTTGGTGTGAGAGAATTTGTGTAAAAACCTTTGTGTCGTATTCTTGGAAGATAATAAACTTAAATATAAAGTTTAGTATTTAACGGACACACACAAGATGTTTTTACTTTCTCTAGCCCATATGTACAATGTATAGAGAGGATAGAGAAAGTATTGTATTCCATCCAAAAATTCGATGAAATAATGGAGTACCATATGTTAAAGTGATAGTCAAAAGTTGGTTGCTATGTGACTGAAGTTCGTTTGTTTGTATGGACAAGAGCTGACAAATTCCTGTATGAGAAAGTATTAGTTATTTTAAAGCTGAAACCAGCAACAAGAAATATCTCAAAAATGATCAGCTCCACTAAAAAAATGTATAAGACATACATCGTGTGTTTTATCGTGATCTACATTTTTGTGAAGTAAGTTTTTTATAATCTCTTACGATTTACAGTAATGCAAAATTCAATAAAAATCATCCAGAATAAAGAGGTCTTCAGAGACTATTCCCAGAAAATTCAAGATATATATTTCATTTGCCAGGTAAATATCTTTAATATATGGTATTTTAATCAAAATCGTTACAAGCATTTTTGAGAAAATAAAACATTTCGGAAAAAGGTAGTTTGAGGTTGGGGGATTTTTCTAAAAATCTTCGTGTCGCATCCCTGGAAGATACTAGACTTAAATGTCAACTTTGGTTTTTAACGGTCTCTTCGTTTTTGAGCTATGCCGTTCAAAGGCACACTATGCTTTCTTTTGATTCAGGGTGACCAAAAACATGTATTTCCGGTGAAATCTCGGTATCGAACTTTTGGGTGCATTACAATACCTTTTTTATACACTATGTACATATTAGGTGTAGACGTAGTACGTAGTACGTATTAATTATAGTATTATAATAATAATAATAATAATATTAAGTTTAAAATTAAATAAATTGATAAAAGGATAATAATAAATAATTAAATAATTTAATTATAGTAAATAGTTTAAAATAATAACCTAAATTTTAAGTATATATATATATATATATATATAATTTAAAATTTTAGGTAATTAATAATAATTAATATAATACATAAACATTTAAATATTAAATGTAATTTTGATAAATATTTAGGTTCAGATGTATAATTTAATTTAAGTTATTTAGGTTAAGATATTAATCTGACAATTGTATTTTTATTTTATTTTCTAAAATTTAAAAAAAAAATGTTTGTTAATAAATGTAATAAGGTCTGCGATATTTGCCCCGGTGTAAGCAATTAGATATCGGGGTATAGTATACAGATTTTATTTCCATTTTTATTTATTTTGTTTAGTGCGTGTAGACAAAGTAAAAAAACCTGGGCACCAGTGGTAGCTAACACACGCTTGGTTAACAGGAAGGGTTTCTGGCTTCTGAGAGTGTGACGAAAGTCAGCGCTGAAGTTACAGCTGCATCTGGAACACTGCCTTCCCCAGGAAATGCACTGAAAACCGTTGAAGTCAACAAAACTGTACAGTCCGTTTCAACGACTGCCCAGTTCAAATTTCCTCTTCTAGCTGGGAGACACAACTGATTGCAACCCACCCAAAATATGAATCCATACCAACAAAATAAATTGTCAATTATAAAGGGTAAAGGAGGGCATTCGCCATAAACTTGACCGTACAATAACTGCACAGAGATCGGCACAAGGCGAATTACATCAATTAATTCGTCATACATCACACTGATGTTACGACAGAGCTGGAATGTTTTAACGAATTTAATCCAAAATAAAAAATCTGACGTGTTCCATTCACATAACTCTCTCTACATCTCTGCAACAAATTATTCTTAAAAACCGTATGCTTCTATTTACTTTATGCTAATTGAGAAGAATTAGCAGAAATAGCCTTATTGCTTGCTTCCTTGTAAATAGAAGTGAAATAAGGGTACCATACATTAAAGTGAAAGCCAAAAGCTGGTTGCTATGTGACTGAAGTTCCTTTGTTTGTATGGACACGAGTTGACAAATTCCTATATGAGAAAAGTATATGTTTTTAAAGCTGAAACCAAAAACACGAAGTATCTCAAAAACGGTCAACTCCATGAAAAAAATGCATGACATAAATTGTGTGCTTAATCATGATCTACATTTTTTTGTGTATTAAGTTCTTGTCCATCTCTTACTGTTTAGCAGTTATGCAAAATTCCGTAAAATTCATCCAGAATAAAATAGTCTTCAGAGGCTATTCCCAGAAAATTCAAGATATACATTTTATTTGTCAGGTAAATATCTTTAATATACGATATTTTAAGCAAAATAGAACCATTTTTGAGAAAATCAAAAATGTAAAAAAAATGTTCCATGTAAAGGGTAGTTGAAGGTAAGGGGATTTTTCTCAAAAACTTTGTGTCGCATCTCTGGAAGATACTAAACTTAAATACCAGGTTTGGTATTTTACCGTCTTTTCGTTTTTGAGTTATCGAGTTCACAGACACACGTACAGACACTCCCACACATACGGACCTTTATCTGAAAATACTTTTTTTTAGATACAGGGGACCCTAAAACAAATATTTCCGGTGAAATCTCTGTATCGAAATTTTGGGTTGAGTGCAATTTCTATCTATACACTATGTACATAGGACGTGTAGATAAAGTAAAAATCTGATGTGTTCCATTCACACGACTCTCTCTCTCTCTCTCTCTCTCTCTCTCTCTCTCTCTCTCTCTCTCTCTCTCTCTCTCTCTACCTGTTCTGCAAACAAACTGTTCTTACAAAATATTATTCTTCTATCTACATGATGCTAAATGGGATAATCTTTAACACAATTGGTATTACCACTTAGTTTCTTATAATCAGACACAAAATAAGAGAATACACTAGGCTAAAGCGATAGTCAAAACTTTTAAAAGCAATCGAAATGTGAACAATTGACGTTCGGTTTGCTTTGCATTTCCAGAAAATCAAAAGGAGAGAAGAGACGAAAGGTGAACCCGTTTGAGAAGATGCGTAGCTTACAATTGAAACCAATAAAAACGAACACCTCGGAAACGGTCAACGCTACAACAAAGGTGTATATGACATAAATGTTGTGTTTTAAGAGATCTACATTTTATATGTAGTTTACCAGCTATACAAAATTCAGCAAAATTCATCCAGAAGGAACAGATCTTCAGAAGCTGTTCCCAGAAATCTCAATATATACATTTTGAGTTGTAAATAGCTTTAATAGACATATTTTAATAAAATCGTTAGACTTTTTTTAGAAAATCCAAATTTTCAAACGTTTTTCCATGTAAAGGGTAGCTGGGGGTGGCGAATTTTCTTTAAAACCTATGTGTTACATCCTTGGAAGATACTGAACTTAAATATGAAGTTTGGTATTTAACGGACCTTTCGTTTTTGAGCTATGGTGTCCACAGGCACCCACGTACACACACATGGACATTTCTCTAATTTTTTTTTTGATTCAGGGGGTCTAAAGACATGTATTTCCGGTGAAATCTGTACAGATAACGTATTGTATTGCAATTTTTGGTGTAACTGAATACTTTCTCTATACACATTATATATAATACGTGTCGAGAAAGTAAAAATTACAATTCAAACTACGAAATCAAAATGACAATTTTCCTTGTAAGCTTAAAGAGCTACTTCAGTAAACCAGGTGGTTATAATTAAAATTAATAACTCTGATTCACAAGCTCATGTTAACTGTTTGAGTTTATAAGATCTAAATTGGCGATTATTAAAATAATTGGATAAAATTAACCAACCAATATGCATTTGCTCTGCAATCAGTGTTCTTCCAATGGCGTGACGGCGTGTTTTGATTTCTTCTAGACATCATATCATATCTCAAACCGAAGCTTTAGCGTGTTCAGTTTCATTTGTAGCTGCAGCTCACGTCACTCAACTGTCACTAGCCGGTTATCTTCTGTTTATTATATCGAACAGAAACGTTTTCCTTCAGTAGAGTGCTCGATGTGTTGATGAAAATAATAATGGTACTGCAAAGATAATAAAAGTGTCATCTACTCTTAATTTTTTACCACGCAACTTTTTACAATTTCTTGGAGTAGCCTTAATGACTTCCACAAAGAATATTAACGTAAATGCAACACGTACTAGTGTATAGAGAAGGTATAGTACTGCACCCAAAAATTCGATACCGAGATTTCATCGGAAATACATGTTTTGGGTCCCACTGAATCTAAAAAAAAAAACATTTTTGGAAAAAGGTACGTGTGTGTGTCTGTAGACAGCATAGCTCAAAAACGAAAAAAGACGACAAGGCGAGTGTTCCATTCACTTTCTCTACATCTCTGTAACAAATTACTGTTAAACACCTTATACCTCTATTTACTTCATGCTAATGGAATTAGCAGAAATAGTCTTATTACTTGCTTCCTTGTAGAAGCGAAATAAGGGAGTACCATAGGTTAAGTTGATACTCAAAAGATTGGTATTCAACGGCCTTTCCGTTTTTGAGCTATGCTGTCCACACACACACACACACACACACACACATACGCGAGCGTAAAGTTTGTTTTTGATTCCGGACTGCATCTGGTTTCACAATATTTTCGTTCGAATCAAAAACCATTACTTTCCGCTCTTATATCACAAATAAATTAATAGCATAATGCCTCTACAGAAACGAAAGGCGTGAAATAGATAGAAGAATAAAATTTTGTAAGAATATTTGTGTAGAAAAGATAGAAAAACTCATTTGAATGTAACATATCAATATTAATTTCTCTACACGTACTATGTACATAGTGTATAAAAAAGGTACCCAAAAATTCAATACCGAGATTTCACTGAACACACAAGTTTTGGGTCCCCCTGAATCAAAAAAAAAAAGTTTTGGAAAAAGGTCCGTGTGTGTGTGTGTGTGTGTGTGTGTGTATCTGCGTCTCACGACAGCATAGCTCAAAAACGAAAAGACTGTTAAATACCAAATGCCAAGTATTTGGGCATGACACTTGATGCTACGTTGAAATGGAAGGCACATGTCAAAAAGAAAAACTTGACATAAAATATAGAAAAAAGTATTGGCTCTTCGGAAGACATTCTGAGCTTAGTATACAAAATAAATTGCTCCTGTATAAGCAGATATTAAAACCTCTATGGACGTACGGTTTGCAGATCTGGAGATGCACCAAGAAAACAAATATAAAAATTATAGAATATTTTCAAAATAAAGTGCTACGTGATATAGTAAATGCCACCATGGTACATTAAGAACGACAACATTCATAGAGACTTAAAAATTGACACTGTTAGAGAAGAAATAAGAAGCAGGGCAGTGAAGCATGAAAAACGATTTCACACACATTCAATTCCTCTTGTGCTTCAGTTGTTGGAAACCAGTGCAGCACCAAGAAGACTAAAAAGGGCAAAATCTGAGCACTCAGCACAGTGATGTGTTATTGCGTGAAAAATACAATGATTAGCAGAATATATTCACTGGAATAATTACTGCCAAACAGTGATATAATCATGATAATGAAGCTACTAGATGAGTTTTACACTTAGTTGTAGTATGAACTAATTAAAAAAAATAAGGAGAAAATTTCGAAAATTTTGATTTTCTCAAAAATGCCTCTAACGATTTTGATTAAGATGTCTTATATTTAAGATGTTTACATGCCAAATAAAATGTATGTCTATAACTTTCTGGGAATTCTGGATGAGTTTTCTTTAACTTTGCATATCTGATAAATTTTAAGATGGACAAAACTTACCTAACAGAAAATGTACAGTTAAGTTACATACCTTTTTTTCGTGGAGTTGATCGTTTTATAGATATTATTTCTTTTTGGTTTCAGCTTTAAAAAGCTTATACTTTTCTCATACAGGAATTCGTCAACCCCTGTCCATACAAACAAAGGAACTTCGATCACATAGCAACCAGCTTTTGACTATCACTTTAACCTATGGTACTCCCTTATTTCTCTTATACTTACAAGGAAGCAAGTAATAACTAATAAGATTATTTCTGCTAATTTTTTCTCGATTAACATGAAGTAAGTAGAAGTATAATATTTGTAGCAATAATTTATTGTAGAGATGTAGAGAGAGCCGTGTGAATGGAATACATCAGATCTTTTTTTTTTTCTCTCTCTCTGCCTGCTTTATTGGGAATCATGATGAAGCAGTTTTGATTCTGATAGTACTTTTAAGGTATTTTAAAATTTTGAAGCTCCTTAAATGGGGTGATAACGATATTGGAATTCTCAAAAATTGCTGCGCTAATATCCCATAACACCGATCTCGGTGTCCACCCTGTTGTTTCGGGCGCGGTAAAAATAAGTCACCTATTTGAGCTGGTTTCCGTCGATAAGTTGGCAGCTTGTTGCAGGAAAATACGCAATTTCCACAAGATAATGAATAGGGACGCTTAACTTCGTTACGTTTCTAAAAATGAAGCTTTTATCGAGAAAAGGTTCAAAAAAGTAATGAACACAGTAGGTGATGATGGGAGATAAACTGGAGCATGGTAACTTCCTGATAGCGGTACGGTGCTCACGATTCGTTGTAAAATCCGGCTACAGCACACAATATTTGCTTTTTACTTTCTCTATACGTACTATGCACATAGTGTGCATTGTACCCAAAAGTTCAATACCGAGATTTCACTGGAAATACAAGTTTTCGGTCCCCCTGAATTAAAAAAAAAAATTCGAAAAAGGTCCGTGTGTGTGTCTGGACAGCATAGCTCAAAAACGAAAAGCCTGTTAAATACCAAACTTGGTATCGTCCAAGGATGCGACACGAAGATTTTCAAGAGAAACCCTCCACCCCAAACTATCCTTTATATGGAGAAATGTAAACATCTTAAATATAAGGGATCTTAATCAAAATCGTTAGAGCCAGTTTTAAGAAAAACAACATTTTCGATTTTTTTCTTTTCATGTAAAGAGGTGGGAGGATTTTCTCGACATGGAATCTCGACATGGAATTTTTGGGTGGAATACAATACTTCTCTATTGTTGTACATACGGAGCTAGAGAAAGTAAAATTAATTCCGGTTATTTATTGAATGAAGCTATATTTCATGTAAAATCTTGGCATCACATTTTTGGTTGGAATGTAATATTTTATCTATTATGTACGTTGTAGAGCAAGCAAAATATAAAACTATGTCGGTGAAATAAACATGTCGCGCCAGTGGTTAAAGGGAAAGTGTTAAATGCCCACATGGTAGCCACGAGACATATCCATCACCTCATGTGTAATTTAAAGGCAACTTTGTCAAGCGACTGTGGCGATCATGCAAGCACGCACCTGTTGCTCTGTTTATCGCTACCAATCTGAGTTCATATCTCTCCACTAACTCTCACTTTTACACGCACACCATGTAAATAAAGCACTTCCCAGTGTTTAAGGAATGTAGCATAGTTTTTTTTGAGATTATTTCATACATAGAGGCGTTAATTTGTCATATGGATTTACTACCTAGTCATTCTTTTTTGTACTGTCCATCACTACGTTATTCTTTTGTTTAGTCAGTGTTGCTAGATAACCGCCTTCTTATTTATTTTTACTTACTTTACACGAACTATGTACATAGTTTTGATAAAAATCCTGTAGATTAAAGCTATTTATATCGGAAATAAAATGTATATCTCGAATATTCTGGGAATAGCCTTTGAAGACTTCTTTATTCTGGATGAATTTTGCCTAATTTTGCTTAACTGCTAAACCGTAAGAGGTAGACAAAAACTCACTACACAAAAAAAAAATCAAAACACAATTTATGTCCTTTACGGTTTTGTTATGGAGGTAACCGTTTCTGAGAGATGACTTGTTATTGGTTTATATTGTGAAGTACCTATACTTTTCACAAAGTGAAAAGAAGGGATTTGCACTGATAATCGCATTATGGTAGCTTTTAAAACATTTGACTATCACTTTAGCCTAGTGCATTCCCTTATTCCCTTCTACTTATAACGAACTAAGTAATAACATTCTGCTAACATTTATCTTGATTAGCATTGTGTACAAATAAGAATAATTTTTGTAAGAATTTTGTAGAGCAGCTAGAGAAAGTCATGCGAGTGTAAAACATGAGATTTTTTTTATTCAGGGGGACCCAAAATATTTATTTCCGGTGAAATCTCGGTATGGAATTTTTGGGTGTCGTACAATACTTTCTCTATACACTATGTACATAGTACGTATAGAGAAAGTAAAAGAGGAATTATCGTGAACACCATATAATTATTGTCATGCTGGTTGCAGTTAAGAGCGTTAGCTCTCTCTCTCTCTCTCTCTCTCTCTCTCTCTCTCTCTCTCAGGGCGTTAGAAGCGCTATCTATACACCGCCGCTCCCCCCTCGGCGTCTTTGCTATCGATCTTTACCGAGAGGTCGTTTCTGTGTGTCTTCTTTCACCCATTCTTTCCGGAGCTCCAGATACTTTATTATGCTATGTTGTGTTATAAAGAGAGGCTCCTGGGAACCTGACGATTTTAACATAAAGAATCTGATGTGTACCATTCACATGACTTTCTCTACATCTCTGCAACAAATTATTCTTAAAAAGCTTATGCTTCTATTTACTTCATGCTAATCAGTAAAAAAATTAGCAGAAATAGTCTTATTACTTGCTTCTTTGTAAGTAGAAGCGAAATAAGGGAGTACCATAGGTCAAAAGCTGGTTGCTATGTCACTGAAGTTCCTTTGTTTGTATGGACAGCAGTGGACAAATTCCTTATGGGAAAAGTATAAGTTTTTCATAGCAGAAACCAAAAATAAAGAATGTCTCAAAAACGACGAAATCCACGAAAAAAATGTATTTAACATAAATCGTGTGTTTTAACGTGCTCTGCATGTTTTGTGTAGTACGTTTTTGTCTATCTCATACGGTTTAGCAGTCATTCAAAATTCAGTAAAATTCATCCAGAATAAACTATTCAGAGGCTATTCCCAGAAAATTCAAGATATACATTTTATTTGTCAGGTAAATATCTTTAATATACGAAATTTTAATCAAAGTCGTTAGAGCCATTTTTGAGAAAATCAAAATTTTCGAAAAAAGTTCCATGTAAAGGGTAGTTAGGGGTGGGGAGATTTTTCTCAAAATCTTTGTGTCGCATCCCTGGAAGATACTAAACTTAAATACCAAGTTTGGTATTTTACCTACTTTTCGTTTTTGAGTTATCGTGTTCACAGACACACGAACACACGGACACACGGACCTTATTGTGAAAATGCATTTTTGGATATTGGGGACCCTAAAACATATATTTCCGGTGAAATCTCGGTATCGAATTTTTGGGTGGAGTGCAATATCTTCTCTATACACTATGTACATAGCACGTATAGAGAAAGTAAAAATTAACAATATAAAGGCGTTTCTCCATTGTCTCAACAATCAACACACACTACAGTAAGACCTCGTTTATGCGTGACATTTTGTGAAACACGACAAGGAATCATGCGACGTGGCATCAGTTTCTTTGCATTTTTTCTGATTTTTACTTTCTCTACACGTACTATATACATAGTGTATAGAGAAGTTATTGTAATGCACCCAACAATTTAAGAAAATCTCCCCACCCCCAACTACCCTTTACATGGAACTTTTTTCGAAAATTTTGATTTTCTTAAAAATGACTCTAATGACTTTGATTAAAATATCATATATTAAAGATATTTACCTGACAAATAAAATGTATGTCTTGAATTTTCTGGAAATAGCCTCTGAAGACTACTTTATTCTGGATGCATTTTACGGAATTTTGTATAACTGCTAAACCGTAAGAGATAGACAAAATGTACCACACAAAAGATGTCGATCACGATAAAACATACAATTTATGTCATATTCATTTTTATCGTGGAGTTGATCTTTTTTTTTTTTTAGGCATTCCTAGTTTTAAAAACCTTATACTTTTCTCATACAGGAATTTGTCAACTCCTGTCCATACAAACAAAGAAACTTCAGTCACATAGCAACCAGCTTTTGGCTTTCTTATTTCGCTTCTGCTTACAAGGAAGCGAGTAATAAGGCTATTACTTATCAATGACTTGTTTTGATGTGGCAAGGCGGCCGGTCGCAACCTATATACGGAACGGCGAGCGGTACGAACTTCCTAACTCTGGATATAAAATTATAGCAATCCAATGTAGTTAACTTTGGTTTATGCGTCCACGGCCTCATTTAAGTAGCTATGACGCTGAAAGCTAGTATCGATTCATAAAATGGCGGATGATTTGAATATCATGAACATCGAATCTGCTGAACTAGACGAAATTATGCAAGCAGTAGAGAGAGCAAAATTACAACTACTACATTGACTCCGTTGTGTAGAACGTTTTCTATCATCAAGTTGACAGCACTGATGCTAAAAAAGCAACAATATCGCTGACCATTAAGAATGAACTCCATGAAATAAGTAAAATAATGTTATTTATAATTATAATATGTCTATAAATGTTGAGAACTGTCTAAAGTGTTAAAATTGTTTTATATTGTTCGTGGGATTTCTGCAAGAAACACCATTGTCATCACTTGTTTTATAAACAGCTGTTTTCGGTGAAATCTTGACATTGAACTTTGGGTGGAATACAATACCTTCTCTGCCTACTATACGCATAGTACGTGAAGAGAAAATAAAAGTTATACTACATAATTGTTGTCAAAGCATCGGAATAGACTATTTTAATCAGTATAAAGAAAAATCTGATGTGATATATGTATGATACTTAAATTGTGTGTTTTAACGTGATCTACATTTTTTGTGGTGTAACTTTTTGTCCATCTCTTACGGTTTAGTAGTTATGCAAAACTCCATAAAATTCAAAATAAGAACTATAGCTTTCCTGGCGACGTGTTAATTCAAAATCTTCTCGGGCTTCTAGCCAGGTAATAACTTGGCTTGACACCAACGTTTCGAAGAAGTGCATCTTCCTCGTCTTCAGGGTGAACTCAAACCATCAGTTCACCCTGAAGACGAGGAAGATGCACTTCTTCGAAACGTTGGTGTCAAGCCAAGTTATTACCTGGCTAGAAGCCCGAGAAGATTTTGAATTCCATAAAATTCATCCATAATAAAGTAGTCTTCAGAGGCTCTTCGCCCGGGTTTGATCCCAAGCGACCGTATGTGAGATTTGTGGTGGACAAAGCGGCACTGGGGCGGGTTTTCTCCTGGTTCTCCGGTTTCCCCCGCCATCCCATTCCACCGGTGTTCCATCTTCATTCATGTATCAACAGTGTCACCGCCTAAGTAGTTAAACCGGGCGTTAAACACTACCAAAAAAGAGGCTACTCCCAGAAAATTCAGGTTATACATTTTATTTGGCATGTAAAAGCTTAAATATAAGAGATTTTAATCAAAACCGTTAAGGTTATTTTTGAGAAAATCAACATTTTCGAAACGTTTTCCATGTAATGGGTAGTTTGGGTTGGAGGATTTTCTTTAAAATGTTCTTTGTCGCATCCTTGGAAGATATCAAACTTAAATACCAAGTTTGATATTTAACAGTCTTTTCGTTTTTGAACTACGCTATCCATACACACACGGCCCTTTTTTCCAAAAAATGCCATTTAAAAATGTCTCTTGACCCTTGAATTACCACCCTAACCTTATCCAATAAAACACAATAAATGGCATTGACTTACCCCCAAATCAAGAAACTTTTATTCAACACGTTTCTTTCTGCAACGTTTAGTATTTTTACATATTTTACAGTCTCAAGATAGATGGTTTACCCTTTATATGTACATATTCTTCTGTAATCGTAATATAATTTGATACTTCCCTGAGAATAATGTATCCGTTTTTAACGGATTAGGGTATATACATTTCCAAATGTCATGGTTTAGTAGATGAGAGAATAATTCGTCGATTAAGCATAATATCATTTAGTCTGTTCTGACTGAATGGCGACGTTAATATAGGCATGAACTTAGAAATATGATTCCCAAATGTTAATATAGGGAGTTTACGATATGAAAGTGTTTGAAATTGATGTCCTGTGCTAGAAATTGCTTCATCCTCTAATTTAAAAGTCTAGTTAATGGGAGCGATTTCTCCTGCGGCATAAATAACAGTAATTTCCACTTGGCGGTTATATAGTTGAGTCTGAAGCCCTCTATTAACCGGCGTAAGCTTCAAGAGGCAGTTTTTTACAAAAACAGTCACTCTCGCTAGAGCTATATACTAAATCAGGCTTTTGTCGCCCGAGCTGCGCACTGTGCGTACTTAACGAAAACTGAATGAATTCCTATGAGCATATCTCACGTGCTGGGTCTGTAATCTCCTGGAAATACAGTTTGGTTCCAAAAAAAGGTCCCCGTAGCTATTTTCACTCGTTTCAGCAGTACACATTAAATTTTACTACAGTATTTTTCAGTTTTGTTGTCTTTTGTCATTAAAAGTAATTCTATAACATGTACAATACATTTAATAACAAACGTATAGCATTAGTTGCATTTATTATCATTTATGATGCTATTTTAAGCGATAGTCAATAAAAATCTGATGTGTTCCATTCACATGACTTTCTCTAGCTGTTACACAAACAACTTTCCTTCCAAAAGATTATTCTTTTGTCTTCGACATGGTAATCAAGGTAAACATTAACAGAAATGGTCTTATAACTTGCTTCCTTGTAAGTAGAAGGGGCACAAAAGAATACACTAGGCTAAATTGATAGTCATATCTTTTAAAAGCTGTTCTTATATGATACAACAGAAGTTCGGTTCGCTTTACATGGCCTACAGTAAAACAAGAGAGATGAATCGAAATGTCACCTCCTGTTTTAGACCCCCTGAATCCAAAACAAATAACTTTAGAAAAAGCTCGGTGAGTGTCTGTGGACAGTATAGCTCAAAAACGAATAGTCCGAAAAATACCAAACTTGATATTTAAGTTTAATATCTCCCATGAATGTGACATAAGAATATTCTCAAGAAAATCCTCCCACCCTCAACTACCCTTTACATGGAAAAAATTTCGAGAGTTTTGATTTTCACAAAAATGGCTCCAACGATTTTGATTAAAATGTCGTATATATTCAAGATATTTACCTAACAAATAATATGTACATCTTGAATTTTCTGGGAATAGCCTCTCAAGACTACTTTATTCTGAATGAATTTTACGGAATTTTGCATAACTGGTAAACCATAAGAGATAGACAAAAACTTATCACACAAAAAATGTAGAGCACATTAAAACACACAATTTATGTTATATACATTTTTTGTGGAGTTGATCGTTTTTGAGATATTCCTTGTTTTTGGTTTCATCTTTAAAAAACATATTTTTCTCATACAGGAATTTGTCAACTCCTGTCCATACAAACAAAGGAACTTCAGTCACATAGCAACCAGCTTTTGACTGTCACTTTAACTTATGGTACTCCCTTATTTCGCTTCTGCTTACAAAGAAGCAAGTAATAAGACTATTTCTGCTAATTTTTTCTCAATTACATGAAAAATAAAATATATAATTATCTTGAATTTTCTGTGATAGCATCTATGTTTATCCTTGATGAATTTTACATAACTGGTATAACTAACGAAATAAACAAAATTGGTAAGATCTGAGATATGTACCAATCGTAAAGTTTTTGAAGTTTTATAGACTCGTTTCAATTGATAGTTGTTCTATAAAGTAAACTGAATTGAAAGTTCGTTCCCAGGTCATGGAAAAGCAGAAAGAAATGTCTCCAAGAAAACAAGGCAGTATATTAATATTCCATGAACAAGGTTAATCTAACAGAAAACTTGTAATAAAGCTATTCATTGGTACAAGCAGTCAGAAACGTTTGAGGAAACAACGCAAGTTGGTAGTCCTCTTTAAGGTAGAAATATGCTCAAGGATGTGCAGGGCAATTAAGGTTATTGCAGAACATGACAGAAAAGGAAGTTCCAGGGAGATTGATCCAGGATTGAGATGGACTTGGGATTATCAGTATCTCACGAGGCCCTTAAGATACCTTAAAGATATCCGTGTTAGGAAGAAAACACCCAAAAAAAGAAGCCACATCTGACAGTGAAACACACAAATGAAATGTGTGAGAATTGAACTGCCGAGGAATGGAAGATGGATATTTTCTCAGATAAAAAGAAAATCAGTTTGCACGGTAATGATAGTGGACTGAAGCTGTGGATAGAAACAAGAGAGCAGCTAAACATGGACTGTATACTGGAAACAAAAGAGTCAGTGAAAGTGTCAAGTTGTGGGTAGCAATGTGCTCCAAAGACATGGGAAGAATTAAGGTTTGCACAGGCTCCATGGATGGTTTGAGTTATTGTGAGTTTATAAAAATGAGGTTATTAATACTGCAGAGATCATTTTGGTGGGTCTGATCTTGGGCCTTCCATTTACTAAGGTGATAATGCAACATGTCATTGAAGCAGATTCACCACATATAAACCCAAGTGAAAATTTGTGATCTACTATGTCCCCAGAACTTAAAAAATAAAATCTGATGTGTTCCATTCACATGACTTTCTCTACATCTCTGCAACAAATTATTGTTAAAAAGCTTATGCCTCTATTTACTTCATGCTAATCGAGAAAAAAATAGCAGAAATAGTCTTATTACTTGCTTCCTTGTAAGTAGAAGCGAAATAAGGGAGTAACATAGGTTAAAGTATTAGTCAAAATTCGGTTGCTATGTGAATATCTCAAAAACGATCAACTCCACGAAAAAAATGTCTATGTCGAAAATTACGTGTTTTGTTGTGCTCTACATTTTTTGGGCAGTAAGTTTCGTCTATCTATTACGGTTTACCTGTTACGCAAAATTTAATAAAAATCATTCAGAATAAAGAGGTCTCTGGAGGCTATTCCCAGAAAATTCAAGATATATATTTTATTTGGCATGTAAATTTCTTAAATATAACAGATTTTAATCAAAATTGTTAGAGCCATTTTTAACAAAATCAAATTGTTTAGTTGTATGTGGGGGGGGGGGATTTCTCGAAAATCGTCGTGTCGCATTCTTGGAAGATATTAACTTTAAATACCAAGTTAGGTACTTAACGGTCTCTTCGTTTTTGAGCTATGCTGCCCACACACACATGGTCATTTTTCTAAAAATGATTTTTTTTTTTAATTCAGGGGGTCCCAAGACATATATTTCCGGTGAAATCTCGGTATCGAATTTCTGAGTGCAATACAATACCTTCTCTATACACTATGTACATAGTATGTGTAGAGAAATTATAAGTGTACTAATAAGAGAGAACTGATTGAAATATCATGAGATTGAACCTCGCATTTGCGAAAATGTTGTGCAGTCAATGCCACTGAGGATCCAGTTTTGAAAAACGCTAAAGGACGCCATACAAAAGATGTTTTGTAACATTTATAACTGATATAATATTCAGTTATAACACTATACATATTTGTCATAAAATATTACATGTGATATTTCTGTATTATTTTTTTTTAGTGGAAAGTTATCAACACAAAACTTTGTTGACAGCTTACTCTATTTCTCAAGTAGGCAACATAGTTATCGTCACGTGGTACCGGTGTTTCAATGCAGACGTTGTACTCTTGCACCTCTAAAGATCTGAGCCAAGATGTCACTGTCACTTTAAGGTCTTCATCGCTTGGGAAATCTTGTCCATTCAAAAAGTCCTGCCGGTTTTTCTGAATTATTTTATCAACATCTGTTTTCAACTCCTCCATAACGATTGCTGAACTTCCACTCTGGTATTGGCCGAGTGGTTTGACCAATCGCCTTTCACCTACACGGCCCGAGTTCGATCCCAAGCGACAACATGAGAGATTTGTGGTGGACAAAGCAGCGCAGGGGTGCGGTTTTCTCCGGTTTCCCCCGCCATCGCATCTTCAATCTTCATTCATGTGTTATCAATATCATCGCCTATGGTGCCAAGTAGTTAAGCGGGGTTTAAACCTATCAAAAAAAAATCTGATGTGTTCCATTCACATGACATTCTCTACATCTCTGCAATAAATTATTTTTAAAAAGTTTATGCTTCTAATTACTTTCTGCTAATCGAGAAAAAATTAACAGAAATAGTCTTATTTCTTGCTTACTTTTAAGTAGAAGTGTAATAAGGAAGTACCATAGGTTAAAGTGACAGTCAAAAGCTGGTTGTTATGTGACTGAAGTTCCTTTGTTTGTATGGACACGAGTTCACAAAGTCCTGTATGAGAAAAGCTTTTTATAGCTGAAACCAAAAACAAGGAATATATCAAAACAATCAACTCCACGAAAAAAATGTATATAACATTTGTTGTGTGGTAAGTTTTTGTCCATCTCTTACGGTTTAGCAGTTATGCAAAATTCCGTAAAATTGACCCAGAATAAAGTAATCTTCAGAGGCTATTCCCAGAAAATTGAAAATATACATTTTATTTGTCAGGTAAATATCTTTAATATACGATATTTTAATCAAAATCGTTAGAGCCATTTTTGAAAAAATCAAAATTTTCGAAAAAAAAGTTCTACGTAAAGGGTAGTTTGAGGTGGGGGGATTTTTGTCAAAATCTTCGTGTCGCATCTCTGGAAGATACTAACCTTAAATACCAAGTTTGGTATTTTACAGACTTTTCGTTTTTGAGTTATCGTGTTCACGGTCACACTGACACAGATACGCACACACTTACATAGACCTTTTTTTTAAATACATTTTTTGGATAGTGGGGACTCTAAAACATATATTTCCGGTGAAATCTCAGTATCGAATCTTTTGGTGGAGTGCAATACCTTCTCTATATACTATGTACATAGTACGTATAGAGAAAGTAAAACACTCCGGTCTTTATCGAACACACTAGTTCTTCCTTGAATACTCGTAAATTATGCGCCATTTCCTCACTGAAGATCCGTTCATTGCATTATATACTTGCGTTATTTGCCTATAAAATTCGTTTGGCCGAACATTTTATGCGTTAAAAAAACGAATAAGTTCTTTTACTGCAGAAAAGTATAACATAGCCTTTGAAAAACTTTAAGATACTGTAACTTTATGAATAAAGTTTATTGTTGATAACTTTCATTATCATATATTTATGCTAAATCGTCTATCACCTGGATGGCCCTCGTAATATGCACGTCGTACATACGTGTTGGAGAAAGTACTAATTTCGTAGTTTCTGGTAGCTGTTGAAAATAACTGTTAACGCGCTGTAACTGTGATAATTATAACCGTTACCCGAAATAATGTTTGTCACTTATCTTCTGTTCTGTATTCTTTTGTCACCCAAACGAAGCAATGTGGTTATGCAATCAGATGAAGTTTCCAGTCGTTCAGTTGTGAACCGAACCAATTTGTATTCACTTTAATTGGCGTTGGCGGGTGGATTTGAGTTATGTGCTACAAACTGAATCATTCAAGTGAACATTTGGAAAACCACAGGAACTAATCCACCTAATTCAAACAATAGCGTCTCTGGTCTGCACAGGCTAAGATTTGTGATGTGGAAGATTCTAAAGAAAGAAAACCAATCTGATGCGTT
This sequence comes from Hymenopus coronatus, assembly GCA_030762935.1. Taxonomy (NCBI): domain Eukaryota; kingdom Metazoa; phylum Arthropoda; class Insecta; order Mantodea; family Hymenopodidae; genus Hymenopus; species Hymenopus coronatus. The sequence continues at coordinate 55,608,473 of CM060889.1, forward strand.
CCATTCTCATGGCCTTCTCTAGTTTTTCAAACTTTCCTTATAAAAAGTTATCCCTTTATCTGTGTAATGCTGATCGAACTAAACAGCAGAAACTACTTTATTATTTAGTTAGTTTTAAGTAAAAAGGAACAAGGCAATACACAACGATAGTCAAATCTTTTAAAAGCTATCTATATGAAACAATTGAAACTAGGTTTTCTCTTATATTTCCGGGAGTAAAACAAAAAAAAAAAAAAAAAAAATCCCCCACCCCCAACTGCCCTTTACATGGAACTTTGTTCGAAAATTTTGATTTTCTCAAAAATGCCTCTGTCAAGTTGATTAAAATATCGTATATTAAAGATATTTACCTGACAAATAAAATGCATATCTCGAATTTACTAGGAGTAGCCTCTGAAGACTACTTTATTCTGGATGAATTTTACGGAAATTTGCATAACTGCTAAACCGTAAGAGATGGACAAAAACTTACCGCACACAAAATGTAGAGCACATTAAATCACACAATTTGTGTTATATACATTTTTTTCGTGAAGTTTATCATTTTTGAGATATTCCTTGTTTTTAGTTTCAGCTTTGAAAAATATACTTTTCTCATACAGGAATTTGTCAACTCCTGTCCTTACAAATAAAGGAACTTCAGTCACATAGCAACCAGCTTTTGACTATCACTTTAACCTAAGTTACCTTATTTCGTTTCTAATTACAAGGAAGCAACTAATAAAACTATTTCTGCTAATTTTTCCTCAATTAGCGTGAAGTAAAAAGAAGCATAAGCTTTCTAACAATAATTTGCTGCAGAGATGTAGAGAAAGTCATGTGAATGGGACTCGTCAGATTTTTTTTTATTCAGGGGGTGTCAAAACAAATGTTTCTTCTGAAATCTGGGTATCTATTTTTTGGGTGTAATACAATATCTTTTCTTTACACTATTTACATAATAGTGTAGAGAAAGTAATAATATTCGAATGGAATGGTGTTGTATTGAAGACCTTGGATGACAATAACTTAGGAAGCTGGATTTCAACTTAATATACGTCATATGACTTCATTCTTAAGATAATTTACTTGTTGCTGTATGTTGGTAATATTCCCCCCCTCTCTCCTCCCCAACTTCCGCGCAACCAAAAAGCGTCATGGCCAGAGATCCAAAGTTCGGTATATTAACCAGCTTATTCCGACATCTGGAGTCATGTGTAGTGTTTAACCCAAGGAAGAGGTAAGCTAGAGAATTGTGATGCATAAACAATTTTTAATCTGGCGATAAAGTCCTTGCACGCTAGTTCCGATAAGCATAAATATCGCTATATGATACCTTTCGCGCTAGCAAACATAACCTTTAGATACATTATTATATCTACACAATAGACATCTCGTATTAAATAAATCGATTACGGGAGCTCTAAGTCCCTCCTACTACCTAGATCCCTACTAGCGGTCCATATTGTTACCTGAAGTATTGTGCAGTTCTAATCGGAGGATTTGGAGCGCTTTCGTTTTCAATTCAAACTCACCAGCGATTAATGATTGTCCAATACATCCCATGAAGTCCTCTAGTGTCCACGGGAAATACTCTTTCCTTGGAACAAGCATCCGCGCTATCTAACCGACACCGCGAAACCTGGAATGCAACTGAAACATAATGAAACCGAGTGAAAAGCAAATGAGAGAAAGGAAAACGTGACACATGGAAACCATCCCTAGCATTCGCATACCGACCAAGAAAACCCAGGAAAATAGCAAAAGTCAGAGAGTCCCGTCGAGGGGTATTTAACCTGGAACTTTGAAAGTCGAGCCTCAAACGTTATTGCATCAAATCGCGGATATCCAGTGATCTAGAACAACCTGGTTTTGAAAATGGATGGGTGGATTAACCTAAGAAAAATATGATCTCCAATGAAAATGAACCAGTTGAGACAGGTGATTCATTTCATCTACTGTTTTGATAACTTGTTTTGCCTTTGGGACACATTACTTTTTAAATAGGATTGACTGTCAGAGTTATCTATGGCCCATACAGCCCATGAAGCCCTCTGGTGTCCACGGGAAATACTCTTTACATGGATCTAGCAACTGCGCTATCTGTCCGACACCGCGAAATCCGATATCGCAACTGAACTGGAATGAAACGGAATGAAAATCAAATGAGATAAAGAGAAGCGTCACGCATAGAAACCATCCCTAGCATGAGCCTACCGACCAATAAAACCCAGGAAAAACCCGAACATTTCGCAGTTATTCGGTGATCTTGAACAGTGGTTTAGAAATTGGGTGGGTGGATTAACCGCAGAATATTATTTCCCAATAAAAATGGACCAGTTGAGACACGTGATTCATTTCAGCTGATGTTTTAATTGCTTGTATTGGCTTTGGGACACATTCCTTTTTGAAACAGGATTGACAGCTGACTTGTAACGAACATCATCGATTATATTATCGGACCCAGCGATGCGGCTCGCTGGACAGCCTCAATGAAATGGAGAAGAGACAAAGCAAAGTTGGAAGACAAGTAAGTATACCTGCAGAAGCTTTCTAGAGCCGAAGCTTCCAGAACAGCAAGTGGAGTGGAATACAATAAATGCCAAAACGTTCTGAAAGAAGGCTCATCTGGAAGCCGAGCAGCTTCTGACGTTTTGCGTGACCGAGAGAGGCAATGTTGCCAGTTGTTACCAATAATATAAACAGTGTATGACCATCGTCACTTGCCTACCGAAATATATATATTTTTTTTGTACACCCGATAGGCTATAAATAATAAACAAGTTCATAGAAAACAATTTCTTTTTTTTTTTTTTTTTAATTGCTTCATTTGTATAGCCCCCTTTAACATCAATGGTCATATCGGGGGCTTTCACCTGTGAAATTGTACTAAACACACGCACATTCACTCTCACATTCATACTTCCAGACTCTATGAGGGATAGGGAACAATTCCTGTTAAAGAAAAACTCCCCGCCCCATCCGGGAATCGAACCCGGGACCTCCGGGTGAGAAGTCAGCTCGCTGACCACTCGACCATGGAGGCAGTCTAAAACAATTATTTTATTACTAAAAGTTTTGTACACTTGTGGTTACTTTTCAACATAATCACCGGAAAGATTGAGACATTTTACGTACAAGCTTTGCAATACCCGCTTCAAAAAATGTTGCCGCCAATGATTTCAAACGAGCATTGACGTTGTTTTGAAGATCTTCGTACTTTACGACGTTTGCGGAGAGTCATTCAAAACAAACGAAGATGGATGCTGACTTCAGGAATTGTGTTGATCCATGACAACGCTCGTCCACACAACCCATCGGCTCCTTGAACAGTTTCAATACGATATTTTCGACCATCCATCGTACAGTTTTGACCTGGCACCCAGCGACTTTCACCTTTTCCCTGAACTGAAGACGTGGCTAGGAGGGCAGCACTTTCAAACCAACGAAGATCTTCAAAGCAACGTCAATGCTCATTTGAAATCATTGAAACTTTAAAGATACGGGAACTTGTCAACTCCTGGCCACGTAAAGAAACAGATTTCAACCCCATAGCAACTATATTTTAAAACATTTGACTGTCGGTTTAGCCTAGTGAATTGGTTTATTTCCCTTCTATTCATAAGGAAATAAGTAATAAGGCCGTTTCTCGATTAGCATGAAGAACATAGAAGAATAAACTCACTAACAACACTTTGTTTCAGAACTGTATATAAAGTCATGTGAATCAAACACGTCAATTTTTATTTTTTTATTTTTTTTTTGTGAAATGACAATAATATAAACAAATTTGACCATGGCCTCCAAACAAGTTTATAAAAATGAATGAAATTAGCACTTTAACTTGTATTATATTACATATGTGGCATAAATTTAAAAAATCTTATGTGTTCCATTCACATGACTTTCTCTACATCTCTGCAACAAATTATTGTTAAAAAGTTTATACTTCTATTAACTTCATGCTCATCGAGAAAAAAAAATTAGCAGAAATAGTCTTATTACTTGCTTCCTCGCAAGTATAAGCGAAAAAAGGTGTACCATAGGTTAAAGTGATAGTCAAAAGCTGGTTGCTATGTGACTGAAGTTCCGTTGTATGGACACAAGTTGACAAATTCCTGTATGAGAAAAGCATAAGCTATTTAAAACTGAAACAAAAAACAAGGAATATCTAAAAAAACGATCAATTCCACGAAAAAATGTATATAACATAAATTGTGTGTTTTAATGTGCTCTATATTTTTGTATGGTAAGTTTTTGTCTATCTCTTACGATTTAGTAGTTATACAAAATTCCGTAAAATTCATCCAGAATAAAGCAGTCTTCAGAGACTATTCCCAGAAAATTCAAGATATACATTTTATTTCTCATCTAAATAGCTTTAGTTTGCGGTATTTTAATAAACATTTTAGAGACATTTTTGAGAAAAACAAAATATTCAAAAAAATGTTCCATGCAAGGGGTGTTTGGTTGCGGGAGATTTTCTTGAAAACTTCGTGTCCTTGGAAGACAAACCAAAAACGAAGTTTGCTATTTAAAAACCGGTGTAGAAAATGTAAAACTGTTGAATCCTAAACCAAAAAAGACACAGAGAAACCTAGGACAATTTCCAAAAGTAGCTGTATTGTGAAACCAGGGTTAAAATATTAGTTCAACATTTAGAGACGTGACAAAAACGCAAACAAATTTGACCATAACCTCCAAACCATTATAGAAATCTATATTAAACCTGTGGTATATATTTCAAAAACTTAGTATTATTAGTTTGGAATTTCAAACTTTGAGTCATACAAGTTAATCTGTGTAGAAATTGATATTAGAAACAGCAAGTTAAGTGTTGTTTTTTACTTTCTCTAGCCCCATATGTACAATGTACATAGGGAAAAAGAAGGTATTGCACTCTACCAAAAAATTCTATACCGAGATTTTACCGGAAATATAGTTTTAGGGTCTCCTGTATCCAAAAAAAGCATTTTCAGAAAAAGGTCCGTGTGTGTATGTGTATGTTTGTGAACACGATAACTCAAAAACGAAAAGTCGATAAAATACCAAACTTGTATTTAAGTTTAGTATCTTCCAGGGATGCGACACGAAGATTTTGAGAAAAATCCCCCACCCCAAACTACCCATTACATGAAAAAAATTTCGAAAATTTTGATTTTCTTAAAAATGGCTAAAACAAATGTGATTAAAATATCGTATATTAAAGATATTTAGCTGACAAATAAAATGTATTTCTTGAATTTTCTGGGAATGGCCTGTGAAGACTACTTTATTCTGAATGAATTTTACGAAATTTTGCATAACTGCTAAACCGTAAGAGATGGACGAAAAATTACCACACAAAGAATGTAGAGCGCGTTAAAACACACAATTTATGTTATATACATTTTTTCGTGGATTTGATCGTTTTTGAGATATTCCTTGTGTTTGGTTTCAGCCATAAAAACATGTACTTTTCTCATACAGGAATTTGACAATTCCTGTTCATAATAACAAAGGAACTTCAGTCACATAGCAACCAGCTTCTGACGATCACTTTATCCTATGGTACTCCCTTATTTCGTTTCTACTTACAAGGAAGCAAGTAATAAGACTATTTCCGATAATTTTTTCTCGATCAGCATGAAGTAAATAGAAACATAAGCTTTATGACAATAATTTGCTGCGTTTGTTTGCAGTGATAGCGCAGTGACATCTGCAGGCGATATCTGCACTTGATACTGAGAGTGTGTGTGTGTGATCAATAACACGGTGAGGTGGTCTATAGAACACGCCGTAACCTGCAGCTGTTACATACATCGTCTGTACACGTAATGGCGACATTAATTAATGCCAGATTAAAAGCCAATGTTAAAGGAATGTATCTGTGAAATGTTTGTAAGATATGTTGTTGAATTCCATACCAGTTACTCTACACAGTAACAGTGATATACCTGACATGTTTCCAGCTTGCATGCTTATTTAACTACGACATACGATTTTATCTTCTCTGGCACGTATGTATAAAAAAATCTCATGTGATCCTTTCACATGACTTTCTCTTCATCTCTGCGACAAATAATTGTTAAAACGCTTATGCTTCTATTTACTTCATGCTAATTGAGAAAAAATTAGCAGAAATAGTCTTATTACTTGCTTCCCTGTAAGTAGAAGCGAAATAAGGGACTACCATAGGTTAAAGTGATAGTCAAAAGATGGCTGCTATGTGACTGAAGTTCCTTTGTTTGTAGGGACAGGAGTTCAAAAATCCCCGTATGAGAAAAGTAAATTTTTAAAGCTGAAATCAAAAACAAGGGATATCTATAAAACAATAAACTCCACGAAAAAAATGTATATAGCTTAAATTGTGTGTTTTATTGTGTTCTACGTCTTTTGTATGGTAAGTTTTTGTCTATCTCTTACGGTTTATCAGTTATGCAAAATTCCGTAAAATTGATCCAGAATAAAGCAGTCTTCAGAGGATATTCCCAGAAAATTCAATATATACATTTTATTTTTCAGGTAAATATCTTTAATATACGATATGTTAATCAAAATCTTTACAGCCATTTTTAAGAAAATCAAAATTTTCGAAAAAAAGTTCCATGTAAAGGGTAGTTGGAGTGGGGGAGTTTCTTGAAAATCTACGTGTCGCATCCTTGGAAGGACCAAACTTAAATTACCAAGTTTGGTTTTCAACGGTATTTTCGTTTTTGAGCTATGCTGTCCACAGACATACACTCGGACCTTTTTCTGAAAATGCTTTTTTGTTGGATTCAGGGGGATCCAAACATGTATTTCCGGTGAAATCTCGGTATCGAATTTTGGGTGGAATGCAATACCTTCTCTATACACTATATACATAGTACGTGTAGAGAAAGTGATAGAGGAATATTTTAAAAGCCGTTTGCCATATGGTTGAAATCTATTTCTTTACATTGCCAGGGGTTGACAAATTCCCGTATATGACAAGTTTTAAGTATTTTAAAACTGAAACGAATAACAAGGAATATCCACACAAAAGAAAAAGTACATGACCATAACGATATCTACACATTTTTATACACGTAAGTTTGTGTCTATCTCTTACGGTTTACTAGTTATGCTAAATCCTGCAAATTTCATCCAGAAAGAACAGGTCTTCAGATGCTATTCTCAGAAAATTCAAGATATACATTTTATTTGCCCAATATCTTTAATATAGGGTGTTTTAATCAAAATCGTTGGCGCTATTTTTGACAAAATTTTCGATTTTTTTTTTTTTTTCATGTATAGCGGGGGTTTTCCTCAAAATCTTCGGGTCGCTTCCTTGGAAGATACTTAACGTAAATACCAAGTTTGACATTTTATCAACTTTTCGTTTTTGAGTTATAGTGTTCAGACGCAAGGACACTCACGGACCTTTTCCTATAAATGCTTTTTTGGATATAGGGGACCCTAAAACCTGTATTTCTCTTGAAATCTAGTTATCGAATTTTGGATGGAATTTATTACCTTCTGTATACACTTTAGATAAAGTAAAATTCATTATAATAGCCAAATTAAATGTAATAGCATACTACCAAGTAATTAGCACGTACTTTAAGATGCCACACTAAAGTTCAGGAATATTTTGGGGACGTACTTTGATTTTCCATGTTTATAGTTTATTGTTATTTCTCTCATGATTTCTATTCCTACAGTTTTACGTATTTCCGGACTGCAGCGAAAGTATGACATAGCTTCAAATGTATATCATGACAAAAGTTAGATCAATTGCTGACACGTCTGTGTTTTATTTGAAACATCTGTATGATAGTGTCGCTTTCACATGCCTCTCTCTACTCGTTCTTCAATAAACTTCTCTCAAAAGCTTATTCATGTATCTATTCCGTATTAACTGAGATAAACATTTGTAAAAATGGCTTTATGCATAGTGCCTTATACAAGGGAGCGATAATCAAATATCTTATGAGCTGGTCCTTCTTGCTGCTTAGAATCTGTCACGATGACTTTCCAATTGGAACTCTTTTGAGGTCCGACACTGTTTTCTAGTAGACTGAACTACCGCAACGTCATCTTCTGTCAAAGGGGCCAAGATCAAGTGTCAGTCGTGGATTATAAATTAATAAATGCTCATGCCTGATATACAATATGGCCCAATTTCTCTTTATTTGATCTGTACAAATATCACATGGTGCGTTAAAAGAGTTGCAGAATTCAACGGTACTATTTCAATTTAAAACTTGCTGGTGCAGAACCTTCGTTTTACCCCTCGCATTGAGTGCAACCCGCTTAATGTCCCCGCTATTAAGCAAGACGGAGAAAGAGAAGGTCACTCTCACCTTTTCTCCACTGGGGGGGGGGGTTTAACTTGGAAGTATTTTCCAAGCTTGGTTCAAAGTAACCGCTTAAGGGCCAAATTAGCTTCAGTTTCGATACTGAATTATGATAATACCTGCTGGTATAATTTATCAGATAAGAATAATCCTGAATGAGAGTTGAATGCAATATTCAAATTTATAAAATTAATTTGATCAAAAATGTGTTCACCATTAATATCATCACTGTACATATTGTATAAGTAAATTAACTGCAATTTCATTACATGCTCACGTGTGCTTTGAGTTTTTCCAGCGGAAATCCTGGGCATTTCAAGAAACCTTAATGAAGAAAACTTTCTCTAACCCAGATGGGAATTGAACGCGGGATAGCAGGCAGATGTCCTGGTGATAGACACATCTGACCTGTCTTAGGGATCAGTGTTCTTTACAAGCATTTTCATTTGTATGGAGTCGCCTTACTGTTCTGCGTAGGCAAACCTTTTGACATCCGTGCTAACCGGAATAAACTAACCTAAAAGGAGTTTGACCCATTATCTCAGCAGCTATTTAAGATAATGCAGATAGCATAAAGTAAATAGAAGTTTAAGCTTTTTAAGAATAATTTGTTGCAGAGATGTAGAGAAAGTCATGTGAATGGTACACATCAGAAAACGGTCTGTGTGTACGAACACGATAACTCAAAAACGAAAACTTGGTATTTAAGTTTAGTATCTTCCAAGTACACGACATGAAGATTTTGAGAAAAATCCCTTCTCACCAAACTATCTTTACATAGAAAAAATTTCGAAAATTTTGAGCCATTTTTGAGAAAATAAAAATATTCTCTAAAGAACTCTTTATTCTGAATGAATTTTGCGTTACCAGTAAACCGTAAGACATAGACAAAAACTTACAGCACAATCCATCATCGTATATGTATAGGAGTTGACAAGATCCTGTATGAGAAAAGTATACGATTTTCATAGCAGAAACAAAAAATAAGGAATGTCTAAAAAATGACGAACTCCACGAAAAAATGTATATAAAATGAATTGTGTGTTTTAATATGCTCTACATTTTTGGTGTAGTAAGTTTTTGTCCATCTCTTACGGTTTAGCAATTATCCAAAATTCAGTAAAATTCATCCAGAATAAACTACTCTTCAGAGACTATTCCCAGAAAATTCAAGATATACATTTCATTTGTCAGGTACATATCTTTAATATACGAAATTTTAATCAAAATCGTTAGAGCCATTTTTGAGAAAATCAAAATTTTCGAAAAAAGTTCCATGTAAAGGGTAGTTGGGGGTGGGGGGATTTTTCTCGAAATCTTCGTGTAGCATCCCTGGTAGATACTAAACTTAAATACCAAGTTTGGTATTTTACCGACTTTTCGTTTTTGAGTTATCGTGTTCACAGACACACGGACACACACACACACGGACCTTTGTTGTGAAAATGCTTTTTTTTTATATTGGGGACCCTAAAACATATATTTCCGGTGAAATCTCGGTATCGAATTGTTGGGTGGAATGCAATACCTTCTCTATACACTATGTACTCAGTATGTATAGAGAAAATACAAATGTAACCTAAGTTTCCAAATACAGTTTCGCAGTACTTCAAAACTGTCACATGAAGGAAAATGAGCGGAGTGCCAAAGCTGTCAATAGCTACAGTAAAACTTCCCATCAAAATAAAAAAAAATATGTTTTCTAACACTGATATCTTACAAACCTACTGATGTTTTACCAACTTAGTGTACCAGAATGTTCTAAAAAACTACTACACAGGATTATTTTCAACAATATTTTTAACCTATATACTACTGTGTCAAGAAAATTTGTGGACTTTGCCAATAAAACACAAAAAATTAATTATTCATCGAATTTTATTTTATCACCTTTAAAGTAGGCCTCTTCTGAAATTATACATTTATGCCAACGAATAATCCAATCGTCAAAACATTTTTGTAGACACTTTTAGGAATCGATGTCAATAGTCGCCGCGAATTTTCCTTTGTCTTCTATCGATTGAAACTGCTGCCTCGAAGTGGTAGCTTGAGTTTTGGAAAGAGAAAAAATCAGCAGGAGCCAGACCAGTTTGATGAAATATGTTGAGTTTTTTTCCAGAAATTCGTTCACAATAATAGCGCTGTGAGCTGGTGCGTTATCGTGGTGCAGAATCCATGAGTTGTCGTTCCACAAATCTGGTCTTTTTCGCCGTATTTGTTCTCTCAAACGCCGCATAACGCTCAGATAATACTCTTTATTTACCATATGATCTTCTGGCCAGAACTGCGAGTACACAACACCGCGATAATCGAAAAAAACTGTCAACAAGACCTTCAGTTTGATCTTTTAGGTTTCGGTTCAGTTGGAAAGCGCCATTCGGGAGCTTGCTGACTGGTTTGAGTGTCAAACTCGTAAACCCACGTCTTATCACCAGTTACAATGCGTTTTATGTATGTGGGATCGAAACTGGCTCGTTCTAGCATGTCTTCAGCGATTGAGTTTTTGTAGAAAATTCAGGTCTTTCGGAACTAACTGAGCTGCAACGCATGCGATGCCCAAACAATCGTTTAAAATGGTACGAATCGGTTCGTGAGACACAGAAAGTTCAGCGGCAATCTCTCAGACCTAAATGACGATTTTCAGACACCATTTTCTTCACTTTAGCGATGTTCAGTTCAGTTGAAACCGTTGATGGCCGACCAGAGCGAGGCAAATCTTCCGTCACATCTCGACCACTTTTGAATGCACTGTATCACTCATATACACGTGTTTTTGATAAAGTCGATTCACCGCAAGCCCTCTGTAACATTTTCAGCGATTCGTCACACGAAATACCATTTGCAATGCAAAATTTGAGTCAGATTCTTTGTTCAATATTTGTATCCATCGTAAAATCGCAAATCACCTTTGAGATGAACTAACAAAATGGTGTGCTGTAAACAAACTAGATGACAGATGACGATCAATCTCCGCGTGGGTATAGAGGAAAGTTGTAACAGCGATAACAATAATTTCGAACCCTCTTTTAAACAGGACTTTAAAAGATCAAATCCCGGTACTTTCTTGACAGAAGGTACAGTAAGTTATACCAAAGTCATTGGGAGATTCTAAATATTCAAATGTAATTAGAACATAAAATGGAAAAGATTATAAATATCACATTTAGACTCTCCTTGAATGAAGAAATGCTGATGTGGGCTACTTGGTACAAAGGAAGTCAGGCAAACCTTCTTATATGAGGACTTTAAAATTTCTGGCAATCAGAATCTTCCTTGCATACATGTACAAAGTTAGAATAAACGTTATTCACATGTTTTGACACTCTGCTAAGTCGTTTTGTCTGGAACTGACATTCGGGAGGTTATAGGATCGGTTCCTCGCGGCCTACCTCTCTGATCCATGGGTTTTTCCGGGTTATTAGGCGAAAGCTAGGGAAGATTCTTCATTCCCCCGACTTCCTTTCCCTTAATTTCACCTTCATTTCATCCCAAAAGGCTTCTTTAAGAATTTAAGGACTGCGGCAGAGGTGCTACTTCATGGAGGTGACTACGCTCTCGGCAGCGAGATGGGGCAGGTTGTTGTCTGCAGACTCGGGTGGTATATCCGATAATCGAAATAAACATTAGTAGAATTTGTCCTAATTACTTGCTTTCTTGTAAGTATAAAGTAAATAAGGGGATACACTAGGCTAAAACGATAGTAAAATATTATAAAAGTTGGTTCCCATAGTTGAAATCCGTTTCTATGTTTAAGTATTTTAAATCTCAAACCAATAACCAGGAATATTTCAGAAATGAACTCCACGAAAAAACTTATAGGATATAAATTGTGTGTCTTAAAGAGAACCACATTTTATGTGTAGGAAGTTTTTGTCTATCTCTCACGGTTTACCAGTTATGCAAAATTCATCCTCTTTAGAGGCTACTCCAGAAAATTGAATCTATTATATTTGCCACGAAACTATCTTCAATATGCGGTGTTTTATTTAAAATCGTTAGAGCCATTTTTGAGAAAATTAAAATTTTCGAAATTTTTACATGTAAACGGTAGTTTGGCGTGGGAAGATTTTTCTCAAAATCTTCGTGTGGAAGATACTAAACTTAAATATCAAATTTGGTATTTCACTGTCTTTTCTTTTTTAAGCTATCATGTTCATAGACACACATGGACTTTTTTCTATTTTTTGGGGGGGACGTCTTATTTCCGGTGAAATAACGGTATCGAATTTTTGGTGGAATGCAACACCTTCTCTATACACAATGTACATCGTACGTGAAGAGAAAAAAAATCCGCGACTTTTCGTTTACTCTGGCAACCCCGTTAACAAGGATAATAAAAGTCAGGTATAGACAGATGTAGGCTAACAAGAATGACTGACAAAATGGCCACAGATGGCAGCACTGGACAGCACTTGTTAAAGCAACCGCTGATGTTCTGAGCTAATGAAGAGAAGGTATTCAATGTGAAGAGACAGAGGCTGAGGAATATTGGAAAAGAGAACAAGAGCAGACACAATGATGACGAAGCAATTTCCGAGGACTCATCGAGACAAGGGCCTGCTGAGGAGTGCAGGAGTCAGGGTTGACCAACCTGCCCTTTTACTTTGTGCTTCACAACGACTTTATTAAATGTCCTCGCCTGGGTAGATAATTGTGATAGAGCTCATGTTTCTATCTACTCATACCAGGTTTGCCAACTACCCTCTTTCTGACGTGTGCAGATATCCTTTAGTGTATTACAAGAGGTGCTGAACTCAACGGGGCTGTATTTGACAGCCAATGTGTGGAAGTTCTACAGCTATGGAGCTGGACAACAAGAGAATTTGAAAAACCGCTCCACACGCCTCCGAGAGCTCTATTTACAGAGCGTTGTCACCTCCACGAAATGGCGCCTCCATTATTGAATTGATTGTCATTTTTATAGACATCAATTTTTTTACAACAGTTCTACTTGTTCAAAGGTTAATGCGAACCTCAGAATACACACCCGAGAGCTTAAAATTTTACTGCATTTATCCAACTGCATCTGGGCTAAAACGATAGTCAAACATTTTAAAAGCTGCCTATCATGTGGATGAATTCCGTTTCTTTGCATTGCCAGGACTGGACAAATTCCCGTATGTGAAAAGTTTTAAGTGTTTTAAAGTTGAAACCAACAACAAGAAATATCTCAAAAATGGTCAACTCCATGAAAAAAAAATCTGATGTGTTCCATTCACATGACTTTCTCTACATCTCTGCATCAAATTATTGTTAAAAAGATTATGCTTCTATTTAATTCATACTAATCAAGAAAAAAATTAGCAGAAATATCTTTCTTCCTTGTAAATAGAACCAAAATAAGGGAGTAACATAGGTTAAAGTGATAGCAAAAGATGGTTGCTATGTGACTGATGTTCCTTTGTTTGTATGGACAGGAGTTGACAAATTCCTATGTGAGAAAAGTATAAGTTTTTTTAAGGCTGAAACAAAAAACAAGGAATATCTAAAAAAAAAAAAAACGATCAACTCCATGAAAAAAAAACGTATATAACAAATTGTGTGTGCTCTACATTTTTTGTTGGGTAAGTTTTTGTCTATCTCTTACGGTTTACCAGTTACACAAAATTCCGTAAAATGCATCCAGAATAAAGTAGTCTTCAGAGGCTATTCCCAGAAAATTCAAGATATACATATTATTTTTCAAGTATATATCTTTAATATGTAATATTTTAATCAAAATCGTTAGAGCCATTTTTTATAAAATCAAAATTTTCTAAAATGTTTCCATGTAAAGGGTAGTTGGGGGTGGGGAATTTTCTTGAAAACCTTCGTGTCGCATCCTTGGAAGATACTGAACTTAAATACCAAGTTTGGGCTTTAACGGTATTTTCGTTTTTGAGTTATGCTGCCCAAAGACACACAGACACACACATATACACACAGACAGACATACGCATGTACATTTTTCCAAAAATGCTTTTTTTGAATTCAGGTGGTCCCAAAGCATGTATTTCCGGTGAAATCTCGGTATCGAATTTTTGGGTGCAATGCAATACCTCCTCTATACAATATGTACATAGTACGTGTACAGAAAGTAAAAATTTACATGACATAAACTGAGTGTTTCAAGCAGATCTATATTATTTGCGTCGTAAACCTTTGTCTATTGCTTACGGTTTACTAGCTATGCAAAATTCATCTAGAATAAAAAGCTCTTCAGAGACAATTCCCAGAAAATTCAAGATATACACTTTATTTGTCATATAAATATCTTTAATATTCGGCATTTCAATAAAATTGTATAGCCAGTTTGGATAAAATCAAAATTTTCGATTTTTTCCGTTGAGGGGGGGGGATTTTCCTCAAAATCGTGTTGCTTAATGCGCTAGCCATATTGGACGATTGGTGAAATAATGCTCAATTGATCTTGGAGTCCATGGAGCTTAAAGTTGCTCTACATTCGTCTTCTCAGAATAAGGAGAAAAAAAAAAAACAACGAAAAAACCTTATCCTGGTATCTCACCCTAAGCGAGATTCGATCTCGCGACCTATTGAATGTGAAGCAGACACGCTACCACAAAACTACCCAAAGCTGTTGTTAACAAAACTAAGATCGTATTTATTACAGCATTACTTTTTGGAGTATAAAATAGAGTATAAGCAGAAACAGCATACATTTCAGAAATTTTGTTTTTACAATGGATATCATTTTCTCCATTTGTAATGAAGATTCAAATCTGATGCTTGAAGATTTTATACATGCTTTTATGCTATTACCAAAAATGTATTTCAGTTTATTCAAAAATTGTAAGACAAATTAGATTTTGAAAAATGCATATATCTTAAACGAAAATGTTTAGTAACTCAAAGACTATTAGAGTTATAGAAATGAAACTCTGCAAAACATCGTCTTTTCTTTTGATATCCCCGATGTATGTACTAAAACTTAATTTTCTAGTATCAAAGTTGTATAAAACCTAAATTTCATCCATTAATGATATTAATATTTTTTGCTTAGTATACTGATACGTTTTGTGTACCTATACACATATACAAGATTATACAAAATTCCTCAAACTCGGCTCATACTGATGGTTTTAAGTGTGCTTAAAGGGGACAGCCCCATATCAGTAGATTTACTGACATGTTAAAATACTCCTGCAAGATGAAATTCCGGCACACCGGCGGCGCAGATATGATCCCGGCAATCGACAGCGTTGTTAACAAGCAAAATAATGTCATTTAATATACAAAATATCTTCCTAAAGAAGAGGATTACCCAGGATATATTATTATTATTATTATTATTATTAGTCATGGTAACGTCTTTAACATATGGTATTGTAATCAAATTCGTTAGTAATTTATGAGAGAATTAAAATTTTCAAAATTTCTCGGTGTAAAGGGTAGCTTGGGGTAGGAGATTTTTTCTTGAAAATCCTTGTGTCGCATCCTTGGGATACTCTAAACTTAAATGCCAAGTTTGGTATTCGACGGAGTTTTCGTTTTTGAGTTATGCTATTCACACACACGGACCTTTTGCTAACAATTTTTGCCTTCTCAAACCCGCGTGTACAATGTACTTAGTGGATAGAGAAGGTATTGTATTTGATGTCAATATTTCTCCGGAAATATATATTTTTGTGTCCCCTGAGTCCAAAAAAGCATTTTTAGAAAAAGGTCCGTGTGTGTATGTCTGTTGACAGCGTAGTTCAAAATCAAAAAGAACGTTAAATACCAAACTTAGTATCTTCTAGCTATGTGACACGAAGATTTTCAAGAAAATTCCCTACCACAAACTACCCTTTACATGGAAACATTTTCAAACATTTTGATTTTCTCAAAAATGACTAACGATTTTGATTAAAATCAAGTATATTAAAGGTATTTTCATCCCAAATAAAATGTATATCTTGAATTTTTTGGGAATAGCCTCTGAAGAATTCTGGATGAATTTTACGGAATTTTATACGATATTTTAATCAAAATCTTTTGAGGCATTTTTGAGAAAT
Source organism: Hymenopus coronatus (assembly GCA_030762935.1). Classification (NCBI taxonomy): domain Eukaryota; kingdom Metazoa; phylum Arthropoda; class Insecta; order Mantodea; family Hymenopodidae; genus Hymenopus; species Hymenopus coronatus. Next base: position 55,624,746 of record CM060889.1, read on the forward strand.
TCAAAAATTTCGATAAAAGTGTCATGTAAAGGGTAGTTTAGGGTGGGGGATATTTCTCAAAATCCTCGTGTCGTATCCCTGGAAGATACTTAACTTAAATGCCAAATTTGGTATTTTACCGAGTTTTCGTTGGACACGGACACACATCTTTTTCTGAAAATGCTTTTTTTAAATACAGGGGACCCTAAAACATACATTTCCGGTGATATCTCAGTATCGAATTTTTGGATGGAGTGCATATCTTCTATATATCTACATAGTTCATGTAGAGAAAGTAAAAATACTACATCATTAGTGAAAGTAATGAATATTTTTAAACACAAAATGGATGAAAAGCATTTTTTTCTTTTCTTTTTAAGTTGAACGTCCTTTAACCTTTTGGTCATATCGGACGATGCATTAAATTGGTGAAATGGGTCTCAAATGATCTGGGGGTCCATGGAGATTAAAATTATTCCACATTCGTCTTCTCAGGATAAGGTAAAACCCCGGAAAAAAAATCTTATCCGGGTAACTCACCCTAAGCGAGATTCGAACTCGCGATCTTTTGAATATGAGGCAGACACGCTACCATCACACTGCCCAGGCGAGCAAGAAGTGCGTGTATTTATTAGTTAAGGCCAGTGTAATTAGAAAAGTATAACAATATTCTAAAACATTGCCTAGCGGTCACTATTGCGTAAATGCAAGGCAACGCATTCAAGGGTTAAGAAAACATTAAAGGATTGTTGGCAACCGGAAGTATAAGTAGAGTAAGCCACGCAAAGAGCCGAGACCAATAATTTGAAAACGCGATCAGTAGCTGAAATGAGTTTAGTGTGCCATGATTACATAAATGCTTAATGGGGCTGTTTAATTTATTGTAATTACTTCACAGACACTGCTACTAATTAACTAAATTGGGGCGAAGGGTATGTTTATGAACCAACACAGATTTACTGTTTGACATTAATTTATAAGTACAAACATGTGATATATTCTCAATGTTTGCATGCGAATGATACATTTAAATATTTTTATATACTGCTCATAATCCTTTTACCTATTTAAGATTTGGTTGCCACAACTTCCGGGTACTGTCATCGCAAAATTTAGTATTATTACGCCAATTATCAAAAATCATAAACATAACAAATCTGATGTGTTTCATTCACATGTTTTTCTCTACATCTCTGCAATAAATTATTGTTAAAAAGCTTATTCTTCTATTTACCTCATGTTAATCAGAAAAAATTAGCAGAAATAGTCTTACTACTTGCTTCCTTGTAAGCAGAAACGAAATATGGGAGCACCATAGGTTAAAGTGACAGTCAAAATCTGCTTGCTATGTGAATGGACAGGAGTTGACAAATTCCTGTATGAGAATAGTATAAGTTGTTTAAAGCAGAAACCAGAAACAAAGAATATCTTAAAAACGATCACCCCCACTAAAAAAATGTATATAACATAAACTGTGTGTTTTAATGTGTTCTACATTTTTGTGGTAAGTTTTTGTCCACCTCTTACAGTTTAGCAGTTATGCAAAACTCCTTAAAATTCATTAAAAATAAACTAGTCCTAGGAGGCTGTTCCCAAAAATTCAAGATATACATTTTATTTGTCAGATAAATATCTTTAATATACGATATTTTAATCAAAATCGTTATAGTCATTTTTTAGAAAATCAAAATTTTTCAAAAAAGTTTCATGTAAAGGGTAGTTGGGAGTGGGGGGATTTTCTTGAAACTGTTTGTGTCGCATCCTTGGAAGATATCAAACTTAAATACCAAGTTTGTACTTAACGGTCTTTTCGTTTTTGAGGTATGCTGCCAATATACACACAGACACACACATACTCAGATAGACACACACACGGACATTTTTCTAAAAATGACATTTTTGGATTCAGGGGGACCCAAAACATCTATTTCCGGTGAAATTTTGGTATCAAATTGTTGGGTGCATTACAATATCTTCTCTAGAAACTATGTACACAGTACGTATAGAGAAAGTAAAAATTTGATGTGTTCCATTCAAATTAATTTTTCAACATCCCTGTAACAAATTATTGTAATAAGCTTATTCTTCTATCTACATCATGCTAATCGAGACAAACATTAGCAAAAATAGTCTTATTACTTAGTCCCTTATAAGCAGAAGGGAAATAAGGGACTACACTAGGCTAAACCGACAGCCAAATATACGTATATATTCTGTATGAAAAATGTTTTAAGTATTTTGAAACTGAAATAAATAAGGAGTATCTCCAAAACGGCCAACTCTGGGGAAAAAAGTAATGTGACATAAATTATGTGTTTTAAGTAAATCTTAAAGTCGTAGATTTCTTGTTTAGTAAGTTCTTGCCTATCTGTTACGGTTTACCGTTATGCAAACTTCCGGAAAATTCATCTAGAATAAACATGTCTTCAGAGGCTATTCCCAGAAATTTCAAAGTATACATTCCATTTGCCATTTAAATATCTTTAATATACGGTATTTTAAATAAAACCGTTAGAGCCATTTTTAAGAAAATCAAAATTTTGGAAAATTTCTCCATGTAAAGGGTAGTTGAGATGGAGAGATATTTTTGAAAAATGTTGTGTCGCATCCTTGGAAGATACTAAATTTAAATACTAAGTTTGATGTTTTACGGACTTTTCGTTTTTGAGATATTGTGTTCACGGACACACACGGACCTTTTTCAAAAAATATTTTTTTTATACATGAGACCCTAAAACGTGTATTTCCGGTGAAATCTCGACATCGAGTTTTTGGGTGGAATGCAATACCTTCTCTATATACTGTGCACAGTACGTGTAGAGAAAGTAAAAATGGTAGGTTTACAGTTCCTAAACATTTGACTATTCCCTTAGAATTTCTAACGAAATGCCTAACGTAGGTATTTCTGCAAAGATGTATCTAAATTAACATAAAGTAAATGGAAAATAAAATTTCTAGAAACGACAGAAGGTAGAGAAATTCATGTGAATGTAACACATCAGATGTTTTGTTTATTTCCCATATGACCGTTAAATTTTCGTTATTGTCGAACACAGTGTCAGATTCTAGAGTAATGATAACAGCAGTGATAAAAAGACAATAAACCGTGTATTGATAGCCATAGCCACAATAAAAGGGAGTCGCATAGTGTGACAGTATTTCCAAAATAAAGAAATAGTATTTGGATACTAACATTTTAGCTGTAAAATGTCACCATAGTAATCCTCCATATTGGATGCCTATCAGGGTTGTTTATGTGTGAGCGTGAATCTGCAAATCACAACTAAATTGCTAGTAAACCAGCTAGCCAAAAACAATAGCATATTGTAATTCGTAGCCCTTTGCCTAATTAACTTGTGCTATTCTCCCAGAGCGAGTGTCAGTCCAGTTGAGTTCTTGATTACGCTTTAGAACTGATAAGCCTATAAAAGTTTGGTTTGCATCTCCAGAGACCTTTACGTTATCGAACTCATGCTACATTCACAGCGCAAGAGTTTGGATGTATATTATTTAATGTAAGCATTCACATAGAAACACACAAGACGCAGCGCAACGAAATGCAACGCAACGCAAGAGTTTGCTAACTCAAATGTTATCTTTGCGTTGCATGCAAAGAGGAGGAATTCTGGTTCTTTTCTCGCACTGCGAGGATTTTGCAGGGCCTGTTGGCGAGATTGCAGATTCTAGTTCAGTTTTAGACTAAGGCTCTTTCCTGTGCCTTTCCTATTGGTTACGCAGACAATATGGCTACGTGACAGGTGAACGACGTTTCAATATTTCGTCGAGGTTAGGTTAGGTGTATGTAAATGATCTGGATCGAAATAAGGGGTAAAAATGGACTTTCTGAAAATCGGTTCTGCTTTCCAATGCGAAATGCACAGTCTTCCGCTAGTTTTGTCTGCTTGTGCATGGTCAATCGACCAATGGCAGAGTAAAATCTAAAACTGAACTAGATCTGCAATGTCGTGGCCTGCTGTACATGCCTTCTATTTGGCCGTGCCGCGCCATCTCTAATTTCCCTCAAGAGGTTATGATAGTCTCCTTGCGAATCCTCCTTTGATTTAATGGATGATGTAACTAATATCTGTGTCTAGATTTCTTGGTTCTCATAAATCAAAGACGCAGAGAGATAATTCTTAGTTCATTAAATGTGTAGCTTTATCACTTTCTGAAGTCTCTATGCTTGTACTACTTTCAATAATTTTGAATGAGCAATTATTGTGACGTCACTGCCGCGAGCGTCAAATGTTAGTATGTAATTAATAACATATTTATTTGTAAAAGAGAGTGAATTTTGTTATGTGGTATTGTTGGTTATGTTATTCAGTTTGTAACTTGGAAGATATTCGCATGTAACTTGCAGATCTAGAAACCCGTGCCAACTTCTTGCGTTGCGCTTACGATTGCACTGTGAATGTAGCATCATCTGTTACTCATTGATTGTTACTGATTATAAGGCACGAGGAAAGTTATGAACTACAGACAGACTCCTCAGTACAAAACATGGCCGCCCCCATGGTGTAAGCACGCGGCTGAATGCTACCATTTTGCTGAAGTAGGTCCCGCCATTTTGTGGCATTACACATTATCATATACACCGTACGCAACATCTGTCAAGTTAACTGTTTTACTAAGTTTTTTAAGTAAAGAGCAAAGGACAATGGAAGGGGAGCGATTTCTTCTTGAAGGAATATTTAAACAATCACATTTTTGACCTGTAAGTCCACGATACCATATTTTAAAGAAAAATATAATCTCAGAAAAATAACAATAGTAGGCCTATTTTTTGGATCTCGAGGAACAGTTACAAATATTTTGTGAAATCGAGGGCAAAATATAAAATTAACAGAAGTATGGAACAAGCAATTATGGAAAACATCATTAGCCATTCCGTAGCCATTTTTCGAAATCTTTATATGCTTTGAGCAGAACGTAAAATGTATTATGGAACAAGCAATTATGGAAAACATCATTAGCCATTCCGTAGCCATTTTTCGAAATCTTTATATGCTTTGAGCAGAACGTAAAATGCATTATGGTTTATAAATCGCTTTATTTTTGTAGGGTTTTTTTCTCTTTTATTGTTATAACTTTTATTGTTGCACATCTTTTATAATCTGTTACAATTTGTTCTCATAGCGTAACTTTATATAACTATTATAACGTATGGTACAATATTTTTTGTAATACTCACCTATAACATTTTTACGTTCTCTATACGCACTATGTACATAGTGTATAGAGAAGGTATTGCACTCCACCCAAAAATTCGATACCGAGATTTCACAGGAAATATATGTTTTAGGGTCCCCTTTATCTAAAAAAAAAACATTTTCGGAAAAAGGTCCGTGTGTGTCTGTCCGTATGTCTGTTGTTTTATTGTTGTTGTAGTGTTTAACGCCCGCTTTAACTACTTATGATACCGCAGGCGGTGACACTGGTGATACATGAATGAAGATGGAGCACCGGTGGAATGCGATGGCGGGGGAAACCGGAGTACCCGGAGTAAACCCGCCCCAGCGCCGCTTTGTCCAGTCGCTTGGGATCGAACCCAGGCCGTCTAGGTGAGAGGCGAGTGGTCTAACCACCCGGCCACTGTATATCTGTGAACACGATAACTCAAAAACGAAAAGTCGGTAAAATACAAAACTTGGTATTTAAGTTTAGGGATGCGACACGAAGATTTTGAGAAAGATCCACCCCCAACTACCCTTTACATGGAAAAAATTTCGAAAATTTTAATTTTCTAAAAAATGGCTCTAACGATTTTGAGTAAAATTTCGTATATTAAAGGTATTTTTCTGAGAAATAATATGTATATCTTGAATTTTCTGGGAATAGCCTCTGAAGAGTACTTTATTCTGGATGAATTTTACGGAATTTTGAATAACTGCTAAACCGTAAGAGAGGGACAAAAACGTACTGCACGAAAAATGTAGAGCACATTAAAACACACAATTTATGTTGTATTAAATTTTTTCGTGGAGTTCATCGTTTTTGAGACATTCCTTGTTTTTGGTTTCTGCTTTGATAAACTTATACTTTTCTCATACAGGAATTCGTCAATTGCTGTCCATACAAACAAAGGAACTTCAGTCTCATAGCAAGCAGCTTCTGACAATCACTTTTTCGCTTCTACTTACAAGGAAGCAAGTAATAAGGCTATTTCTGCTATTTTTTTCTGATTAGCATGAAGTAAATAGAAGTATAAGCTTTTTAAGAATAATTTGTTGCAGAGATTTAGAGAAAGTCAAGTGAATGGTACACATCAGATTTTTTGTTAAAACCCTGTAAATATATATTATTGTGTGTCTCTTGGCAAAGCATTTATGAGTCAGACTAATATAAAATAAATAAATAACATTGATAAATGGGTATTATTGCAGTAAATATCGCGGCAAGATCATAATTTAATTTTGTTCTAACTTCTTGGTCTAAAATTGAAGAATGGCAAAATATCAGTCTCTCATGCCTATAGCTATTAGTTCCACTACATGAACTGGTAAAGCTAGCCTACTCTATTATATTAATTGACCATAATACTATGAATCCCGGGACTTAAGTACTTACAACATTGTAAGTCGCCATTGGGGTTGTCATCTCAAAATAATTAGAGGGCGCTTTGTAGTTTAACAGGAAACACATGAATCAGTTGAGAAATTCAATGCTATGCCGGTATGTTGCCATGGTAGCTCAGTGACAGAGCAACCGGCTAGAGTTCGGGAGATCCGTGGTTTAAATCCCGGCTATGGCATTGAATTTTTCAGTCTGACTCTACCTCTCCATCTTAGTCTACTCTAATTCCTCTATTGAGTGCATTAAATAAGCAATCCTGAATATGAGACAGTCATATGTTGGATGCATGTACGCAAACACACACACATGTTTGGGAAAGGCTTGAAATCACTGTTTAGATCGTTTTTTAGTACTCCATGTTATTGGTGTCAGCTATAAAATATCTATACTTCATTCGTACGGGGATTTGTCAATTCTGTCTATACAAACAAAAGAACTACAATCACATAGCAACCAGCTTTTGACTATGTAATAATAAGACTATTTCTTCGATTAGCATGAAGTAAATAGAAGAATTAGCTTTTAGCAATAATTTGTTCCAGAGATGTAGAGAAAGGCATGTGAATGTAACACATCAGAATTTTAATGCATACAATAGTGATGATTTCCCCGCTATATGAAAGAATCAGGATGCGCTACTCTCTATTCGAAGGTGTTTACGACAAAATTCGGATTTCTTCTTTCACATTCCCTTAGAATGGCAGTACCTCACATTTCCATTTGAATTTTACATGCTGCTGGATGTTGTGACGCAGGTTGCCTATTCCTGAAATTCAGGGAAGGTATTTCTGCCAAGCCTTCTCTACTCGAGCATTAATATTCTATAAGTTTGCGAGCTTGTGCTGACACATAAGGAAATACGTCAAACATTGGAATTATGGTTACACGAGGACGATATTGAAAACCATAGAGTACTATGTTTCTAAAATAGCAAATTAAAATTGTTTATAAGTGACAGTTTTCGACTGTTATGCATGCTGAATACCTACAGTTTGTTCGATTTTCCCTAATAGTGTCTTTATTAGAGGTTAGAAAACCCAGCATACTACAGAGAAAACGATCATTTGTAAAAATTAAGGGTAGAAAGTACAGAATCGACGTAGGAAAATGTTCTTTTTTTAATAGGACCATCGAAGAATGGAATGAATTGCCTGTAGCAGCCTTTCAGGGCTGCCCTCTGACCTTAAAGAAGCTTAGGGA